>OX456523.1:68376930-68969430 GCA_949748255.1 Eustalomyia histrio | reverse complement strand
AACTTTATATAAATCAAATATTTAGTGATAGCTCAAAAATTAAGCAAATTTCTGCTCTCCGTCCATGAGTGTATCCTCCCAGATAATTCTTATTAAATTTGCTCGTAACAATGGAAGAGCCATCAACTTAAGATATGCGGTTTTTGCAACATCCGACAACCTTATAAAATTTTAGAGCGAATGTTTTTCTATGATATTGCGTCTTAGAGATTGGCAATTTTGAAACTTGTTAAGAATTATGTTGTTCTTAATGTATGAAAAACAAAATTTTCGCCTGCGGCGCCAACTTCTACAACTAATAAAATACGAAAAACAAAACGAAAATTTTTTTAAACAAAAATCGCGTGATTTTAAGTAAAAATTTTCCCTGACAAATAGATTTTTCGGTCACGATCAAAATGTACAATCAAAATGTACTTAATATAAATTTGATCTTAGTCAATGTAATAAATGACTTTTAAATAAAAATGAAAAATGAATTTAGAAGCTGTAAATTTTGTTTTAAGGTGAAAAAATTTATGTTTAGATGTTGCCAAGTTTAAAAAAAAGAAGAAAATATATTTCTTATTGTGTGCTTAAGAAAGTGGGTGAATTTTATTCTTAAAAATATAATAATGGCTGCGCCTAACAATAATAATAAGAATTTAGAATGTTTGGTACAAAACCTTGTGTCTCTTTAAGAAACCATTAATTTTGAGAGTGACGTAGAATGAAATTTTAGTTCAAATAATCAAAATACAAATCAAAATTCCCAATTAGACGAGCTGTTGAAAACTTTTGACTTAAATGAAGTAAAGCCTCATTTGACAAGTAAGTATCTATTAATCTATTTTTGTTTATTTCTCTAACAAAAACTAAATTATTGCTTAGAAGCTGAAATAACATTTGAAAGCCAAAAATACTTATCAAAAGAGGACATAAAGGAAGCTATACCACTTTAAAAGAATTCCATGAATTTACAAGTCTACCTTTACATTTTTTTCCAATTAATAATGGTAAAATATATTTAATAAATACATTTTTGTAAACTTTTTTAAATTTTATGTTATACTTTTGTATGTATAAACAAATAAATGAATAAAATGTAAATTGTTTTTTACTGAACCCAAATTGCTTTAAAGTTATTTGAATATAAAAATCCCTTCAAATAAACATGAAATTTCATGTTATTTCAACAGGTTTTCATGTTATTTCAATATTGTCATTATTTTAGTTTTAAATGATTTTGATTTTTATGTGATTGCTTTTAAAATGAATTTAAATGATAGTAAATATTAAATGAAATTCATGTTATTTTTACATTTTCTACTGTTAATTTTAAAGGACTTAAACATAATTTTTACATGATAAACCCTTAAATTTTACTGGAATAAAAATGTAAGTTTTACAGGATTTCCAATTGTTTTTATTTGAAAAAAAAAATTAAATTTTGTTTTATTGTAAAATCACGTTAGTTTAACAGGAAACGCTAATGAAGCAAAATCATTATTAAAAACTGTTAAATTATTGTTTTAATTGATTTTACAATGATTTTTTTCTGTGTGTATAAAAATACTGCAAAGTCTTAGAAATTATTGGCTTTTCTCTTTTAAACGTAATCAAAAATATTTCTCATAAAAATATTTAAAATTTTTGTATTTTTCATTTAATAAAATATTAAAAATAAAAAAAGCTAACAAATGAATTATGTGTTTGTAAGAAAAGGTAGAGCTGGGCAAAAGATATAATTGCCCAATTTCACGTTCCGGCGAAGTCCATATACACTTATATAGCTTTCGTACAAAGGCGGCCCCAAAAGTTCAAATTGTATTTGTTTACAAAAAAAAATAAGTAGGGATAGCCGTTTTCTTTGCAAGTATTTATTGATATAGATATAAAATTCGAAAAAAACAGACCTATTATTTCTGTATACACCATTACACCATTTTTAATTTAATATCAGAAATTATTAATTATTTGCAGAAATTATTAATTTAGTTTTAGAAAATAACAATTTAAGAAATTTTCAATTTAATTTCAGATTCACCAGTTAATTTCAGAAGTTGTTAATTTCATTTATTATTATATTAATTTCTGAAATAAAATTCTTAATAACTGAAATAAAATAAATAGTTTATGAAAATAGTTGGAACTTTCTGAAATTATATGCAAAATCGTGTTCTGTAACGACTTATAAACTCATTCTATGTAGCAAAAAAAAAATGGGTAAAATACCACTAACATAAAATACCTTTAACCTTAAAATTACCCAAAATAATTTAATTACCATTAACCCTACCGATATAATTATCTGAGTGCGCAAACATGTTTTGAGTGTACTTATATGGTCATGATGATACGCGTGATGATACTGTATGCTTGTATACCAGTGTTGCCAATAAAATTTGCTAAATTTGTGGGAAACATGTCTTAAATAAAGCTAAAAAATGGATGAACGATTTTATAAGAAAAATCTCGCGATTATGTTAAAAAATTACTAAATGCAGTAAAAACTAAAATCTTAACGGACAATGTTTGAGCAGCGGCTCTTCGAAGTAAAATTTTTCCTTTTAAAAAACACATTTTTTTATTCGTCATTAATTTTTCTCTTTTCATTTTTTATTCATTGGCATCAGTAACTCAACAATAAACAACAGATTAGAGAGACATCACATGGCGGTCACAGGCCTCCAACATCTACCCGCGACAATTGCAAAACCCTATAGTAAACAAAAAAGACAAAGAGAATTGAATTTGCTTGTAATCGCTTCATTTAAATCAAGGTTTTATTTTAAATCAAAATAGATGCAAAATATTCAAAATTAAAATTTCATAAACAATCGATGTTCAAAACATAACAGATATTGTATTATTTAAAGGTTTTGGTATCAAAAATTGAATGCTGTACTAATTCCATTCCCTTCTATTTGTGATCAATTCCATACAACGGGCAAATAAATCCTGTTATTTTTATAACAAATACAATCATTATAAAAGTGAAGAAATTTTTTTACCCCTTCAGTTTAAAAAACGAAGCAATCGTTTGAAATTTGTATTAAAGCTTTTTATCAGAGAAAACAAATTTGTTATTTTTTTTAACTTTTTTAATCATATTTGCTTCTTTTTTGGATTTTCCAGTTTTGAGCTTTAAATTGGTTTTTTACATTTTTCAAAGTGCTTTTTTCTTAAAAAATGTTTTTCTGCTAGTTTCCTCTTTTTTTTAAGGTGTTTTTTTCTAACTTATTTACTTTTGCTTTTTTTGGCTTTTTCCCAATATTTGTTTGCTTTTAATACATTGAATTTCCTTTTTTTTTTTGTTTTATATGCTTATTATACCTTCGACTTTGAAAGATTTAACAAAATTCATTAATTTTTTCTATCTCAAAGTTATATTTCATATAAAACGCAAAATATTTGCTGTTTATATGCTTTTTGTTGTATTTCACATAGAAAAAGATAGCTTAAAGTAAATCGAACGCACTTTTTATAATTAATAAATATTAAGAGATAAAATAACATTTATATTTTAAATTTAATATGTGTTTAACTTATATTTAGCATTTTTAGAAAATTTAAAGTATCGTTTTTCTAAAAAATACTGATTCAAAATCATAGCTGTTTAAATACTACTTTAAAGATTAAAATAAATTTGGAAATATGTTTTCTTTTTAATGAAGTCGAAAATTTAATTGAAAAAAATACATTATTTCTTAAATAAATATTAACTTATATTAACTATTAATATGTATATTGATTCTCTGAATTATTTTATCACTTTAGGGATTTCAAAAGAATTTCATGGTTTAAAAAAGAAAGAATATTTTTCTTATTTTTTAAGAAAAAAGAAAAATCAATAAAAAATTTCTTAGAAATTATATTTAAAAAAAACAAAAAATTGTTATCAGTTCCAATTCTTATCACTTTAAAAATTCTATGAGTATTTCTCTACACAAATCTACGAAAAAGCCGGCTTTAATTTAATAATATTAATAATTTAAATCTCCAGAAACAAATAGAGAATAAGAGGGTATTTTTACAATTATCTCAATACTACCCGGCTTAAAATTTTACTTTATTAAGATATTGTAGAAAATGATCTTAAATTGTCGTTGTTATAAGAGAGCAAAACAAAAAAAAAACATAATTTAATTTTATTGATCGTAGAGCTTGACAAAAATAATAAAATCAGTGACAGCTTTGAATTAAGATTTAGTGTTTGCAAAACTGTCGTTGAATACGTTGCTTAACAAAAATCAATAAAAATATTAAATACTGGTCTTTAATTCTCAAAAGAAATAAAAGGTAGTTTTCTATTTTTGAAATTTAAAAAAAAAATAAAATATTTAAATTAAAGTGAAAGATTGAAAAATTAAAAGTGATGAATTTTGTATGTTTTTGGAAAAAATATGCATATTGTAACCAACGAAAAAACGGTGTTTTAAGTAGTGTGTATTTTATTTTTGGTTTGACAAATCATTGTTTGTAGTTTTATTTTTTGTTGATTGTTTTATGAATATTTTGTTTCCTCTTATTGTTTTTAAACTGGTACTCGTATAATTTCTTTGTTTATTTTGAACTTCATGTTCAGTAGCTAGTTTCTGTATATTTGGATTTACGACGCTATTGTTCGTACAACAGTCAATCATCATACATAGTGTCCAGCATTTACATATTTGTATGTTTTTTTCTTCACGATATTTATGCAGCAGTGGTTTTTTAATTAGTTTTCAATTGATAATTATTATCTAAGCAGAAACGCAAAAAAGTACTTATACATTATTCCCTCATATAACATGGTAAATTCATTCCACAAAAACATCGCATTGTAGAAAATTCACATTAGCTATGCGTGAAACAATCGGCTTCTGTCATTCCCATAGAAATTTGACGTAAGTAATGTTAAGCGTCAAATTTATGTATATGGAAATAACATAAAAGAACTTTTGTAGTTTGCCACATAAACACAGCAATTGTAGGAATTTTGTGTATTTTTTTAACATTTTGTTTTAGAGCGTTTTATGCTGTAAAAACCGCATTATTTGACAAAAAAACCCCGCGTTATGAGAGAGTATGATTTTTTAAACCGCGTTAAAAGGAAATCGCGTTATATGCGGCATGGGTGTATTTTTTACTTAAAGTATCTATTGTTGTTTGTTTTCTAATTGAATTTTATAAATTCTGAAATGTTATTTTTTTTTAAACTATTGTTGATTGAAATAATTTTTAAAAGCTGTGTTTGTATGGCTGGGTATCAGCGCACAATGGGCCTAAAGACATGATATTTTAGACAAAAACACAATTTAAAAGCTCATAAAAGAAACAAATAAGGGTACTCACGATGGTGTCTTGCACACAATACAAAAATGCGCAGTTTGCCTCGTCATAACTACTCAAGTATGATAAATTGTAAATAACAGCCTGAGTTTTTTTTCACTCATTGAATCAAACATTTTATAAAAATCTATAAAGCAGTTTTTTGCAGGCGGTTCATAATTACAAAAATGTTTTAATTTTTTACTATAAGGTTGTGTTTACATTACGCTCGAAATCTTTTTTAAACTGGATTTCGATCATATAGTACTTTATTACTTAATTTCGATATGTTGTTTAAACTAGATTTCGAGCGTAATGTAAATGCAATCTAAAATTATTTTAAAACCTTGGTAATATGGTGGTATTACCATGCTTATTATCTGGTAAATACCATTTCACACAGAGCAACTTTTGTTGCGCAACTGTTGAGTTCGTTGGAGAGAGGGGAAAGAAGAGTGGTAATTGGTACGGAGTTGCTTGTTCTCGGCAATTCGTTTTGTTTCTTTATTCTTCGTTTTGTTTTTCATTAATTTTAAACCAAATGTAGACGAAAATTGCTAAAAACATAAATTGCTGTGTGAACATAAAAGCAACTTTAAAAGAAAATTGACAAGAATTGCCGCAACAAAAGTTGCTCTGTGTGAAATGGGACTAATACAGCAAACCGTTTAAATTTGCATTACTTTGGATCATTAGACCTTACCCTTACAATACTTTACAGGTTTGGATGTCTTAATTGTATAAACAATGCGTTTTTCTATAAAATTTTTTATATTTATTGTATTTATAAATTTTTTTTTGGTAAAAATATTTATTTTTTTTTAATTTTTTTATTACTATTTCAGTTGAAACTAAAAACTCTCTTTAAAATAGAATAATAACGGAATTGACTAACTTAACATCGAATTAACATCTCCTTGACGATTAGACTGACTTAACATCTTCTTGACCTGCTCAAGCCTCTTCGGCTAGAAATCTGAAATATGTGTTCCTTCACACAGAAAATAAATTGGTTAGAGTTCTATCGGAACTACCAAAATTGTATCGTTATTTAAAAGTTTTGTTTCTAAGTACTTAAAGTTCTTCATCGAGTAGTTAAATTTACTTATAAACAGAATATCAATTTACAAATGTCCGCAGATACTACTCCCTATTTCTTCAACCCACTAACCTAACTTTCTTTCGCTAACGCAATGCACAGCACAAATAGGGAGGTCCCCTGAGTGTTGGTAGAAAGTAAACAAACGGGTTTTAAATTAATACAGTAGTTTTGGACCTATACAGAAAATTCTCTTTTTTCCAACAAAAACTGAAATCTGAAAATTTCAAAAAAAATAAAAATGATATTAATCTGAGAGGTAAATATAAAATAATTTTCTTCTTAAATGTAGTACTTCTTTATAAAAAATACGTCATTTTCAAAGAACATCTATGAGTAAATACCAAAGCTATGACCATTTATGTAAAAGTACCTAATTTGAGATTTTCTCCTTTTTATATTATTATGAAAGCATGCCCAATAATAAGTATGTTCGTTTACCCAATAATTTGTACAAATTTTTACTGGATCTCGTTCGTTTACACAAATACTCAGTAAACATAAAGAAAAAAAGAGAGAATATAGTGACAGTTTGATGTTGAGAGTTCTTCTTCTTTCTGCAAATTTTAACTGGACAAATTATTGCCAGCAAGAATTTACAAACAGAAAAAACATATGATTGAAAAAAATGTGTTTAAATTTTTGTAAATACAAAAAAAAAATTTATTCTGAGAGTAAATTTGTCTTACTCTCTGTAAATTTGTTACTGAGTAATTCTTACTGGACTTGACTGAGAAAAGTAAACGAATAAACCTAATATTGTAAAGTTAAGCTCAACAGTATTAAAAAAAATTAACTTTTTATTTATTAATATTGCTTTTATTTAAATTTATTTGTTTTTTAGTATTAAAAATAGTTGGTTGACCTTCTTTTACGTTTGTTTTCGTTGGGGTCCGTTTCTCTTAAGAGAAACCAAATGTAATCTCCCATCATTATCTCATCCCAATATCCCTGATATCGCCTCTCAAAGGATTTCATTTATAAGTGAAGCCTCCGCGCTCATCACTTACATCACCGAGATTCTCTGGGAAAAAGCTCAAGTGCGAAAGTAAACTTGAATGAATCTTTAGTGACATATTAACACCTGTTGAAAAAGTAAAACAGACAAATTGGAAAATAATATTTGTTAAATTAGAAAAAAGTATTTTAAACCTCTTTTTTCATAATTCTTAATCAAATCTTCAACAATGGTCTTGTACTCCGAGTTTTTGTTGTTTCCCAGGAAATCAGCAACCACTAATTTAAATGACTTCCAAGCTTTAGTCTCATGTCGGGACAAATATTTCCCGAATTTAGTATCTTTTAGAAGTTTATTTATTTGTGGACCATTAAAAACTCCTTCCTTGATTTTTGCAAAAGAAATAGTTTTAAAATTTTTACTCAAATAGGTGAAAGCTTGGCCTTCCCTGTTCAATGCTTTGACGAAGTTTTTCAAGAGTCCAAGTTTTATATGTAATGGTGGAAGAATAATGTTTTCTTTCCTAAAAAGAGGCACATACTGTATGTTATCTTGGCCCAGTGTAATCGCTAATCTTTTCGGCCAATGTTTTCTCTTATAATGAAAATCACGAGCTCGACTGTCCCAGAGACAAATAAAACAACAATATTTTGTGTATCCTTGCATTTAACATTGCATGCCCACCACTTTTAAATCGGAACAAACTTTCCAACAGTGATCTTCATAGTTTTTATATTATATATACATAGATGTATAGATGGTTTCTTGTTTCCTATGTGCCTGAGTTAGTAAGCGGCTCTCTCCACTTGTGTTATAGTTGTCTTCAGATGAGTTTTGATTTACAAATGATGAGTCGGAACTTAGGTTGGTGTTAGTTGATTTTGGATATTTAGGAAAGGGCAATATATCCGAATGGGGAATTGCAAAGCCGACAGAGTCTACATTAGCATAAAACCAGCATTTTTTGGCTCCAAATAGCAATCATCGATATGATCGGCTTTTTACACAAATACAAATCGAACGTAAACAAAAGAATATAAGAGCAACAAATTTTATTCATTTTCATATATTTCATTCATACCACCAATACATTCTCATTTTTTGTGTAACATAACTAATACATTCTCATTTTAAGACTTCTCTTTTTGGCATTTTTGTCATTTATATTTATGAGGGCACTTGCTTTCTTGTCTACATAATTTGCAAATAAAATAAAAAACCGGTGCTGAGAACCTGCTAAAAAGTACAACAATTTCAAAATTTTTCCTCCCAAAATAGATTTTTTTAGTTTTCCTCAAAAAAAATGATTTTTGTGAAGTAATTCTATAAAAAATAGTAATATAAAACAAAAAATAGAAAAATTTTAAATTTGGGTAAATGATCATAACTTTGGTATTTATCCACAGATTTTCTTTCAAAATGGCTTATTTTCTCTGTAGAAGTACAATATTTAAGAAAAAATTATTTCATATTTTACCATGTAATACAAATATCTTTTTTATTTTTTTTTTTAAATTTCGAAATTTGTGTTTTTATAAAAAAAAATTTATTTTTTTGCGTAATTTTGACCCATATCTTCTAAACTACTTAACCGACTGGTTTTTCGTTTGTAATTTGACTGATAAAAAATTTTTTAGCCAAACTCGAGATATAGTCAAAATGGTAAATTCACTAATAAATTAAATTAAAAAAATAAAAAATTAAAAAAATTTCAAAAACTAACCCAGAAAAAAATTTTTCGGCTTTAGTAGACCCTAATACATAAAACAAAAATAGTCGTATGCTAGTCGCATTTTGGTTGTTAACTAGTGTAATTAATCTTTTAAAAACAAATAATTTAATTGTATATTGATACTCTACTAATTTTATATTGATACCTCGAAAAATAATGAAGATAGCTCAAAACGGGCAAAATTTTTGCGATAATACAAATAAGTCAATTCCGCGAAAGATCCCGAGGGGTTCTAAAGCAATTAAGACATCCCCATTTTTTTTTGTAAACAAATGCTTTTTTTCATTTGATTTCATTAGCATTAGTAGGACAAATGCTAATGCTAATGAAATTTCAATGCCAATGAAAAAAATCCCAAGTATGAGAAAACTTAACAATTTTTTTTTTTTTTGTAATTTTTTTTAAATTTTTTAAGTTTGCCTAAGAATGAATAACTTATGTAAAACATAACCAATACTAAAACTCTGACCATACAAATTTGACATACATAACTACTGTTAAGAACTTAGTAGCTTTGCTTATTTTGAGATAAGTTAGCAGGCATACATTTTGTAAAATATGATCAATTTTATAAACTATTATAAACCTTAAACTAAATCTAATTTCTATAAGTTTCCGTTGAATTTATTTAATCTTTTTAATTTGAATTTTTTTTAATGTTTTATTTTGATTTTTTTATATAAAAATTGTTCTTATCAATTGTATTTATCATCTACACATTTATGTAGTCAAAGGTTAAGAACTTAATACTGACTTTAAGAGGAAAATATTATTTTCATTAACTTATATAAATATATTTTTAATATTGTAATCAATATTTTTTTCTTTTAATTTAAGCGAATAAAGGGTTAATATTTATAATGCTGTTAATATAGATTATATTGTTATAATATAGTTAAAATAGATAACAAAAAAATATGTCTTTATTTTTTTGTTAAGCCTATTTTTAATATCCATAAGTATGATTTCAAACGAATAATTAAAATTTTCTTTTAACTGCAACAATTATTTATTACATTATATCAGTTTAACGATAGTGTTAATGAACAATCAAAATATTGCATAAATTATTTTAGTGTTACATAAAAATTACTTATATTTAGTATATACATTTAAAGCTTTGCACTTGAAAATTGTAATGGAGGTCAATTGTCAGCTTGCATAAATTAAAAATATGTAAAGAAAACAAAAATAACGAAAAAAACTAGACAACAATATCCTGATGTTATTACCCTACACTAGGGATGGAAACGTGAGTGAATTTTGATTCACATTCACTCATGTTCACCGGAGAAAATTCCAATAATGCACAATCAAACACAAACATTATTGTTATAGTCACACTTACGTTCACGTGCATTAACTCAGATCACGCAAGTTGACGAAATAAAATCTTAAATAAGTATTTTTTTGCACTTTAAAAACCATAAAATATCAAATACGCAAAAAATTAAGGAACTTTTTATTCACATTTTTCTGCACTCGTAAACGTGAGTGGGTGTTTAATTTTTTAAGATTATAAGGTTACACTTACACATATGCATGATTCACGTGAACCACGCTAAATTCTGATCACTTGTTCATAGGTATCCTACCTACCTACTCTACGGATGGTTTTTTTTTGCAGAACTTCATAAAATCTAAAAAACTTTAGGTATAAAATTTCCACGAATGCAATTTGTTTTATTGTTGCCAATGTTGATAAAAAGTTGCATATAAAAAGGTTTTATATTCAAAGTTAGTTCTTTTCTATAACATATTATATAACGTAATTATTATTTTCATACGCCATGTATGACGAATACCACTTTCAGAAAAAAGCTTTTTAAAAATTATTGAATATAAAGGTGGATTTAAGCGTTGACTACCCCTATCTTCTATAATCCAGTATTGATGAATTGTCAAATTTTTGCAATATTTTTTTTTTGAAAATGACATTTCTTATCACCAATACCAGAAAATTGAGATGTTCAATGCGCTTAAGCATGTCAGAGCTTGGTACTCCCGCAAAGATCGTCCGGCTTTGCATAATGACGTTGAAAAATACTAAAAGCTCCGTCAAGATAGGAACAAAACTCTCTGATTCTTTTAATACTGAGCGAGATTTTAGACAAAGCGATGCCTTATCGAAAATCAAAACCACTGACATTATTTACAACAAAAGTGTCATGCTGCCAGCATATGCTGACGATATCGAAATGATTGTTCACAACACACGGGCAGTAAGTGGAGCCTTTGCAAAAAAGCAGTCTAAAATCATGGAAACCATGAGCTGTTCGAGCTTTAGCGCACCTGTTGAAACGTGTTTAATTTAAGAACAGAGTTCATCCCATTAGAATGTTATAATTTTGTATTTTTTTTTTGCAAAATTTATAAAAAGTGTGTCTTTCCTAAAAAAAACTGTTTTGCAAATATTTCTTAAGCTATAGCTAACTTTGAAATTCTAAGACCACATTCGATATCTGTGTCCCAAAATCTATTCGAAAAATTGGCAATCGCTCATGAATATAGTAATCTGAGTCCCAGAGTTTTTTATAAATAAAAATTTGTAAAAATTGAGTTTTTATTGAATTTTTTTGCCACAAACTTCCAGCTTTTGGTAATTTACATTTCTTAAATCTTGTCAACACTAAGCTGATTTTAAAAGAAATCAAAATTACCAAAAACCAATTAAAAGATCAGCTATATATCCAACTTCTACAGAATTAAAAAACGTTATTTTATGTTTTGTATTTTGCGTAAAAAAAATTGTTACAGTCGGGAAGAGTTGGTTCCTAATTTATATGTATGTACATTAGAGTGGTCCAAAAAAACATAAAAGTTTGAATTCGCAATCTTCACAATGTTGCCAAGTTTCAGCAAAATTCTTTTATACTTAGAGGTAGTAAAAAAGTTTACTTTTAAGAATTAGTAATTTTTCGTTAGAGTAATTTATACAAAAAGTGGGGTTGACTTTAAATTGAATTATTTTTAAAATTAAAAATTAATTCAACAAAATTTTTCAATATATATTCATTAATTAATGTGCGTAAAAGGAATATGAGACCAAATTTATAAAAAATCAGAAACTTCAAAATAGTTTGCGATATTTTTAAAATTTATACATAAAATATTTTAGTAAAAATATCAAAATTATTAAAGTAAAAATTGAACTTGCTAACGCTTTATATGAACAAATTTCTCAAATCTGATTTTAATATTTATAAAGATTATCTGCAATCAAAATTAAAAACAAATTTCTAGTTTTTAAATTATGCGCGGTTTTTGAAAATTCAACAAAATTCGATATTTTGTGATACTTTCCTAATTATCTAAAAGGGTTGTCATCGAAAAATCCAACTTGTACTTTTGCAATCTACTTACCAAAGGCTTTCATTAGACATGATATTGTTTTTAATTTTTGAAAGGATAATAGTTATCCTTACAGCTAAATGTAAAATTTTACTTTTTTAGTGTGCTACGGTGTGCTACCTCTAAATAAAACTTTTTTCTTAAATTTCTTTGACAGACCATATTTTTCCATAATGGCATTTTTGTAGGTTTGCGGAGCTCGTGAATTCGAACTTTTTTTTACCATCTTAATGAACATAGTTACAAATTTTTTGAATAATGTAATTTTTTTAATAAATTTGTTGTGTAATTTCATATGGTTTTGAATAATTTTTGACCTAAGGTTTGTTTTTTTTTTCGAATTTTATATCTATGTCTATATCTATAACTATTTATACAGAGAAGGACTATCCCTACTTACCTGACTTTTCTTTATTTATTGTAAACAAATACAATTTGAACATTTGGAAACTCGCGGGAACGTGAAAGGGAGCAATTACATTGTTTGCCCTGCTCTACATTTACTTATAAACACATAATTCATTTGTTAGCATTTGTTGTTTTTAATATTTTATCAAATTAACTTCAAACATTTTTATGACAAATATTTTTGTTTACTTTTAAAAGAGAAAAGCCAATAATTTCTATGACTTGGCAGCATTTTTATACATACTTAATTTTTAAGTAGCTATATTTATAACTATTAAGCAAGTCTATACATATCTACATAAATTTGTATGAAATATTTATATAAAATTCGAAGAAAACAAACTTCTACAGCTGTGTTATTTTTAGTTATACTGGCAATAAAATGAATCTTTTTTTCCTGAGTGTAGAATAGAAGTCAATAAATAAAATACCTTTGAACCCCATCATAGACTGATTTTTTTAGGAAACGTGACATACCACTTTAATAATATACTCTCTGGATATTAATAAGAATTATTCTTGCCAAATTTTAACAATCTTAAGAGTCTCCGACTTACATTTTAATGCCAAAATTAATAGTATATGTATAAAATTGATAATAAAAATAATTATTTCTCACGCCTTTACAATAATAAAAATGTAAATTAAATATTTTTATTTTTGTTTGTTTAAGAAATCATTATATTTTTAAAGGTATAAATAAACCTTTAAAAACAATTTTGCTTGAAATGAAATCTAATTTATCTTAAAAAATTAGCACAACACGTATTAAAATCATTATTTTTCAGTCGTCATACAAATATTTCGAGGTATAAAATGATTTTAGTTTTAAAGATATGAATTTAAAGTATTTAAACATTTTAATACGTAATATTGAATATGTCATACATGTCTTACATTTATGTTCAGTAATAAAGGTCACAGCGGAATGAGTATTTACTATGTACATTAATTTTGTTTTGTATATAACTATTTTGTAAACATAAAAATGTTTTTAACAATTCATCAAAAAACAGTTTGATATTTGTAATACAACAAAGTGTGAGACAATAAATCTGTAAAAGGGATTGGCCAATTAAAAATGAATTGATTTTTCTTCTTTTTTTCTTATTTTTTTGTTTTATTTTTTATTATTGTTTATATACCCAAGAAACAATTTAACGGCGCCTCCGACACGTACGGATTCATGAATTTGGCTTCTCATTTAAACGCTCTGTTTTTGTTCCGCTTACGTACAAGCTTTAACGGATACGTATTTACGGACCGTTTAAATGAGTTTTCGAAAAAACTACGTTTTGACTACGTTATAGTGTCTCCGTTTCTGTACCGTCAAATACGGACTTCTACGATTTTCATCAGGGTTTCTTCCGTTGCTTTTGAATACGTTTTGTCAAAAACGAATACTTAAAGAATGGGTGTGATCATTATACGCATGGCGCGATAAGGTTACAATCAAAGTCTTTACCACTATCACACATCGAAAATAACTTTAAGTGATATTAAAGAAGTAAATATTTTTGAAATTTAAAACAAGTTTAACAATGAAGTGTGCAAATTTATGCATTTTTGAAAATAACAATATTGTCTGAGACTTTTTTGAAAAATTTGCAATGTTTGCTACATCATATATTAAACCTAAATTTTTATTGGCCAGTGACCACAACTGCGTTGAAATATAGAGATGCTAATTGCGCTGGAGATGAATAAAGTTTTTCATCAAATTTTTATAAGTTTTGTTATTTAATGTTTTTTAAATATCTTTATAAATAAATTTTAATAAAAAACCCTAAAATCTGCTATTCAAAATTAAAAAATTAAAAAATCAGTTTTTGTAGAAAAAAAAACAACGCTACGAATATGGACCAGATACGGATCCGTTAACGGTCCGTCATTGACGGACTTTCAACGGACAACTCCGTTTTTCACATGACAAATCGGTCCGTACGGATTCGAATGCTCCTTAAAACCCTTTTTTTTTGGGTCCGTATACTGATTCAGAAAACGGTACGAAAACGGAGTTGGATTCCGTTTATGACAGACCGAAAACATTACGTAAACGTAACGTATTGCTTGTTAGGTAATTTTGTTTAAAAACGTTTTTCTAAAGAGTAAAGCTAAATTCACAACGGTGGAATATTCCACGCTGCAGAGTGTAAGGAGAAGGGAACAAAATCCAATCTGCCTTGTGGCATAATTAATATTTTTTAATAGGCCTTAAAGAGTAAATTTTTCCAAATTATGCTCAGTGTGACTCTAAAAAAACATTATTGCAATATGTATGAAAACAAATTTATGTTATTAACAGGCTATCCTGGTTACGTCATTGCTATAAAAAATTTAAAATTTTAAAATAATTTTCTATTGTCCGTAATTTTTTGAACATTTCCTGCACCTTTCGACAATGACAGTCTAACATGTGCGTATGATTAACATTCCTGTTTATTATTCATTAAATTTTACATCTAAATTAGCTTGAAATTCTTATTTATTTGATATAAATTACGATTAGTTTTCCATTTATTTATCAAGAGAATTGATATATCATCTTTATTATTTTATTTATTATAGTTATTTAATTTTATTTATTTTTAATTAATACTGAAATTATTTGTTTATTTAAATCATACACTGACAATACATTTACAGTAATTTAAGAAAATCCGTAAGGTTGTTTTCAATAGATTAAATGGTTAAATTACAAAGAGATATATTTTTTTTAACTTTTTTTTTCAAATGCACAAATTAAAATATTCAGTTAAAAATTTATTTTAAAAAAGAGAAGTTGTTATTATTTGATGTTTATATTCAGTAGATTTTAAAGAAAAAATTATGTGAGTGTAGCGTTCTAAAAAAAGATTTTATGCACATAACACTTCATTAGTTTTGGAATAAAATTTACGTCTTTGCTTGAAATTTTAACTTTTAATAAGATTATTTAAAAATAAATGAAGAGATTTTCTAAAATTCAATATTATGTTTTTTAAGAACATTATTGTTATTCACGTATAATTTTGTTTTTAGTCTAGTAAGTTGTTTTTAACGTAAAAAGTTTCACTCGAACTTTGATGGGCTCAAATCGTAATCAAAATTGTAAATATTAATATATTTTTTATTTTATAAAGGTTTCAACCAGCCTATTTACCCGCTTAGTTACTGGTGTTTGCGATGTCCCAAAAGTAATGAGTAGTCATAATCTTGTCACTTACAGAAAACAAAAAGTAATAGGTGGTGATTACCTTGTCGCTTACAAGCAGCCAAGAAATAATGAGTACCCACTTCTTTTTGGACATCGCGAACAAACGTAATTAAGCGAATAAATAGGTTAGTAAGTAGTTGATACCGAAACCGGCTCTTGAAGCAAGAAAGTTCTCCACTTTTCATACATTTGTATGAAATAGGCACGTTAATTTTTGGTCCCATGACGATGTTCATTGAAATTTCTCAGAAATAATCTAGACATAGTTCTGACATAAAACCGGCTCTTAAATTAAGAAAGTCCTGTACCTGTCATATATGAAAATGCCACTATCTTTTGGCAAAAATAATCTACATAATTCTGACATAAAATTTATGTAAATTGTATACATTTTTATATTATTAAATTAAAAGTATCAAAAAGCGTAAATTTTGAAAAAGTACTGCAACCCGGTCTGGACCGGACGGGTTTTAAAACCGTTCTTATCGATTAAACTGTTCTGACCGTTCAGTATTAAAAATAATAAATGTAATCAAAATATAAAGAATGATTTTTTAACCTTTTGGGTTATGAAAATTGAAAAAAAAAACAGAAAATTTGCAAAAGTGAATGAAATATTTTTTTGGGGCGATAAATGAATGCTTGCCATATTCTTTTTAAAGATTATTTCATGAAAATGTTACAGGGCTGCAATTGTGGCTGGCAATAAAAAATAATCTAGTGGGGTCAAATCACATGATCTTTGGTGGCCAATGGACTGCTTCAAAACGAGAGATTAATTGCTCAACAAACTCGCCTTTTAATAGGTTCATGGTATCGCGTACCATGTTGCATGTAGCACCGTTTTGTTGAAACCACATGTCAAACAAGTCCAATTCTTCCATTTTGGGCAAATAAAGTCTATAATCATCGCACGGTACCTTGCTCCATTGACAGTAACGTTGCGATTTTCATCGTTCTTGAAGAAGTACGGTCCAACGATGCCGCCGGCCAACAAACCGCACCAAAGAGTACATCTTTCAGGGTACATTGAGAGCTCTTGAACTGCCTCTGGCTGCTCTTCACACTTAATTCGGCAATTCTGTTTGTTGACTTACCCATTGACCGAAAAATGAGCTTCGCCGCTAAAGACAATTTTTCGATAGAAACACATTTCTCACACAGCACGAATTTTGATAATAAAATTTAATTATTTGCATGCGTTCTTAGTTTGTTAGTATATTCATGGTGAAATGGCCACCTTACTGAGAATTTTTAGCATTGCCATTTGTCACGAATAATTTCCTTCACCTGAAAAATTTACACTGAAAACCCAAATAGCAAAAAAATCACCCTTTATAAACAAACAGGGCTTATAGAATTTATTTTTCAAAGGAACTTAGATAAATTAGAAAAATCTATTATAAAATTTGATCTAGTTAGACCTTCTATGTAGTAGCAGTAGTAAAAATTCAAAGCTCTACAAAAACTGTGTGTACATTTTTGGTCGATTATCCGATAAACTAACAGATTATTTAGATTCATTTTGTATTATTTTCAGAACAAGCTATAATTTTGTTTAAACAATATTATGCCTGCAAAGTGAATACTAGGGGATTTAAGTAATCGACTTTTCATTTTAATTGATCGAAAAAAACTTAAGTAGAATAATATAAAGTTTTTGGTTGTTTTAATAATCTCATTTAAAAACAAGTAAAAAAGGCTTAATTCTGCTACGCCGAATCTTTGAATACCCTCCACCAATATCCTAAAAAGTTCATTACCGTTTTTGATACAAATAATATAAAAAAACGTTTGAAGTAAAATTATGTAGGTGAAAAAAATTTTTGAGGTGTAAAACTTTTTTAAATGTCAAAAGTTGGTGGAAAAAAAATTTAGAGGTAAAAAAATTGCTTGTGGTAAAAAAATTTTAGTGGTGAAAAAATTTTTTGAGGTAAATATAAAATATTCACTTCTAAGCGACTGGTATGTACCAGTCGCTACCATGAAATTGTACTAAATTTGTATGGAAAATTAAGAGGCACCTTCACATTTTCACTAGTTTTTTAACCACACGCCACGCCACACATTTTAAAGCTTAGTTTTTGGCAAATACTCATTTTTGTTACTGGCTAATGAGGACTAGCTCTGCAGCAAAATATGCCTAATGGAGAGAATGCGCTTTCTTATGAGCCACGTATTGACAAATAGTTGCAACGTATGTTCTTTCTTTTAAAAATTAATATAGGACAATAGCCCAATGTATAGAATACAATTTCTCATGCGCCAACTCTTGACAAATAGTTACAACTAATATTTTTTTCTTTAAAAAATAATATCATTGATTGGCACAACTTCAATTGGTAGAAAAACAAAAAAATATAAATTGGGAGTTTTACAAAAACAAAAATACATTTTATGGAAAGAAACGAAAAACCAAAAAAGCTTATCAATGGAAAATAGCCATGGTTGGCAAGCAATACCTTTTTATTATAACGGTGGTTTCTATCACGCTCTGATCAACATCGAAACGAAAATTTTTAAACTGCGGTTGCAATAGTGCCATGTGTCTTAAAATATCACGGGGTTGATTTATAATATAACCTGTTAAATTTTGTTATTGTAGTTTAGCGTTATTATAACGGTAGTTTAAGATATTTCAAATTGAACTCACTTGCTTTTGATGGAATGGCCATTTTAAAATTTTCATATCGATGTTAAGGTAGCTGTGGTAGCCAACTACCGTTATTATGAAAATGTATTGAATGCCAAATATGAAAATAACAGAAAAAAAATATATAAATTTTTAAATGTTTTTATATTTAAATAAAAATAAAAAACTTTTTATTATTGTCAAATTTACAGATTTTAAGAGATTTATCTGTGAATTAAATTACCCTAAAAAAACTTAAAAATTAGGATCTTGAGGCGTTTTCTATAAAAAAAAGCTTATAAGTATCTGTGACTCTTAAACAAACTCTGATGATTTTTTCGAATTTGAGAACGTTTTCTATATCAGAAATAAAAATAATGTGTATTCAATAAAACAAAAAAATTGCCGGAGTCTGAAAAGAATTAGAACACTCCAAATTTTTATCAGAGTTTCTTTCTTCCAAAGTTTTGAAAATTGCGATATATTCATTATTTTTCATTTGGATTTTTTTTTAAGGGTAACTGACATTGGAAGATTATTTATTATTACCTTCTTGTTTTTAAACAATTTACGAACTTCTCTCGGATGCAGCTACGGACCACCAGAGGGTCGCGACCTCTCACTTGGTAACCATTGCTTTAATAGTACCGCAAAAAGTACTGGAGTAATATTATTTATCATTTATTTATTTGTTGTATGTTACAAACAATTAAAAAAATTAGAAATGAAATTATGGATTTGAAAAAATTTATTTGGAAGCAAAAACAACTTTTCTGGTGTTAAGAAATTTTGGGGTGAAAATAATTTTTGTGGTGAAAACTATTTTGAGGTGAAAAATATTTGATGTGAAAATAAAAGCGACTGGTGGGAAAATATGAGAAAATATATTATGTACCAGTCGCTACCATGAAATTGTACAAAAATACAGCAATTTGTATGGAAAATGATTTATTTCAACAGGCAGACGGACATCGCTAAATCGATTTAGACCTATATTTAGACATGTCACAGTATATGGTTTACAAAAACAAATTTTCATATGGGAAAATAGTATGTTTTCATTACACTATATAATTTTCGAGTATTGAGGCATTGGCAAAATTATATTTATGTTCATTTTTCTTTCACAAAAAATAAAACCACGTCAACAAATTGCAATATTGTGCTATTAAACATCTAAATGATTATTAAATTAAAAAATTAAAGTATAATATGCACATAAACAACATTTGTTTGCATAGTCTTTGGCAAATATTCATTTATGTTACGAGGGAAATAGAAAATCAATAATGCCCTATTGAATATTGGTAAATCAATATGTTTAATGGAGACAACCTATACGGCAGAATATGTCTAATAAAGGGAAAGAAAATTCAGATGCGGCATCTATCCACAAAAACTTCCAGCTAATGTTATTTCTTTGTGTAGCACAATATGGCTAATGGAGACACTTATATGATTAATTTCAAGAATTGATTATTTCTTGCGCCTCCTATTAACAAATGGTTACAGATAAATTTTTTTTGGCACAACTTAAATTGGTAGAAAAATATAAACAACAAGTAAGGACATATATGGAATGGACAGATTTAAGTGAAGATTTACCATTTAGTTTAGTGATAAAACTTGGACTCTGAAAGATTTATGGTTCCCGAAAATAGGTATTTTTTTAGGTTTTGGTCATAACTACTTTCAGCAAATATGTTCTACTAAAGATTTTCGATCTTTGGATATATAAGACGTATCTATAGGTCATATTACATTTTAGTTTTTATACAAATTTTGATGTTTTTAGCCCATTTATGGAGTATTTAATTACGGTCTTACCGTTCTTAAGATATAAATTAATCTATTTTGTGCCACGCCCAATTCAAGGATCCCGCCCACATTTGGTCAGATGTTGTGTATTGATAACCAAGATGCTTGTACCTTATTTGGAAACTTTTCCTCTTTCCGTTCTCCAATTATACAGAAAAGCTGAGCAACATCGTTAAGACAACTGTGCTGGACGCATTTGTTTTGTTAAAAAAAAAAAATAAAAAAATAACAAAAAGTCTTAAGAAAATAAAAAAAAGTGTTAAAAAATATAAAAATAAAAAAAGTTGAATAGACGGGGCTCGATCGCGCGACTAAAAGAAAAAAAGTATTTGTGACAAAGCGCTTAGACCACTGAGCCATTGAAGGACATAAGCAAACGTCGTTAATATAAGTAAATAAAGAGTTTTCGTTTAAAACAGATTTGTTTGGGTTTTACTTAAATGACAAACCTTTGTATGGATTTGTTGTTTGTGGGTAAAAGGTGAGGAGGTGAAAGACAAAAAGTTCAACAAATAAAATAAAAACAACAACAATCACGATCATAATGCCAATCAGTGTTGTCATATTTTCTTTTCAAAAATCTTTTTAGTTCTAAAAAAGCTTTTTTCGACCAAAAAATATATTTTTTACAAATCGTTAAAAGAAATCACTAGAACTGCATGTGTTTTATTTCTACAAAAAAGTTTGATTTAGCTGGCAAACTTGTATTTGGGATTTTATTTCGCTTTTTTATTTTTAGATTATTTAGCTTAATTTTAAAAATATGAAGGAAAATAGTTTATAATTTTTTTTTATAAATTATTATAAGTTATGACCCAAAAAAGTTGCACTCAAAGGGAAATTTTGTATAAAATTTTCTTAATATACGAGAAAATGGTTTAAAAATCTGTTTATAAATTCTTTTAAATCGGAGCAAAAAATAGAAATAAAACCGTTTGTATTTTGTTTGTATCAGAGGGTTTTTATACAAATTTTGATGTTTTTAGCCTATTTATGGATTATTTAATTATTAATATAAAATTTTATATAAATTAATTATTAAATGTTAAAAAAACCAAAAATAAACAAAAAAAAAAGTCTTAAGAAAATAATAAAAAAAATGTACAAAAAAAAGTGAATTGGACCGGGATTCGAACCTCGAACCCGCGGCATTAGAGAAAAAAAGGATTTGTGACATAGCGTCTAGACAACTGAGCTATTGAAGCTCACACAAAATCATCGTCAATATAGGTACATATATAAAAGTCTTCGTTCATTAGAGATTTGTTTAGTTTTTATTTAAATGACAAATCTTTGTATGTGTGTTGTTTGTGTATAAAAGTTGGAGATGAAAGAAAAGAATTTTAACACATGGACGTGTTTGTTATGCTTAATATTCTACATACATATAAAACAAAGGGATTTTACCGAAAAAATTAGAGGTAGTCCTGGTTTTTTGCTAATATCTCAGCCATTTATTAACCGATCTGTCTGATTTTTAATAGCAAACAGAAATGAATCACATGTAACAGAAATAAAAAACAATAAAGTCCTCATCATGTCTGGGTTCTTCGGAAAACCCATTTCAACACACAGACGGATAGACGGACAGACGAACAGACGAACATCGTTAAATATACTTTATAGGGTCTAAGATCAATATTGTAGAAATTACAAACGGAATGACAAACTTATATATACCCTTCCACCTGTGGTGAAGGGTATAAAAATATTAAATATGAGTTTTACAAAAAAAAAAATTCATTTTATGGAATGAAACGAAAAACCAACAAAGCTTAACAGAAAAAAATAGGTACAGAAAAATTGTACCAATTTGTATAGAAAATTTAGAGGTATCTTCACATTTTTACTCATAACTTTTTAACCGCTGACCGATTTTGCTCATTTTCAATACCAAACTGCTCGGGAGGATGTTTAATATTTTGGGTAAAAATAGGCACCCCCGCTTGCGTCTTCGCGTAGTGATCGCCATTTCAACAGACAGAAGGACATTGCTAAATCGAATTAAAATTGCATAAGGATCACGAATATATATACTTTATGGGGTCTTTAACCTATATTTCGACATGTAACAAACGGAATGACGAACTGATATATGGTGTACACCCTCCAGAAAACAATTTTCCTTTATGTTCACGTCCCTCCGTCCATATATTTCAAAACACTTTGTGATTAATTTTGTTAAAATTCTTTCTGAGAGAGTTGGCCCAATTGGTTTTTAAAAAGAAATTTAATTTCCACTAAATAATAAGTAGACAAATTATTTGTATATTTCAATTTTTATTTTTTAAACTTTCGAAATATCGTTTTCTAGGGGGTCTTATATGTATATACATATATTCGAAATTTGGGTATTTTAAATTATTCAAGTAATTATTTGAAAGAATTGTTCGCTTAATCGAATAATGATTAGCGATTAAATATCTTAGTGAATACCTTATTCGAATTCATTGGACTTTATTTTTAGCAATCAATTGCAAAATTTTGTTTATCAAATTTCATTTTCTACACGGAGAAGATTTTTTTAGATAAGGTTTAAAAAAATTGTTCAGTAAACTATTGAAGTTCTCCTCACAACGTATATGAAAAATTTCTTAAATTTTATGAAAAAGTTTCCAAATTTTTATGAAATTTGTTTTAATATTACCTTTTATTTAGTGTATGAAACTTTAAAAACATTAAATGTAATCTTTTATGAACTGTTATGGAAAATTTCATTAATTTATTGAAAAATTTCAATGGAGAAGTTCCAGCGAAACTTCATTGATTGAGTGCAAAAATTCATTAATATTATACAGATAATTCTCTCGATGTATATGTACATCTCGTTAATATAAACTATTTTATTCATTATTAATTCTCATGTTTACTATGATTTTTTCAAACATGCTTTTAATTACATGATTTAATTCAAAATTGTTTCATCTTAACAAATTAAATGCAGAAAAAGTTTCTAATCTTACGCTATTGTTTTTAAATACTATTTATAGAATATTATTAAAAAGTATTATTAAAAAGTATTAACATTTTGTATCTGAAGGGAGAAGTTTTCGCATGAAGAAATTCATAGTCACCCTACTTTACGCATTTATTAAGTCACCATGCGTAAAGTAGGGTACGCATGGTGACTTAATAAATGATAAAGTTGATTGCATTTTTAATGAAATTCGAGCTTTTAACTTTAAAAGCTTGAATACGACACACTTGCGAAAGCTTTATCGTTGCAAGAAATACAGAAACAAGGTGCAGGTTACAGAACAACTTATATCGCATTATCATAGTTTCTAATTTATGTTCTACAACCTGTTGTTTTTCTAAGGAGTTTAACTTATTAGCAATATTTGCCTTTCATCCAAGGTAGAACAGGCTGCTTTAGAACCGGTTCTGGAACCAGTTCTCAAAGTGGTTACTGAACTGTGGAACCTTTAATTTTGACTCCCGGTAATAAGTTCTAGAATCTGTTTAGTGCAACCAGTGGTAAAAGAACCTATTCTAGAATATATTCAATGGTATCCCGTTCTAAAAAATTTTGCTGGGTCATAATAATTAGTTTAACAAACTACTGTTTTTTGGATTAAAATTATAAAAAAATAAGAGAAATAGTTTTTAAACATTTGTAGAAATATTCAAAGAATTCGCAGAACCTAATTTCCAGAATGTCCTGTTAACTACCAACTGGGGACTTTAACTGGAACATTTGTTGTTGTCTCTCCATATAAAATTTGAATGGGGCCGTATGTATAGCAACTAATTTTATTTTATACTCTCTTGACAACCCTGTGTCTTTACGTACAGTAAAATGACAGCAAGCAGTTGCCAAAAATTATTTTAGCTCAAACAATTGCACTTGAAGATACTAGGTTTTATCAAAATTATGACATTGATGTCTACCATTAAATATCAGTTTTATTTTTTATTTATTTACGAATCAAAAAAACAAAAATTTTGGTAAATCAAAATGGGGAACAGTTCATTCATTATTTTTAGAAAAAATATATTTGTAATAAAATTTTGTATTTTACCAAGAAAAAAAATTTTAACATTTCTTAAGGGCTTTTTTCGCAATCACATTATTATAAGTATTAGAGTTGCATTTTGCAACTCTAATACTTATAATAATGTGTAAAAAACATTTTTAAGCACAAAAATTGTCAGAAAAAACTATTTTAAAGCTAAAAACTGGAAAGTCCAAAAAAGCGAATATGAGTAAAAAAATTAAAAACAGCGAAACAAGCAACTTTGTCTTCTCTGTTGATAACATATCGACTAATAAACGTTTTTCGCATAATTTATACAAACATTTCGCGGAAAATAGAAAAATACTTGTCAAAATATAACTATCTTTGTACAATTTATGCCTAAAATCAAAAACTTGCCGGAGTTTTTTTTCTGTGTATTTGTATTTTGTAAGTGGGAAACTAAAAGTGTAAAAAGGGCTTAAATAATGAAATAGGTAGGAGATTTGACATTTAACATAAAGAATATATCGACAAAAATTACTAATAAATTATCTGCGGCTATACACTATTGGGACATTTTACTGATGTAGCATCTGAAAAATAAACTTTTTTATGATTTTAGCAAATTTTCATTTACACTCTTTTCTTTTTTTTATAAATTTCATCCTTTTATAAATTGTGCAAAACACAGTTTTTAGTAAAATATCAAAAAAATGCATAAATATATATTTATTTCAAAATATGCATTAACAAATCGATGTTAAAACGGTCTTTTGAAAAAACCGGTTTTGGTTTTCTTCGAAAAATCGAATTAAAAAAAAACCGGTTTCGGTTTTTGCAGAAAAAACCGGTAAACCGGTAAACCGGTTTTTTCGGTTTTTTTTAATTTGATTAAAAAGCTTATATATAACTTTGTTAATTACTTTTTTGTCATATTCATATAAATTTAATTTGTTTTATTGTATTTCATTTCAACAAAAAATTAACTCAAAACCAATATTTTTTAAATATGTAAAAAGAAAATCTATTTTTCACTTTTAAAATAATATTTTAGAAATAATATGCAATTTAAATGTTTTGTTTTAAAACGATTTTTTTGTTTGCTTTTGATAAAGCTAGAAGTGGAAAATACTCTTCACTAATAGTAAATGTTGGACAAATAGTTAAAAGACAATTATGTATATAAATTGTCCAACTTTTCAGTTCTTTTGACGCATTTATCAAGATATATGAAATTATGATATGTGACCTCCTCCGAGAAAAGGGACCTAGTGTGTCAAAAAACGTGTTTGGACTTAAGAGTGGATTCTGGTTCCTTAAAGGGTGTAGAATAAGATGAAATGAGTTAGATTTCTGATAAAAATTTATTTACCCCATAAAAACGTACTTTTTTGGTAGTTACTTTTTTGGCATGACGTCACCAAAGTAATAACTAACCATACCAAATCGCATACCCCAACTGAAGGTGTGTTCACAGTGATAAACTTTAAATGCGTTTTTCTCAAAACTTCATTTTCACACATAAGGTCCCTTTTGTCGGAGAAGGTCACATATAATGATGAATGATTTTCTACAGTCTCTTTTTTAGGATTTTGAAAACTGTTTATTGTGTTATTTAGATCAGAAATTAAACTATTTGCATTTGGAATATCCAAAGTTAAGTCTTAATCGGAATCTATCAGACTTACATCTAAATCTTCATAACCAAACAAACGATTATAAAAGTGTTCGGAAAAAATAAAAGAGACCAAGTAACCCAGTTGGTGATGTAATTAAAAAAACCGGTTAACCGAACAAAAAAGACCGGTTTTCGGTTTTCTTTGAAACCGATAGGTTTTTAAGAAAAAAAGAACCGGTTGACCGGTTTTCGGTTTCGGTTTTTGAATACTCTACTAAGGACACCAGATTTATATTTACATGAACTTCCTAGCCCTAATAATAAGTAATGGTTGCATTATGATCTTGATTATAGTCACTGCCGCAATCTACATGCTTATAATTTATTTTATATTCATTTTGCTCTATGTAGTGTTAAACTTAAATTAAATGGTTTAGTTAATAATACTTACACAAATAACTGCTGTACTAAATAGTTGTGTACTAAAGTAAATATTAAACCTACATAAATTTACATTCCAATAACATTTCATTTTCATTAAGTATACGCTAAAACATTTATTGGATCTAATACGGCATTTCGACTATACAGCAAACATAATTGCAATTATAATTCACGTTTATATCTAGTTAATAATTTCTTTCATAAAAAATAAATTGTAAAATCTATGAACACTTAGCTTTTAAATGATTTTCTGAAATAAAATATACAATATTGTGATTTTATTTTCCTATTACTAGTCGTATGCTTCACTCACAAAGGGAGTATGTTTGTAAGTTCGATCAAATTTAAAAATATGATAGAAGGGGCAAAATTAACAAATAGTACCAAGTTGATATTCAGAGGGTAAAAATTCGTATTAAACGAAAATGTTTCATTTTCGTTTTCCTGGAATTCTACGAATTATTTTCCTGTTATTGAAATTATAATTCTATCAAAATCTAGTAGGCATTAATGTGGTCTAAATGTAGTACTAGTGTATATAGTAAACTAAAATTACATTGTTAATATACTTATGCAGCAAGTGAAATTATAGTTTAAAATTATTTAGCATCGTTTATTTAATTATTGATACAAATTCACGGTACTTTTAGTGTGATTAGCAAAAAGCACTAAAAAGGAACTATGTATAGCAACTGAAACATTTACGTCATATGGAAAGCATTTACTTAATGGTTGTAGAGGTGCCAGATTTACATAATTTTTATTATCATTCAAAAATCAACAAGGGTCTGATAACACAATGTCCGTTTTTTAACTAACAATTAAATTAAAATTTTATATGGTAAAATACAACAAATGTGTCAATAAAAATCATATTTAGTAACTAAATGAATATTGTGTAAATGGAGTTTATTTTTATTATTTATTTATTTTTATTTATATATTTTATTAAACATATAATTACAAATTATATCTTAAATTCCTAATCGAGTACTAGCAACGAAGGCTTTCGGCTCGTTGTAGCGAAAACAGACCAGAGCCTCTAGTGGAAATCGAACCCATGATCCCCGCACTGATAAGCTAGCACGCTACCAACTAGCTTACTGGGGCGATCGAGTTTATTTTTAAATGATACTTTGGCCTAATTTTGTTTTCATTAAACTTTTAAAATTTTTACGACTTTTTGTAAGAAAAATTTAAAATATTTGAAACCTGCGTTCCGCTTAAAAATTATAGAATACTATGCCCAAAAATTATGTTCGAAATGAATTTCGATCAAACATTTGTAAATGTTTTACCGTTCGTTATACAAAATGACTCCTAAATATATTCCAAAATTTGATTTGGTTTTAAAAGATAATTTAAATTTTTCAAATTTTACATTTGACCCTTTCAAAGGTTCTAAACCGTTCACTATACACGAAGAATTTGCTGACTAAATTATTGCAAGTTATGTTTCTATCGAAGCAATTAAACTCTTTTTTTATTTAAAATTGTACTGTTAATATTTACGCGAATTTAAGCCCATCGACAGGGCTTAGTGGTTTTCATCTACGTGGAATGTTTGAGGCCGAATAAATTGTTGGTCATAAATCCAAATAGACTTAAAATTTTTTAACAATAAAAAAATGTTATCCGTACATTTTTTTTAAATTATTTTTTTTATTTGTATTAATCATGTAATTACGGCTCGATGTAGCGTAAACAGACCAGAGCCTCTGGTAGGGATCGAACCTCCGCACTGATAAGCTAGCATGCTACCAACTAGCCTACTGGGGCTAGTTTAAATGCAAAGAAATAAATTTTGAACCCTTTTATACATAAATTTCTGTTATACGCAAAGACTATCACAAAATTTCATGTAATTAAAAATATTTATTAAAATTCAAATTCGATTTTTAAAAACTTTCTATTTAAAATAATTGTAAGTTGTTATTTTTCATATAAAAATTCTTTAAAAAGAAAAAAAGAAGTTACAAAATCCATTGTTGGTGCCTTTTTAAAAATTTTTTTATTATTACAAACAGAATTTTTTTTAATTTTTTCTGTATAGTTAATATTTTTATTTAAATGATTTGTTAAAAAGTGGTCTTTATTTTTTTATTGTTAATTGTCTGATAGTAAACATAAACAAAAAAATCAAAAGTCGTTTATTTTTGAAGACTTGGTAGTTAATTTTTAATGTAATAAAATGTGTTAAAAAAACGTTAATTTGTTGACGGCTAAAAAATATAGGAAAAATCATTACTTCTTAAGGATTTTGTGGTTATTTACTTGAAATAAATAAATGAAATATCATTTGTTTTTACGAATTTTTGGTTACTTTTTTAACAGTTAAAATAAAATAAAAAACTTTATAATGTAAGCTAATTTATTAACATTTACAAATAATTAAAAAGTTATTTTGATTTAAATGAAAAGTTAGTAGACCGGTTATAAGTGATTTAATATAATTTAAACTATTTTCAATGTAAATCAGTCAAAAGCCCCTTGGAGACTTTGACCAGTATGTTAATGGTGATTTACCCTACATGTAGTCAAAACAAGTAAAAGACTTCGTAGGAATTAATTCATTAATTCACTTTTGAAATATTAATTAAAGTTAACGAATACATTTAAAATAGTTTATACTCGTAAGTTAAAAGAACAGAAAATGTATATATTAATAGTTCTTTTGATTTAAATTAAGTGGGTTTTGTCATTTGCTTTTTAAAGTTCTTTAAACAATTGAAAAATTAGTAAAAACAAATGATTATTCAGTTAAAATTAAATTTTTGAATTTTAACCACCCATTCGGTAAAAATAAATTTGCATTTAAACAATCAATTTAAATAAAAAAATTTAACAAATAAACCACAACTTTTCGTCGGTTAATACAACAGAATTTCGGTTGAAACCAATTATTTCAATTGTATCAGGAAAATATTTGGTTGGGACAACTAAGTAATTTAGTTGCTGCAACCAACATATTCAATTGGCGAGAAATTCGGTTGTCACGATGAATCTGTTCTCTGTGTAACTAAAGTTAAAAACCTTTTATTATACTACAAACAGTAAACTACATAATATTCTTAGTGTATGTTATTCCACATTAAAAGAAAGGTTTGCGATGTTTTAATAGTGGATTGCATCTAAGATATCAAAATATGACGCATTTTTGTTTAATTTTGGATTATCAACTAGAGTGTTGCCAGGATCTTTAATAAATATATAAATTTTAATATCTTAAAGCTTTTTCAATTTTAATGGAAGGACAATATTTATCAGTAAATGATTCGAGTTAACAAAAAAAAAAAAAAAAAATGAATGATTTAAGTTCATAGTAATTCGATTAGGAACGAATTCAACATATTTATGAATTATATTGAATATTAGGTTTGGGAATGATACTTATTAGTTGAGAATGTTTATAGGAATGGGATATGTACTTCTTTTAAGGCTGAATTCGATTTAAGGTAAATTAAGCTCAAATTAAATTACTTATTTTAAAGCTCTAAGTCACAAACTATTTGATAAAACATTTTTATAGTAAAACTGGAATATTTCGTTTAGTCTGAAAAATTAATCTAGTAAAACTTCGATTAATTTCCTTTAAAGTTAAGCATTTACTTCATATAATTTTTTTATATAAACTTTTTAAGGTAAACTCAGCATAAAGAGCAAAAATTTTACCGTCGATTTAAAAGGAGTTATGTGCCAAAGCGAGTGCATATCGAGGGTTTACAAGTTTATTATAAAACGTTTTCTTGTCTCCCCTGAAATAACTTTTGAGATATGAGGTTGCTGCATTAAACCCTCAAAATTTATGTGTATATTGGTTTTTGAATGACTGGTAAAAAAGTCAAAAACTATTTTTCTTTGTGCCAAGAATAAACAAATAACATAAATTCAACATAAACTGAAAGTTCAAACATAAAAATTTACATAAAATTTGACATTAATAACTGTAAGTTAGCTCAAACTTTAGGTTATTTTATTTATTGTTAATGGCCCTTATTGTATTTATTAACTATCCCAATAAACATTAGGAAGAAATATCACACTGACGATATTACGGCAATATCTTGAATTTTTCATTTAGAAGACAATATTTTGAACATGTCCTTTTTTAATCAACTAAATGATTTATCGGCGAAAAATAAGAAAAAGATAAATTCTTAAGTATTCTTCGAATAAAATTGCGAATATTAAGATGAGTAAAAATTCTATTGCACTAATTTAAAAATGCATTGCAAAAAAATTATATTTTGTTGAATTTTTAGAAAAAAGGGTGTTTTTTTTGGAGTGTTTTTTTTTGGGTATCTTCCACAATACGGAAATCATTATTGCCGCAATAAAACTTTTCTTCCAAGCAATACAATTGGGGAATCTTCTTCGTATTGCCCTTTTTTGCTTGGATTTGTTTAATTAAAAATACCTTGTGTGTGTCGGTTATTAAAAAATAAGTTGAATATAATACAAAACTTTGTATTAAATACATGGATGGTAACCGAAAAGAATGCGGTTATCAGTAAGGGTAACGCTATTTTCTATTATTGCGGTAAAGGTTTTTTAATTTTTTCGGTAACGGTATTTTAGCGATAACTATATTTGATCTATTTCGGTATTTTACGGGTAATAGTTTTTTATATATTTCGCTTACTGTATTATAGCGATAACGGTATTTTAGTTATATCGGTAATGGTATTTTAAAGGTTTTTCAGTTATTTCGTTAACGATATTTTAAGGGTAACTTTATTTTGTCATTTTAAAGATAACTTAGTTTCAATGCACACCGATATCTTTAACCAGACTTTGGGAAGGTAGATACAGTGGTCGTTAAAACATATGCAACTGAAACCTTATATTAACTAAAAATTAGTATTTATTAAAACATATAATAATATTTATTAACTTTAATAATAAAAAATTAAATATTAACAAAATTTGTCGAAATTCAAGTGTTCAAAACATCTGCATCTCTCAAAACATCTGCATCTCCCAAACAAGTACAAACAATTTAAAGTGCAGTATTTTGTGCGTTTCTTAAGGCTCAACTACAATTGACTTGAGAAACTTGAGCTAGATATCGGTATGAAACGAAAATTTAAAATATTTCAAAGGTAAAAATTTGTATTTTTTAAATTTCGTTTCATACAAATTATAGTTGGGCCTTTACTGTGTTGGTGGTTTACCTTGGATTAAAAATTCCGCCTTGAGGTTGATACTACTAGAGTGGCATTTTTCTGTAATAAACATAATTTTCCCCCGAAAATATTATAAAAATACAACCCTGCCTTTGGGTTTGAAGTTATAATCCTGTTTTTGTATTGATGGAAAAAGTATTGAGTAGGATCGAGTCAACACTTAAAAAGTATTGAGTAGTACCGAGTGTTCAAAAGTATCAAACTTTTACAACTCCAGACTAATAATACGTTCATACTTAAACCCAAAACACGTTAAAAAAAACATATAAAAATGTTTTTACATGCATCTTTTTTTTCTTTTTTTTAAATAGATTTGTTTTAAATATTTTCATAAGTATTCCTTTAGGGATACTTTATGGTATAAGAGCAAATTTAGGAAGTTTATTAGACATTTTATTGAAATATTTTAAAATATACCTACTGTATTGGCTATTTAAGGGTAATGATATTTCCTATTATTTCGGTAACGGTATTAAAAGGGTAACGATATTTCAGTTATTTCGGTAACAGTATTTTAAGGGTAACAATATTTTTGAGTTATTTCGGAAACGCTATTTTACGGGTAACGATTTTAGTAACGGTTTTTTTGGTTATTTAGTTAACGGTATTTTACGATAGTCAGTTGAAAGGGTATTGAATCGATAACGGTATTTTAGCTGTATTGCCTACCGACCCTGATTAAATAAAAAGTCCATAGTCTGGGGTTTAATTGTCACATCAATTATTTTAATATGCATTTTTAGTTATTTTTAATGATAATATATTGTATTATAATATAATAGATATATATAATTATATATGTGTATATAATAGATTTATAATGAAATGATATAGAATGTAATTAGTTTACCATATTTTGATAAATTATACCTTAAGCTAAGGAGGAATAAATAATTATTATGCTTAAATTATAATAAATATGACAAAAACTAAGAGTAAAAATATTAAAATATATAAATTTACATATTAATTAAAAGCCGCAAAAAATTTGCATATTCTATTTGCAGCTACATTTAGCTCAGTATTTTCTAAACTCTTTGCTAACGCAGACGGGTTCGTGGTTTTTTTATAAAGATAAATTCAATTTTCTTAGTAAAATACGAATTTTTTTTTTAGTTTTTTAAATCTTTTGCAGAAATTGCATATCGATGGCTAACATATGTATATTGATTAGGGACCATCTACGGTTTTTAAGATAATGAGATAACAAACTCCTCAGTTATATTATATAGCTTTAATTTATGATATAAATTTTGAAGTGAAGACGTATTTATGGTATAAATATAATCATAAACGATTAAGTATATGCTTCCAGATCAGAAATATTTTTGATATACTATATTAATTATATGGTTCAACATATTATCTCATAACAAAAACAAACATTTTTTTTATAAAATGGTACAATATTTATCAACAAATTTTAGAAATAGTCATATACGATTCCATATCAACAGTATCATATCTTACATATGATTATATATGGTTCCATAACAATGGCATCGAATCCCAGTCATGGATATATATTTACATATTTTTTACAAAGCTTTAAAATTTAAACCCATTTCGAATAGAGTATTCAAAAACCGAAAACCCGTCAACCGGTTTCTTTTTTTTTTAAACCGATCGGTTTCGAATATTTTGTAAATTCGAAGAAAACCGAAAACCGGTATTTTTTGTTCGGTTAACTGGTTTTTTAATTACATCACCAACTAGATTACTTGGTCTCCTTTATTTTTCCCGAACACTTTTATAATTGTTTGTTTGGTTATGAAGATTTAGATGTAAGTCTGATAGATTCCGATTAAGACTTAACTTTGGATATTCCAAATTTAAATAGTTTAATTTCTGATCTAAATAACACAATAAACAGTATTCCAAATTCTAAAATGAGACTGTACAAAATCGTTCATCATTATATGATGACTTCATATACCTTGATAAATGAGACAAAAGAACTGAAAAGTTGGAAAATTTGTATAATTGTCTTTTGACTATTTGTCCAACATCTACTATTAGTGAAAGAGTATTTTCCACTTCTAGCTTTATCAAAAGCAAACAAAAAATCGTCTTAAAACGAAACATTTAAATTGCTTATTATTTCTAAAATATTATTTTAGAAGTGAAAAATAGGTTTTCTTTTTACATATTTAAAATGCATTATTAAAAAAACTTATTTAATGCCAAACGTTTTCAACGTTCAAATTACTAACGTACTTATTTACCCAATTTACAAACTTAATGATCTCTTTTCATTTGATATGAATATAGTTTTATAATATTAATTTTTAAGATATTATATTAAAAAATATTAAAACCAATAAAAAAATGTTGAAATGAAATGCAATAAAAAAAATAATAATATTTTTTTTTTCAAAGAATGTATTTTTTTTTATTACTTTATATATTAAATTTCTTTTTTTTTTGTTTGTAATTAAAACAATTAACAAATTATATAAGCTTTTTATTCAAATTAAAAAAAAAAAACCGAAACCGAAACCGGTTTTATTAAAATTCGATTTTTCGAAGAAAACCGAAACCGGTTTTTTCAAAAGGCCGGTTTTTTGAATACTCTAATTTCGAAACATAAATAGTTAGAAAATTTTTATATCATATAAGATATAATTTCTTTATAATAATCTATGTACATATAATTAGATATGATTTTTGTTTTCAAAAGTTCTGTAAGTGGTGAACATTTTATATATTTTTTTGTTTTATTGTAATTATGATATTTTTTCTGCATATTTTTTCTAAGGCCGAAAGTTGTGATTATAAATAATTATATATAACTAAATATAATTATATATGTGCATTATTATATATAATAATATTTAATCGGATAAGAAATTGAATAATGTAGTCCCATAAATCTGGTGATTATATTTAGATTTTTTATCCAAATTTCCGAATATATGGTTGTATATAATTCTATAAAACACAATAACACGCGTAATGAAGTCTTATTGAAGCCAATTATTATGTATAGCACTGTATGGCTGAGTGTGTTTAGCGGTTGACTGCAGCTCTGGCAGTCTGGGTTAAAATCCTTGTTCTTTTAGCATTGTTCTTTTAAGTACAATTTTTTATTTAACTTTTTTAATATATTTTTTATAAGCTAGATTCTATACAATATATTGTTGGATATAATCTGGTGTAATGGTTAGCACGTTGGACTGTTGCGGGTTCGATTCTTTGCGATGGCAATATCAATTTAGAAAAATTATATGTGTGAGTTTTTTCTTCCTCATACTTACCGCAACGTCCTACTTCGGTGTTTCCTTAACCCCACCGAAGTAAAATAAGATAACAGGGCTATTAACTAAAAAGCTTCAACAATTTCGCCAACTCTTTATGGAGACAACAAATTGTAAACTATTTTTTTTCTTTCAATTTGGAGCACTTTTTATTCTTCATTATAGCGAACCAAATATTAATATTGCTGGCACTAGCTGAGCCGCCAAACCAGAGGAATGTGTGAAAACAATAAAAAAACTGTAAATTAGTTATGGGTTGCGAAAAATCTCTTTATGGTGTAACATATTAAAAAAAGAAACGTAATCTTAAGTTTAGATTATGCACTGCGAAAAAAAGGAGTCAGTTGGAAAAGGTGAAACTAGGACCGGTTCTGAAAATACATATCGTGAAAAGTGGGCCGGTTCCTAATCTACCACGTGACCGGTTCAAAAGTCATGTTCTTTTGAGTTGTAATTACGCATATTCTCATATGTATATTATTTTGATATTCTGATATGTATATTATTTTTATTATTTCCAATTTATGCATAATACCACACAAACTGGCATCACTGAGCTACCGTTAAAGAAAATTAAGCATCAACGACAAATAGCAATACAAAATAAATATCACAGTACATATTGATACATCATTACATATTTATACATATAGTTAAGGTATCCCTTAAAATACGATTTGTCGAATTACAATGCTAATATCGCCCAATTCAGTTTCAATTAGTCTTAAATGTTTACATATGATTTTTGAAAACGTTAACCCGTTTCAAAACGCGTCCAAAGTTCCGGAGATCGTTTTATTCAACTTTGTTATGCTGATTACGAAAACATTAACATGTTTTTAATCGATCGAATAATTTTCGAGTTATTACGACGGATCGGAAATATGATTTTTTCCTACACTTAAGGAACTTTTTGAAAATTATTTAAATTTTTTTTCTTTTGCGCTTTCTTAGTATGCGGTGACCAAGTTATCCATTATATAAATTTAAGTATAACTAAAATATTTTTTTTTGTTAAAATTTGAGATATTTGATAATATTATCTGCAACATTGCCGAGATATCCTTAAAACATTGCACTCGTAGTTATACTCAAATAAAAGCTAGGAAGCTTGGATTCCACCGATTAAAAAAAAGTTAAAGAAAAAGAAATTATCATTTATTTTTGTAAAATTTGTGAGTGTAAAAAATTGCCCATTTTAGTGAAATTCTAGCACCAACTCGAAACCTCTTTGACTAAATTAAAAAATTCCCAGCAAAAACAGGGTTTAAACTACATACCAGCCTATTTACTCGCTTAATTACTTTTGTTCGCGATGTCCAAAAAGTAATGAGTGGTCATTATCTTCTCACTTACAAAAAACACAAAGTAATGGGTGATCATTACCCTCTCGCTACGAACAGCCAAAAAGTTATGGGTAACCATTACTTTTTGGACATCGCGAACAAAAGTAATTAAGCGAGTAAATAGCCTGGTAAGTAGTTGATACAACCATTGCACTCAAAGTTTTTCTTTAATGAAAGTCTATTTAAAAGTACAAAAAAAAATATTAATTTTGTGAATGCAGGAAAAAGTTCTATTTCTAGTGAAATTAAAATAGAAGCATCTGTAAAACTTTTTGACCGATTTAAAAAAATTTAATATTTTAGTGAGCAATATACGAAAATTATGTAGAACGACATTATATACAAAAGCTATTTAAAATATTGGAAAATTTCGAAAACTTGGACGGTTAACGTTTCCAATTATTTTTTTTTCTCAAATTCGTACATTTAAAATCAAATGGAACAATAACTTCGGTTTTGTAATTCGACAATTGGTAATTTAGGGGACACCTTAATAATGTGTTATAAACTAGTGATTTACATAAATTTTAACACTCATTTATTTATACTCTTCGTTTATGTATATGTGTTTTTGAAATTATGCAAATATTATAGTAAAATTTTAGAGTAAGGTCAAAAAGCAATCCTTAGAGAATGAACACCTTATTTACCATTATAAAACATATATCTAAAACCTAGTTTCAATTAAGGCCAAAAGCGAGAAATAAGAAAATTTCGTTATTTTTCGATAACGAAATTTCTGATTTTAATATTTATGTAGAAACTAAAAAATCTATCAAATTTATATTCTTGTTTATTTCCTTTGGAGTGGAAAAATTAGTTTTTTGCAACACCTTTATGCCATTAAAAGTTCACATATAATTAAACAATATACATCGCTTGACGTCCTAATTGTACTTTAACATTTTAAATTAGTGATATCAAAGTTTGTTTGTAACCGCTATGTATGAGTGTTATGACAAGGCTTTATTTTATACAATACGATATATAGAGGTTTATTAAAATTGAATAGCCTAATATTAGGTGTTCAAGCATGTTGTATACGCCAATAGTTAACAAGGATACATTATAGTTAATATTGTGATAATACAATATTTGTTTATGCAATATAAGGAGCGAATTCTTTTTGATTGAGATTTCAACTTGAAAAGGTTATAAATTTATTTTTGAATTTTATGTTATTTTTTTTTTTAATTTAATAAATTATTAATTTTATTTAAAATCAATTAAATTGGAACATAATTAATAATTAGCATTTAAAAATATTCTTTAAATTTCTTTTTTTTTCTTGCTGTTTTTCTTGTTTTAAACCTAAAAGAATTAGGTCGATTGATTGCATTACTTTAAATGTCAAATAGTTAACATTGTGTGGTTATGATTATGTTGGAATTTAAATTATAATTTTATAACTTTTATGCACTTTAGCTACTGATAATAACTACAAAATTTATAAGGAAACAATTATTAAACATCAATTAACTGTAATATATTAGGCATTTACTAACACAAAGTCATGTATTTAATGAAAATTTAAGCTTTAACTAAATTTTATTTATTGTTTTCGCTACGTATGTATTATAAAAAATAAGTTCAATAACATATTTAATTGGGTTACTAAGTAAAAGTATTGCAATTGAAAAATAAGTTAGAGAATTTAATTAGGTTATATATATATACAGGGTTTTTCGACAGGGACGCTACAAAAGAAGGGCGACAGGGACAGCAAACCACGCCATATTTCTTGCCACTCTTTTGACATTTCTCTTCAGTAAGGTTTGCTATTTCATGATGGAAAGATATACGAGCCAACAACGAGTCGAAATTATTAAAATTTACTACTGAAATTCGGAGTCAGTGGCCTCAACGTTAAGAGCGCTACGTCCAATTTATGGTCGTCATAATCGTCCTAGCAGATCAAAAATTGAGCGTCTAGTGAAAAAATTTGAATCCACAGTGAGACAAAGAAGTGCCCGTAGTGTCGAAAATATTGCTGCCGCTGAGGCTTCAGTTGAAGAAAGCCCAAGTGTGTCTCTCACACGTCGTTCTCAAGCGTCCAGAAGCGTCTTATGTTCGTGAATTGGGCTGAGCAACAACTTGAAAATGATTCGGATTTTCATCGAAAAATCATCTTCAGCGATGAGGCTCATTTCTGACTGAATGGCTTCGTCAATAAACAAAATATGCGTTATTGGTCAGACAGCAATCCACACGTACTCCATGAGTCATCATTGCATCCCGAAAAAATTACGGCTTGGTGCGGTTTATGGGCCGGCGGCGTCATTGGGCCGTACTTCTTCCGTGATGATCAAGACCGGCACGTTACTATGAATGGGAATCGCTACCGTTCAATGATAACCGAATATTTTTGGCCCCAATTGGATGATATGGACTTGGAGGACATGTGGTTCCAACAGGACGGCGCCACAAGCCACACAGCGAATGTCACAATCAATTTTTTGGAAACCAAGTTTGGAGAACGTGTTATCTCACGAAATGGTCCAGTCGATTGGCCGCCTCGGTCGTGCAATTTGACGCCGTTAGACTATTTCCTGTGGGGCTACGTCAAGTCTATGGTCTATGCCAACATGCCAGCGATGATTAATGAACTTCGTACGAATATCGAACGTGAAATTGCAGCAGTATCGGCCGATTTATGCTTGAAAACCGTCGAAAATTGGGTTCAGCGTCTGGACTTCTGCAAGCGTGCCCGTGGTGGCCATGCAAAGAAATTGAGTTCCATACATAATGGGATCGAACGTACTTTTACAGGATTAAAGAATTTCATTGATATCCAAAACCGTTTTTGTTTTATTTAAAAAAACTTTTGTCCAGTAAAATGTCTTCAGAGTATACACTAGAATAACGAAAAGTGTAAGGACAGTCCCCAAAGTAACAAAATGTCTTCATAGTAACTTGTGCAACGAAAGACCGTCCCCACAACATGTGCTGTGCACACACACATATATATATGTATATATATATATTAGGGCGGGTCGATTTGTAGGGAGTGAAAAAATTCACCAATTTCCCTATGATTTCCGTATTCTATGGGTTATTCCATGAAAATTTGCCGAAGGAACCATACCTCTATCGTTAAAATCGAGTCCCCTACTTTTTGTTGGTAGATTTTTTCCCAAATTGACGTTCGTATGAAATATTACCTACACGTTAACATCCATAACTCAAAAACTATCGATCGGGTTTAATCGCCAGTAGGAGCGTTGGAAAGGTGAGCTCATTTTGATAAATTTACCAACATTGGTCCAACGGTTCAAAAGTTACGGGCATTTTTGTCCAAATTTTGGAGCCTTTTTCCATTTTTTTCATGATTTTGTCCAAGAATATTACTTTCATGGCCATTTTTTTGGCTCAATCCATTATTTAATTCAATTTACAATTCAAAACGAAGAGTTTAAGCCCAAATTTATCGAATTCGGTTGATTAATTCATGCGATATTGCTAAAACAAAATAACACATAAAACCAACTTTTTGATTTTTTTTCCCTTTTTATTTTTTTTTCTACAAAAATTCAAATTAAGAGATAATAAAGTATCTATCAACCTATTATCAAAAAAAAATATTCAATTTGAGTGTAGTAAAAGACAAAATGTGAAAAAAAACATTATTTTTTCTGAAAGTCTTGTTTGCTTTCAAGTCTGGGTGTTTTCGTACGGCTCTCTAATGTCGTCGCCATAGCGCCTTCTACATTCTTTCCTGCAACTCGTTTAGCAGTGGCAGCCAGCAATTGGACATGTCTTTCCGTTCCTTGAATGTGTAAAGGAATTTGTGGATCATCGAACGGTGGCACTTCGTAATTTAAATATCCCTCCAAATGTTCATACGAATAACTTTGCGTAAACGGTGGTTCGAATAAAATGGTATCGTCATTTAAATCAATCATATTTGTATATTCCGTACAATTAAAGTTTATAAGAGATTTTTTATAAACTCTAAGTTCCGTTGGGTCGACAATATCTCTTCGGTAATGTAAAATCTTCTTTATAGCAATGTTTCGTTTTTCCATTCTATCATCAAACAACATAGATAGCAAGATAGTTTCTGAGTGTGCAAAATATGGATTATCTTGAATTACTGTATTTACAACTCCAAGTAAATTCCGTGGTAAAAATCGTGTCCAAGTAATAAATTTAAAAAGTAATGTACTACCGTATGCGGCAGAGCTATAATACTTAACATTGAAATACATTGGCGTGTATACTTTTATTATACAGTTAGCCAAAATTTTTAAATTTTCAGTTGGATTATTAGTTGTCACATACAACCGTAATAATCTATTGGCTTTGGTCAGCCAACGAGAATGTGCAATTGGCCTTGGTTTTATGTGAGATAAATCCGCAGGAACCACACCATTAGAAATTGCATTGGCCATTAACATCAAGTACCTCGAATCAGTAGATAATTCTTCTGGATTTAAATCACCAGGAGGCATATTTTCCAAAGCGATTTCCTCAAAATCGGTTACCACCTGAAAAGAAAACATAAAAGCTAAAAAATATAATAAAAAATGGTAAAGAATTAGCTATAAAAATTACATACCGGAAGATTTTCACAATCAGCAATTTTTGAGCTCAACTTTCCGGTAGTTGATCGTGGTCCAGTGGTGGTTGATTTGTCTAAAGTGTCAAACAAATGTCTAAACGGAAGCTCGTTAAAGTGCAGAAGACACACAAACCAGTGCAGTGGTCTCTTTAACTGTTTTTCGAATAGTCGCAAAATTCCACCGTGTACGCCAGTATTTGTTGGTTCACCATCAGCGCATATGGCAATTAATGAATCGAGAGACAATTGTTTTTCTTGGAAGAATTCGATCAATTTGTTGACTTTGCTTGCCGCAGTTTCACTTTCTAGTTTTGTGTAGCCTATCAATTGAGAATTTGGTTCCCTCAAAACAACTAGATGAGGTTCTTTAACCATCCTTGGATGCAACTTCTCATCAATTTTTTCTACAGTTAGAGCATCATTTTTCCTGCCGTCGAATGAAAATGATATCAAATTCGAGCCATCATACCGCTTACGAAGTGCGTCTTGTCTCCATTTTTCTCTTTCTCTACGAAGTTTACTTTTATCCATGATGACAAGATTGCCATGAGCATCTTTTACGCCCAGGTCTTCCATCAGAGCTGTTGCCAATGCTGATCCCATTCTATCATGCACACCAAATCTGTCACACATCATTGCATAGTTTTTAGTATTGTATCTGGGAGTGTATGTTTGTGGTGGTAGAACTAATTCTAAACCTCTTCTCACATCAACTTCCATTTCGTCATAATGTGGTTCGTATGTAGGATCGTTGCTCACTGGGATTGTTGGTATAGTCGTTGGTATCGTCTCTTCACTTCCACTATCGTGTTCCGGTATCGTTTGTATTCTGTCATTATATTGATCGCGCATGAAATCTTTTAAGTTTTCTGGGATAGATCCACATGAGCAGTCGTTTTCTTTCAAGTTGCATTTACATTTTCCAATGTTGAATAATTGGTTTGTTGATTCTACGAATTTTTTGAATTCTGTTGCGCGTTTTACTCGTTGTTTATCTGCATTACTATATGCGTCAAGCAAATTATTCAATTTTCTAATGATGCTACCTTTGAGTATAAGTTCAATATTAAGTTGATTCCAAATTTCTAACAATCTGTCTGCTACTTGGGGAGTAAATCTTTTATACGAAAACATTTTGCTTTGGGCTTTTGAACGTTCGGCCAAGAAAAAATAGTACTTCAATATATCTCGTTTAGTTGACAGATTAATATCAGGTAATTCACAGCCCACGCCAAAAGAAAAAACATCATGAGAGACCAAATGTTGCAAACTACTGCGTTGGGTATCTGTTGGATTATGCGATGAACCAGGCTCTGAATTCATTTTTTAAACCGTCACTAAAAGAATTATATATGTTTTTCATAGAATAATAATATAACTATTAACTATAATAGTTAGCAATGTTTTTATACTTACCTTTAAATCTTTTCTAAATTTCAAAATAGTTTGATTATTTGTTAGTTATTTCAAGTAACACTTCACTGAAATGACGCTCAAACAAAACTAGCATACACTGGAATCCCCGTCCCGCCAACTACAGCTGATTGTTTCGTCCAATTAGAATTGCTGTGTATTTGTTGTTGTCAAAATGACGTCAGCGAAGAATTATTCTTTATAAATCGTATGCAAACCCAAAAAAGAGAGCAAAAATAAAAAGGGAAAAAAAATCAAAAAGTTGGTTTTATGTGTTATTTTGTTTTAGCAATATCGCATGAATTAATCAACCGAATTCGATAAATTTGGGCTTAAACTCTTCGTTTTGAATTGTAAATTGAATTAAATAATGGATTGAGCCAAAAAAATGGCCATGAAAGTAATATTCTTGGACAAAATCATGAAAAAAATGGAAAAAGGCTCCAAAATTTGGACGCGCCTACTGGCGATTAAACCCGATCGATAGTTTTTGAGTTTTGGATGTTAACGTGTAGGTAATATTTCATACGAACGTCAATTTGGGAAAAAATCTACCAACAAAAAGTAGGGGACTCGATTTTAACGATAGAGGTATGGTTCCTTCGGCAAATTTTCATGGAATAACCCATAGAATACGGAAATCATAGGGAAATTGTCGAAAAATAAATCGACCCGCCCTAATATATATATATATATATATATATATATATATATATATTAGGGCGGGTCGATTTGTAGGGAGTGAAAAAATTCACCAATTTCCCTATGATTTCCGTATTCTATGGGTTATTCCATGAAAATTTGCCGAAGGAACCGTACCTCTATCGTTAAAATCACATATATATATATATATATATATATATATATATGTGCACAGCTCATGTTGCGGGGACTTGTTTTCGTTCCACAAGTTACTATGAAGACATTTTGTTACTTTGGGGACTGTCCTTAAACTTTTCGTTATTCTAGTGTTTACTCTGAAGACATTTTACTGGACACAGCGCATTTTATAGGGACTTTTTTGGCAGTATATACAGATGTCTTCAAAGTATGGGCAATGCATATATATATATATATATATATATATATATTGCAGGTTCTTAGGTCTATGTATCGATGTGTTACAAACGGAATAACAAATTGATATATACCCACTCATATATATAGATATATAAATCTATGAAAAATATTTTTTTAAATAAATTTCCAAAATCTAAAGGCCCAACTACAATTGGCTTAAGTGACCTATGCTAGGTATCGGTATGAAGAGAAAATTTAAAAATTTTTAAAATAAAAATTTGTATTTTTGTTATATTGTTACTTTGCTTTATATCAAAACAAAGCTTAAGTCACTTAAGCTAATTGTAAAGGGTGTCCCAAGAAGAACGCAATTTTTAAATCTGGCAACATTCGAAGTGTCATTGTTTGAAATTTGAACAATTGTTATTGTTTGCTAGTAGAAGGTACGAGGTTAGTAAAAATGGAGCGCTACACGAATGAACAACGCATTCTCATTGTTTTGCGGCTACAGTTCGCAAATTGCGATCAATTTGGGGTCACAATAATGCTCCAAAAGAGTCAACTGTAAAGAGATTAATGGATAAATTTGCCGAAACTGGGTCTGTTAGTGATGTAAAGACAACAACGCGCCATCGACCAGATCGATCGACCGAAAATGTCGCAGCTGTACGTGATGATGTCGCTCAAACTCCATCCACCTCAATTCGACACCGAGCTCAGCAAATTGGTGTCTCCAAATCCACTTTGCAGCGAATTTTGACGAAAGATTTGCATCTTCATGCATACAAAGTTCAATTGACTCAGGAACTGAAGCGAAGGGAGTTCGATAATTGGGTATTGGAGAGACAACATGAAAATGCTGATTTTGCCGATAAAATCATCTTCAGTGACGAGGCCTATTTTCATCTTGATGGCTTCGTCAATAGGCAGAATTGTCGCATTTGGGGTGAGGAAAATCCTCAAATGATTCACGAGAAGCAAATGCATCCTCAACGTGTTACTGTGTGGTGTGGTTTTTGGGCTGGAGGAATCATTGGACCTTTTTTTTATGAAAATGAGGCAGGTCAAGCGCAAACAGTCAATGGTGTTCGGTATCGTGAAATGATAACCAGTTTTCTCTTGTCTAGAATTGAAGAAATGAATGTGGAGGGCATGTGGTTCCAACAAGACGGCGCCACATGTCATACAGCCAGAGAAACAATTCAATTGCTGCATCAGTCATTTCCCGGTCGTGTTATTTCGCGTTTTGGAGATCAGAACTGGCCGCCTAGATCGTGCGATTTAACACCATTAGATTTTTTTCTTTGGGGTTTTTTGAAGTCGATGGTTTACGCGAATAAGCCGACGACGACTCAAGCCTTAAAAGAGGAAATTGGACGCTGCATTAATGAAATACCGCAGCATTCATGCAAAACGGTCATTGAAAATTTCATTAAAAGATCGCGTGCATGCCAGCAAAGCCGCGGCGGCCGACTGCACGATATATTGGTCATACATAACCTCATTCTGTCTACTTTACGATATAATAAAGTTTCACGATTTTTTTTTAAATATCTGTGTTTTATTTAAAATTTAAAAATTGCGTTCTTCTTGGGACACCCTTTAGTTGAGCCTCAATTCAATTTTCTATTAAGTCGAACGAATTACATTTTAAATAAACACAGCAAATTTACTTAAATTCATTCAATTAGATTTTTTTATAGAGAATTTACTTGATAGGAACATATTGCTTTTAAGGTACTATTGCACGAAAAGTACAATTCTATCAACTCTGATAGAAATATATCCATATCAGGGATGGAAATGAAGCTTAACCAAAATGTTACTTTTTCGAATTTAACGGTACTTCATGAACTTACCCTGGAATCTCTTTATAATATTTGAACTGTTCGAAAAAATTTAAAATATTAAAACGCTGAAACTTTCAAACTTGTAACATTTTTTATCATTTAGAGCTTCCAAAAAAAAACACATAGGGGCAAATTCTGCAAATTTCACAAGAAAATTAATTTTAGTTGTAATATATAAAATATTCAGGAATCACATTTGAGTGTGGCTGCATTAACAAAATGTGTTGGTTATAGCAGCCAAAATTTTCTCTAAAATTCGGTTGCCAATTAATTTGTCTATTTATACGCTGTGGGAAACGAACCTGCCAAAGGTGGGGGCGAATTGTACTTTGTGAAACGTCACAGTACTGACGCAAAATAACTGTAAAAGGTTATTTTGCGTCAGAAGAACCTGTCACAAGACTCACGCAAAAAAAAAAAACAAACAGTGACAAAACTGACGTAGGGGACGCTCATCAGCCAGTCTCTAAAAATGGATTTTCACACAACTAAAACAGTAAGAATTTGAAAAAATCTACTGAGAACTTTCTGCTTACAAGGCGAACGCTGTTAAAGCTACTGCTAGCCATGCATATTGGCTGGCTAATATCTAATTTACATTGTTTTGATTATCTGTTCAAATAAGTGCAAAATAAAGAAAAACAAACCGAGATCTAGAAGATGGGAAGAACACCAATACTTTAACAAATCACGGGTGACCGTTCAAGGGATAGGTCCTTTGGGCGGTATTTTTCTATCTTATGTACGTCGTATATATTAATTGGCTTAGAATGGACAAAAACTTTTCAGGAATATTCTAGACGCTATTCTGACTTGAAGCAGATAGTCCTCCACGTAACATAAATTTATAGGGAAAGACCACACGGTCTTTTTCGGTGCCATGTCCGCCGTTTTTATGACTTGGCTCAGAATGGACTAAAGCTTGCAGAAATAATCTAGCTGTAATTCTGATTTGGAGCTGTAAACTTTTTTTAAATTGTGTAACAAAAAATATTTCGATACTGGCTCTTAAATTTAGAAAAATCCTGTATCTGTCATACATTAATGTAAAAATGTCAATTTAGTTTTGCAAAACTTTTCTCTTTTCTAGAAACTTTACAAGCAGGTGTAAATTTCTTATAATTTTATGCTAACAAGCTTTCTGATTAGGAAAATTGTTTCCAAGGCTTTCGAAATACATACTTTTAATGTAGGGAATTTTTATTAGGGGAACTTTCTTTTCTATGAAAAAATCTAAAATCTAAAATTGGAAATTTTGTAATTTTTTTTCCAATAAAGTTTTTTTTTTATAAAAAGAACTTAATCATTCAAAGGAGTACTGCAGTACGTTTATTAGTAAAAAGGTTCCTTCAAAAAGCAGCAAAGTACTAAATTGTCCATCTCTGATCTTCATGTTGTCAATAAAAGCAATTATATGAAACATGCACATTTTAAGTGTCGACGTTGTAATTAACTTTTAAATTTTTTTTATATATTTTTTAAATTTTCTCCATTTCTCTCTCTTTTATCTTTCAGATCGTGAACTAAATTGAGATTTTTAAACAAAACGAGAGTATTTACTTTGCTCTAGTAAATTATTATTAAAAAAACCAAAACACAAAGTGAATCATCATCATCATCTGTACAAAGGAAACTAACTAACTAACAACAACAAAGTTATTAAAAAAGCACAAACAAATTCTCCAAAAATAAACATTTTGCTTGCTTTTGTTGGAGCTGCTCCACACTCATGATGGCAGTGATCTACAGGTAATACACAAGTTAAAACCTAAACGCGCTTAAAAAAATAGTTAAAAACACTTTAAAATAATTGTGATAATATTATTAATAAATTATGTTTTAACTTATATAGTATAAGCCAGTATAAATTTCGTTCAACTAAATTAACATAAAACGGTACGAATTCATTGAAAATTGTTGTTATATTTTAAAGGTATAGGAATAGAGTGAAAATTTACAAACATTTGATCAACATATTTTTATTTTGTTTAGCAATTTAATTTCAATTTCATTATTATTCTAATAATGAGTATACAATTTGACGCGGTATGTGAAATTTTCACTTTTTTTTGCTAAAAATCGAAACTTTTTATGATACAATAACCCATATATTAAAACGTGATTGACATATAAATGTTAAACAACAGGTTTCTTTTATAAAAAAAACGGTATAAAGTTAACAAAAAACACGAGATTTTAAAATTACATTTTAAACAATGAGATATTTAAAGCAGTTTTTTTTTAAAGCCTCATTGGCACTGGTAGAATATGTGGACCTTTGATATATGACTTATGAAAAATTTGCTTGCCATATTCCTTTTTGGAATCTTCTAAGATATGATAACACTAAAATCTTATTTAAAAAGGCATTTTTACAACGAACTGAATTTTGAAATAAAGTAGGAAATTGCAACGTTTTTTCTGTATTTTTACAATTAATGCTGTATGTAAGGTTAAGGAAATTATTAAAATTGTTAGCAAGAAACCTTGTTTCTACCAAAGTTCTTAAGACAAATTAACTCTAAATAATTTTTGGAGTTTTTATTTATTTTTTTTTGACAAAACAACTTATATTTTCCATGTAATTTTTAACGAAACTTCAATGCAGGAAATAAAATTTCCAAACGAAAACAATTCTCTAAAAGTTCCTAAAAATTTAATGTAGTATTATGCAACGGTAAAGGTGCTTCTTAGTTCTCATGTGAAATATATGTTTTTAAAATAAGCGCGTGTGTCAAAGCTCCACAGAAATTTATTTTGAAATAAAAACTAGAATTTATTAAAAATAACCTCACACGCCGCCGAAAATTTGAGATCAGCTTTAAAATCTTTGAAGCTCATGGCGGAAACTTCTGGGTCCAAATTTGGAAAAATATTAAAGTTGGGATTGTTTTTTAAATTAAAGTATCAATTGCTAAAATTATTAGTAAATCAGGATATCTTATTTAAATTGGGTACATAAATTTAGAGCGGGATAAGTCATTAATAATAGGGATTTCCCGGCAAAAGTAGTGTGATCAATTTGTGCATATGAAGCACGAAAAAATCATAGTTAAATCAATTACTATTTCATATTTGAATCAATGTTTCTATTTAATTAAAATATTTATTATGTGTGAGAATTTAGTATAAAAAAATTAACGTATTATTTTGTTCTACACAGACTAAAATTACAAAAATCTGTTTGTAATATTGAACATCTTTCATAGAATTTTTTTGAAAATACAAAAAAAAAAATATTTTTAAAAAGGCACCAACAATGGAATTTGTAAATGCAAGAAATTTTTTGTTATTTTTTTGTAACTTAAATTCTTAGTTTCAAAGAATTTTTATATGTAAAATAACAATTTACAAACACTTCAAACAAAAAATTGTTATAAGTTTGAATTTGAATTTTAGCAAATATTTTTAATAACTTAAAATTTTAGTTTTTTTTTGTGTATGTATGATTTAAAAGGGATGGCCGATTAAAATTTAAAATAAAAAGCTTTTTATAAAAATATTTACATCGGTTATTATTTCACTGAGTAAAATATTATATCAGGTGACTTGACATAATTCCCATATATGTAGATAGTCACCATTTATGATTTGTAAATAATAACCAACATTTTTCTGTCACAACTAGGGTGACCATTCATTTCTGACTTCAAAATTAAAACATTTAAATTTCGACTGCTTTAGAAAGTTGTGTTTCCAATTTTTCGACTCATTCGATTAACAGGTTAATTTCTTATTTGAAAAACCACAAAAATTGTTAAACAACTTTTCGGATCTGTTACAATGTGACAATACTAATAATCGTTTAATTCAAAATAAATGTAATCTTAAAGTTGTTTAATAACAAAATCACTAAAAGTTGTTCTAGATTTCGTTATTCTACCGTTCACATGATCGTGATCGTATTACCTAGAGATTTTCCATACATACTTCAATTTAATGAGATAATTTAAAAACCCTTCATTATTGAGTATGTCACTGAACATACTCAATAATGAAGGAATGTAAAAAAAAAACTGAAAATAATAAATTCTACTTTCTTATAAAAATAAAAGGTAGCACAATGAAATTTTCCTTCCACTGAAAGCTGCGTTAAAAAGAACATCAATAAAAAGAATATCAATATACACTGAGAGGATTATCGTCATTTCACTAAAGAATTTCTTTATAGTTTCATTCAAAAATCAGGGACCGAAAATAACAGTTATTAAAATGTCAGAATACTGATTCAAGTATTAAATTTTTCGTGCTAAAATAATAGTTATTTTTATTTTTTCGAGCAAAAATAACAGTTATTTTTTGATTGTTATTTTTTTGAGCTAAAATAAAAGTTATTGTTTGATTTTTATTTTATCAAGCAAAAATAAAAGTTATTTTCTAATTAAGTTGACTTTAACCCAGATAGCGCCGGTTTTTTTTTTTGTTTTTTTTTTGAAAACTTAAATTTTTATTCTGGAACTTAAATTTTGCACTCAATAATCAATTAAAATCAATTAAATCACACAAAACTGCTTTCATCAACTGACGATTTCAAAATGCGAAGCTACTTGACAAAGCATAATTAATAGTAATTGACAGAAACGCACGTGCATAACTGCGTTTTTCTTTCATTTGTGATGTCCTTTTAAAAGGACGGTTGCGCCAAGTGGGTTAAATATTTATTTTAATGTGCATTAATAATTCTAAATACTCCTAATAAATTTTTCTCTTTTTTTTATCAACTTGTTTGCTGTTGCATAGCTTGTTAAGATTTTCCACTAGCGCAGTATAATTAATAATTGAAGAAAATAGTTGATAAAAATCTTAACATGATAAGCAACAGCAAACAAACTGTAAGAAGAGAAAGGCTTATTAGGAGTATTTAGAATAGTATATAAAAATGTGAGAAATTACAAAAAATGTGAGCATCATGGGGGTTTCTTATGCACATTAAAATAAATACTTAAAGTCAACTAAATTATTATAACACGTACATTTCTTTAGCAATTAATTTTTATCTTTGCTTAAAAAAATAAAAATCCGAAAATAATTGTTATTTTTGCTCGAAAAAATCAAAATCAAAAAATAACTTTTATTTTTGCACAAAAAATAAAAAATAACTGTTATTTTTGCTAAAAAATTAAAATAAAAAAAATAAAATTAAAATAAAAAAATAACTGCTCGAAAAAATTAAAGCCATAAATAACTGTTATATTTACTCGAAAAAAATAAAAGGCCAAAAATAAATGTTATTTTTGCCAAAAATAAATATTATTTTATGAAAAAAAAGGAATAATTAATAATGGTCCTTGACCATGGCTCTGTATCGTTTACCATTCACAGTAACCGTGTTACCCACGGCGTCTTCGAAGAAATAAGGCACCATGACACCTTCAGCGTAAATGGCGCACATACAGTGACTTTAAGTGGATGTAATGGCCTTTCGAGAATGTTATGTTAAATTCTCAATGACCCAGAACTTTGTTTTAGTATCTGTTCAAATTAAAATGGGCCTCATCGCTTATGATAAATTTGGACAGAAAATCGTTCATTGTAAAATAGTCACAAGTGTCCCGACTTCTTGAGGAGTAAAGCGTTCCATGTTTTGTCGCGTTTATTCTGTATTTGTTTACTTAACAAATATTAAAACAATATAAATATAAACCTATGTGCGATTTCTAAATTTTTATTAAAACTATTAAATGTTTAATTATAAGAATTAAATGTAAAAAAAAATAGGATGCTGTTAATAAACGAAAGAGATATTGAGGAGGCAAAGACTTCTACGGTACTCTTTAAACTAAAATAGACATGACAGTTTAGGCAGTCACCGTCATACGTCGCCATTTTCAACGTATTTTCTCTCATAGTGGCAACATTAACGCTTTTTATATACAGTATACAAGTATACAAGTATGACTACCATCACAAATAAGAAAATATTAAATTATCATTTCAGAATTGCCACATATAGATTTAAAAAAATTTTGATTATTCGAGAAATTAGAATTAGAAGAATAAACTAATAAATATTATTTAAAAAAATCTGTATCCATTGAAAAATTTAGTAGGTTCACGATTCGTGTTAAGGACGTGGTTGAATGATACAAAATTTAAAAAAATCTTATTTGGTGACAAGTTTTTGTCCATATCAATTAAAAAATTTGAATAAATGGTTAATTCAGGAGAATATCATTTAATTGGATCGGTAAACATAAATCTGCAAAAATACAAGTTTTCAAACTATTCGGCTGCGACAGTGTTAAAATAGTTCTGCCACATCTTCGTATGCACTCTTTTTAATTGAATGTGTTGATTATTATCAGAAAATTATAGATCTGTTATCTGTAGATATGGGCACTCCCATTATGATTCATTTAATGAAGGTAATAAAATTATTGTTTGCCTGTTTATTAATGTTTGCAAACAACATTTCACTTTTGTTTATTTTTACCTTTTTTGGGATTTTGGTAATTCAAAATTTATTTTTTTAACCATGTATGTGAACTGGTTTGCTTATACCAGTACTTATTAAACAAAAACAATGTATATTACATTTCATGTGTGAAAAATTATTTCCTAGAATTAATATAATTATATATTATTAAAAAAAACAGCTCATTAAATTAATATTAAAACTATTATTAAAAATAAAGACTCATAATTGTTAGTACATACTTCTTAAAAATAAAATATTATTAAACCACAACTAACTAAAAAAGAATTAACTATCCGCAATAGATTTTTATAGATTTAACCACACTTAATATAATGCATTAGTTTAAAATATGTCAAACGTGTTGCAAATCGATTTGACTAATTTTTAACAAATTTCTTCTAGAAACATTGATTTCAACAAAGATTTTAGATATTTTCATTTAACACAATACTAAAGATATTTGGTGCTTTAATTAATTTTGAGTGTTAATTTTTAAAAATTATTTATAACTGTTTTTTGGACCGGTTTAGAAACCGGTCGACTAGTCTTTACATTCTACCCGGTTGACCAGGTTGAAGTATTTTTTTTTCAAATATACGCTTTTGATACATTTTTTTTTATAAAAAATTTTTATAAATTATACCAAATATGTATTATTTATTGTACAATAGAATAAAAATAAAAAGTATCAAGAACATAATATTATTAAGAACTTATTTGTTAAAACTAATAGAATTTATTTTTAAAGTGTAATATTTTTATGTACACTTAAATAAAAAGTTAGTGAAAAAAATAGTAAAACGTTTTATACCCCACTTTACAGTTTACAGCACAAAATCATTTTGGAGTAAAAATTATTCAAATTTTTTTATCTATAAATTAATTTTCATAATTGAGAGCAAATTTTTTGTCTACCAAGTAAAAAAGTTTAGATATAATAATATTTGGGCTTATCTAATAATATTTGTCAGTATGCATTACTATATCCAATTATATATTACATTAATTTTTTTCATCTAGTTATATATTGATCTTTATAAAATTGGATATGATTTATATGATAAGAAAATATGTACCATTTTGTCATATAATATTATATATAAAACTATAAATAATTTCATATGGCTTACACGGGATCATATTTACTGTTATGTGACTTAAGCAGAATCATATAAAGAAGCATACATAAATTTCTATGCTATCTAATATTTGAGATATAATATGGTATGATATATAATTTTGTATGATTTAATATATAGTCAAATATAAAGAATTTTTTTGATATAGTACAAGATATAACTATATATGGTACAATATTTGCAAACAAATTTGATATATTTTTATATATAAATGAATATACGAGTATAGAGTATTTTTTAAGATATAGCTCGAATCTCATCCAGGGGGAAAATTTTCTTTGCTTTTGAATTTTTTCTTGCTAAATATTTTAACAAAAATTTTAAGTCAAAAGTCCTTTAAATATATTTTTTTCTTTGTTTTAAATATTATAATTATTTTTTTTATAAGTCCACAAGATATGATATGATAATATATATTATAATATATAAAAAATTATATATAGTTATATATAATTATATATAATATTACATAGTTTTATATAATTATGTAAAATCATAAGATATACTTGTATATAACACAATTATACGAAAAATTTAATCTAATAAAGTCAACTTTACACTGCTGAGTGTTTAACTCACTACAACTATGGCAGACTGAGTTCAAATCCTAGGGAAGACAGTGTTTTTTTAGAATTTATTTTTTTTTTTTAATTTCGATTCCATATATATTGTTGGATATAAATTGATACAATTCGATCTAACATTTTTTGGATAAATTTGGATTTTAATCTTTAAATATATTGCTGAATATAATTTGATCTGTCATTTTTCGGATCAATTTAGATCTTTCTAAATCCCCAAATATATTGCTGGATCTAATTAGATCTACCATTTTTCGAATCAAATTAGATCTAACTTAATACCCAAATATATTGCTGGATGTAATATAATCCGCCATTTTTGGCATCAAAAAGAGTAGCTATATATTACCTCAGATATTAAATAATATAAAATTGGATATGATTAAATATTGCCGCAGATCAATTTTTTAACTCGGGTACATATAAAGAAAAAGTCAATATTTGTGTAAATTTAAAAAGATTTTGAGATAATAATTAATTCAATAACACTTTTAATGGGTGTCTTGTAACATTGATTCACTAAAAATTTTGGTTTAAACATAAATTTTATTGTATACAAAGTTGGCGTAAATATGGGGCGTAGAAAACACATTGTGGGAATCGCGTTTTATTTTTACATATTAATATATTGTACTAATATTGTATTCAATTCGAGCTATTTATGGTTAACAATTTACTATATTCGGTTTTTTTTTTGATGTTTACAAGTAAACACATTATATAAGTCATAAAATAAATATTCATTGAATTTATTATAAATCATAATTTACAACTTGATAACAACTTATTTCTTTAACTTTTAATGAACATCTTTGAAAATGTTTTCTATCTGTTTTCTGATCAACGTTTGCACCTGGAAAGAAAATACAAAATATGCTTCTTAATTTTGCAAATAATGCAAAAAAATTCCCCTCATCATTTTTCAAACTAAAATAAAATTATTCACTCAATATTCCCCCATAAGATAAACAACATACGTATATGTTTTCTACAAGAAAGTGTGTACATACGTAAAGTATAGTATGTATGTAAACCGTGTATATATACAAGCTAAATGTGTTTCCTACAAACTCATTAGATACACTAATTAACTGCAATAAATTGTATATATTTACAACATAAAATAAGATACAAAAAGGTGTTGCATGATTTTATAAATTTTGTATATAAACGATTATTTACTAAATATTTGATGCTTCATTACATTTTGCAATATTGACTTTTTTTATCCACTCTTGCAAAATGTTTTAATATTAAGTGTTGAGAACAAAATCTCTTATTAGTAAATATTTATGTGATAGAAATTCTAGATAATTAGAGAGCAAAACGAAGGAATTGTTTGGAAATGTTCAAAATTAAGTTAATAATATGTAGAATTTTATTAAATTTGTTGCTACAATGTTCTAAGCTTTTTTAACCCTCTAAAAACTATAATTAATTTAAATGTATAATTTGTTGAAATTAGTTATTTTAGAAATATAGTCGAAAACTGCTGAGCTTTATTTTTGCTCGAAATCAATTTCACTTCAAGGCACTAGCGGTATCAGCGGTAAAAAAATCATATGCCGGTTCATAATGTTCGAACTTCAACTGACTCTCTTTTTCTCATTGTGTATTTACAGAATAGGATAGGTAAAAGTCCACATAGTCTATATTTTAATTGATTTTTTACTGTTTTCTTAATTTAAGAAAATTTTTTAATTTCAATTTAAAGTTTGTTTCCTTATATAACACATTTACCCCATAGGGAGTGACAGATCACTGACTCATCCGGTCACCCGAGGGTATAGCAGCACTAAATAGTTACAAAGTATTTCTTTTGTAGGGTTAGTGTATTTCTAATTTTTTCTTGTATTGCCTTGTAATATTCGTTTTGTTTTTTCTTTCTTTAGTATTTATTTGCACAGAGAATCAAAAGAATATAACTTTGCTTAGACGTTTGTCTTATAAACAGAACGTTGTATGATCGAGCACTACTGACGCCCAGTCGGTTTTTTCAAATTCTTCTTTAATTAATTGACTGAAAATCTATTTTCAGACACATCTTCAGGCGAGTATTTGGGTCAGTTCTGCGATTGTTTTTGCGTTACTCTTGTCACAGGTTCTTCCGCATTCAGCCCTGCCCTCTTATATAAAATAATCGGTCCGAGTACTGGTCCCTGTCCCAATGAATTATTTATTTGAAGTGTCCTGTGACAGGTGTGTTTTCCACAGGGTACATAATACTAAATAAATTTATTCCGTAAAATTTAATAAAAAATCATCTTTTGGCTTTCAAGAAGGAACGATGTTCTTTAACTATATCATTATATAAATTTAAATATCCTTGGGCCAAAATACTGTTGAAACCCTATAGAATAGGCTAAAATTGGGTCGCTTATCCATTTAATTTTGATCAAAAAATTGTAAGCGGTGTGTTATATGTTATAAATTAAAGAAAATACATCATTTGAAGTGTATCGTCCTAAATTTTAAGAACTGTCGTCCCGATTTTCGTTAGTTCCTACGGAAGCGCAAATCGGGTTTTGACTATAATTTCTTATTTTTCAAAGATAAAGCTTCAATCTTAGTTTGTGCTCATTACCAAGAGTTTTCAGTTGATCTAAATTAACTATTATGATTTTTGGAAGTTGTGTTTGCTTAAAATTATTTATTTTTTCAAATTCTACGCAATTTTAAGTAATACGCCTTTTTGCTTTCACACCTTGCACTCAATACAAAAAATTTAAAAAATTTTGTTTTCTATCGGAATTGTAAAATACTTATTTGGTACATTTCATGAATCCTGCTTGAAGCAGGGCACAAAAATATTTGAGAGGTTAACGCAATCAAATTACGTTTTTGAAAGTAAAGTTGAATCTAGCATCCGCAGTTTATATTTTTCTCATGTAAGAAAAGCTTTGCAAATTGATTTTCATTAAGTAGATCTGTGCGCTTGATAAAATTTAGATATGGAATGGAGGAGATAAAAAATAAAAGATTCGTATTTTTTAGCGGTCTAAGGGGCTAAGAAGGCAGGTCAAAAATGATCAAGTTTTTTGTTTATATTAAAAAAACTGCAGACAAATTGTGCATCAAATGAGTGGGCTTTTGAAGACTACCGGTGTATGAAGGAGTACTATAGCAATGTGAATCAAAAAATATGAAAATTTCATACGAGATTGGGCCGGTAAGAAAAATACGTGTTTCTTATTTTTCTCCACACGATCATAATCCAAATTATAGTAAGATAGGAGCAATCCAATTAGAAAAGCTTCCTTGTAAGATTCAAAGAAAAAATCATACTTCCAAAAGGTAATATCTAAGTAAGAAGCCTGCGGGGAAAAAAAGTCAGTTTGGAACTGGGACCTGTCCCGTGATAGGTGAAAACTGAATCGGTTCCGAAAATAATATGTTCACGCAGGTAAAAGACATCTTTGAATATGTTTACAGACAAATATATAATTGTTTAGAAACTACCACATGTATATTTGAAGTAGATTTCCAAGCATTTTATATTTATGGTTATTATACATATGTTTCCAGGCAAACATTGTAATATTTGTATTTTCCCACCTTAATATACATACATTTGCAGTTGTAATATAATAATTATTATACTTGTGGGATGCATTTAAAAGGATCTAAATACATGTATATGTTTACGAGCAAACATATTATATTTGTAGGCAAGCATATTGTATTCTAAATACTGCAAATATAACTTACAGCGTTTCCAAATATATTTATATTACCAGCATATATATGTTTATTACCAGCACGTCGTTTTTATCAGCGTGTTCTTTTGGCTTGGTTCTGTGATATGTTCTTTAAGGTTAGTTGTGTGCCATGTTCATTTAGACAAGGCATGCGATATGTCACATATAGCAATTGACCCCCTCCTAGGACAAGCACATATTAAGTGATCGGTTTTTTTTTAAAACCGCTTCCGTGACCCGTCCCGGTTCGGTGACGTGTTCTGGAATAGGTCCTGTTCCCACAGGGAACCTTTTTCTAAGTAAAATTACAATTTTTTTTCGAATGCTTAAAAAATTGTGTACTTAGCCAATAATAGACAGCTTTTTTAAAAAATATTCGGTTAAAGTTATTTTTTAATGTTTTATTTATAATCAAAATGCAGTTAGCTGTTAAAAGTTCTTAATGCAGTTGATTTTAAACTAGATTTTGGCTATAATGTAAATACATATAATGTAATATAAGCTGTGTTTATGTCATTACTATACAAATTTGACATAAGTAACGTTAATATTTAGCACTAAATATTGACTTATGTAAAATTTATATGGGAATCCCATTAGACAACGTTGATAATTTACCGCAAAAACACAACTAAAGTTACATTGTATTTATTTACATTATACCCAAAACCTAGTTTAAAATACAGTTTAAAATCTACACTCTTTGAATTACGTAGCGTTGACATCTAATTATAGGGTTTTAAACTTTAGAACGGTCCGATTTAATTGAGGAAAAAGCTTTTTTGTATGCTTTTCGCTTTAGAGAGTTAATTTGCAATAGTATATATTTTTTGGATGTCTAAATAGTCATTAATATTTCGCTATTGAAAGATAAACAAATAAAGTACTTAATAGATTGTGTTAATTTACACAAAATTCATATGTTTGTGTATTTAATTAAATAATTTGACTTCAGCAAAAACAAGACAAATTATTGCCATTTAAGCATAATGAGGGTTTTTTGTTCGTTTAATTCATGAGTGAATTCAAAAGATCATTGAAGCGTTAATAGTTTACAAATTAATTACAATTAGTATTATAACAAATTGAATAGTGTAAACTTTGTAACGTAAAATTTCGATACTTAAAGTTATGGAAATTTAAAATTTTACATGGTGGGACAGACTTGTAGAGTAGAACGTAACAACAGATTTTAGTTCACTGCTGGCCGCTTTTAATGTGAAAACAAAATGAAACCATCAGACAACCAAAAGTGCTTGACATAGTTAGCTTGGATTTTTTTAAAGCCGTTTAAAATTACCACCTTTTTTTTATTCTGAACACGTAGGGAAGATGCTTATTTTTATCCAGATTGATTTCAAATCTTCTGAATCAATTTGTTATAAAAAATAGGGAAATTTATTCAGTGGTTAAAAAGCTATTAGGGAAAATGTAAGGACTTCGCTAAATTTTATAGCAAATTCTACTTTCAAATACTTTACTAAAGAGTATTAACCTTTGAGCTGCTGATCCCAAATAGCTCTTTCCATCGTGGTCGACATTTAGTTTTTTAAAAAAACGAGCTATTTTTGTACACTGCTTTGGGGCTTTCAGCTTTATTTGTCTGATGGTTTACATTTCTGATGCACTGTGTTATTGACTAAAGGAAAAGTTTATTTCGCAATTTTTGGATTATTTTTGTTAAGAAGATGTAACTTCTTTAAATTTTTAGTGATAATGTTTTAAATATTTTACACAAATTTAAATTGACATCTAATTTTTTACAAACATTTTTAAATTAAGTAAAAATATTATTAAAATAAATATGATTCTAGTTAAAACAAACTTTTTTATATTTAAATTAATATTTCAGTATTTTAAGCAATGGAAACATATTTAAAATAAAAAAACAAAAAAAAAAAACAAAATTTACGTTGATTTCAATACTTTTTCTATTTAAAGTTGTTTTTGCTTAATTTTAAACAATTGTTTTTGTGTATATAAATAGATATTTAAGTTTTTTTCTAACATATTTAACAACTAAACAATTATCACATTCACAATTTATATGACATTTATAAATTAAACATTTTCACAAATACAATTCAAACTTAATGCTACTAAAATATACAAAAATCAATAACTGCCTAAAAAAAATTAAACAACAGTTTTATTGTGACATTCAACATAGACACTACATATTGCACTTCAAAAATAAAGGAAATCGTTTTATATACATTTTTGTGCGGTGAAATATTTTAAAAAATATATATTTAATTATTGTATTAACACATTTTATTTTATTTTTTGCTTTGTAATTTATTTGACTAATTAATGTATTTTATTAATTTATTTTTGTATTTTTTCTAAAAACCATGAAACTAAAATTTATTATCCTTGGCATTGACATTGGAATGAATCATTTGTGGATGATTGTGACGTCACTTATAAAAAAACTAACAGCTGTTTTGTTGTTTTACTACTGGCAACATTAAGTTCAGCCGGTACTATACAAAATCGCCCCGCATTTCCAACACAAACAAATCAAGTACAAAATACTGGTAATAAATCACCCGGTAGAAGAGTCATGAATCCAGCTTTTGCAAATGCAGGTCGTGCGCCAGGTTTAGAAATTTGGCGAGTTGAGGTAAGTCAGTTGAATAATTTTAAGCGTATGTTTTTTGTTTTTAAATATATACTATTTTATCTGCAATATACTCCTATTATTATATAACAATTTACATTTTTTATTAATATATCACAGAGAGAAATTTTTGCTATGAAATTAATACAAATTTTCAGTACAGCGATTTCGAACTTTTTCCAAAATTACGGGGTTCTGGCAATGGATTATGGTTCGTGCAGCATATTGCATATGCAACTATTTGTTCTTTACATCTAAGGTGTAGAGTATGTTTATCGACTTTGTAAAAAATATTAACGCAAATAATTGTATGGAACATAAACCCTCTAGCTCCCCCACAAAACGGTAATTTTTGGCCCTATATATATATATTTTGTTTGCCTCCTCAACCAGAATCCATTGTCAGAACCCCGTATTTTTGTTCGTGTTGTACTGTGTTATTGAAGCAATTGATAGTTCAAGTGATAAACTGCTATCGTCGTAAATTAGCATGATTTTTGAAGTTTAAATCATACTTAAAATAGTAATCTGAGATAGGAGGATATTGTGGTTGACCCCCTTAGTTCGCAAACCTGTCCGGTGATTGGTAAAGATTCTGATTACGTGACCTGTTTTGTGACTGGTAAACACAGGGTAGCTCTGTAAATACGTATACCGTGATTGGTGATGTAGAACCGATCTGTAACCTGTCTCGTGACCGGTGAAAATAAGACCAATCTGAAAGAACTTACCCCGATGGTGGTGAAAAAAGGACATATATAGCAAATATCACTGAAGTAGTTTAAATATGCCTAAGAAAACTTCTTTGATGAATTAAAATGTCAAAATTTTAAAGTATTTTTTGTAACTTTCAGTTGAATTTTTAATCTAAAGATTTTTGAAAAATATGCAAAAAAATAAGTTCCTTGGGTAAAACCCATTTCATTATTTATCTTACTAAGTATTTGAGATACGGGCAGTTGTCCAAATTGGAGGGCTTTGCGATTTTATATCAATATATGGAAAATTTCTACCATTTTGGTTATTTTAATTTATGTAAAGTTTTAATCTATTTTAACGATTATTTTTTAAAAATTTTACAAAAGTTTGTTTCCAAATTTGTGTTGACTTTTGCGATTTTTTATAGCTTTTATTGATTTTTCCTATTATTTTTTTTAATATCGATTTTTACCATTTAACACTAAACGTACCAAGAAAAAATATACATATTTTTACCATATGATGGAAAATGACATATTGTTGTTTCATTCCTCAGCTACAAAGGTGATTGATATATGTATTGTATGTTACATAGGAAGTAGTTAATAGGGGATAAACAAGTAAGTCATAACAAGTATTGAACTTTAAAAATATTGTATGCTTATTTATTTTGTTTTAATAGGATGCTTCTTCGAAGCATCTTAGTATTGATCAATGTCAAAAATATTTACGATAGAGTTGCAAAAACAAGTAAAAATACACGGGCCTCAAAAACATTGATATATTTTTTTGTCAAAACTACAATTTAAGAACAATTTTTTGGAGTAAAAACCATTTTTATTCTGCACCATAATCTTCTTCAAGTGAAATGTACATCTTTTAATGGTCATCTTAAATTCTCTTAGAAAAATACAATTTTCAATTGTATTCACTTTTAACTGCCTCATTTAAACGAGGTACTTCAAGATCAGTAATTGTTAGATAACCCTTGAATTAAGATTAACACTTTTTTATCATTGAACACGAAGGTTCACTATAATATTTATCAATGCATCCTTTGCCTATCAAAAATCCTATCAAAAAATCATGTTTAATCAAAACATGACAGTCTTTGAAATAAATTTTTTTTCAAATTTCAAAATTAGTATAATATAATTTTTTTAAAGATAACGGTTTTTTCTTATCAATGAAATATTATAAAATTTTTATTAAGGACTACTTAAATTTGGTACTACTAAAAAATATAAATTTCGTTACTAAATCCACAATTTGTATGTGAGGCCAAGGACTGTTCACCTCATGATGTAGTTTATACCAAAATAAAGCGAGTGAGCCTATTCCAACACTGAAATATAGATTTTTCTCATTTCAAAAATTTTAGTTAACAAATATGTTTAAATTAGCTTTTAATACATTACTGCGATTTCATAACCTAACTAATGGTACTAAAAGTTTTAAGATAACACTGTTTAACACAAAAAAAAAAAAATTACGGGGTTCCGACGATTGACTCTTGTTAAGGAGACCAAAAAAAATATACGTGTGTCGGCGTTTTGATAGTTTACATCGGAATTTTATTTTAGAGGCGGTTTAAGTGTCCCAGCTCTGGCCTGTTCTTGCAGCATACCGGTATATAAAACTATATTTTCTTTACATCTGAGGTGTAGGGTATGTTTAGCAACTTTGTAGATAACAGTATGATAAATATTTTTGTAGAACATATTAACCCTCTAACGGCATTTTTTGGCTTTATTCTAACAAATTGTAAAAAACATCCCGAAAAGGGGAAGGGCGGGGATGAAAAGTTCTACAAAAGTGTTGTCCATAAAATTCTACTATATATGTCAGAACCGAAAACTTAACACAAACACTAAAAACCAATCAAATTCAAGATTGATTATCAGATGTCTAGTCAAATTTTTGGATGACCAACAAATTATAAGTCAGATTTTGGGATTACTTACATGATATTTAGGTCATCCCAAAATCTGACTAGAATTTTGATGAGCAATCTTAAATTTGTCTGGTTTTTGGTATTTGTGTTAAGTTTTGGGCTTTAGTGTGTTTTGACATATATAGTATAATCTTATGGCCAACATTTTTGTAGAACATTTCATCCCCCCCTTGCCCTTTTTCGGGGTGGTTTTTACAATTTGTTAGAATTTAGCCAAAAAATGCCGTTATATGAGGGTGTTAGAGGGTTAATATTTTCTACAAAAATATTTGTCATACCATTATCTACAAAGTTGCTGAACATACCCTGCACCTCAGATGTAAAGAAAACATAGTATTATATACTGATATGCTGCAAAAACAGGCCAGGGCTGGGAAGCTTAAACCGCCTCTAAAATGAAATTCCGATGTAAACTATCAAAACACCGACACACGTATATTTTTTTTGGTCTCCTTAACAAGAATCAACATATTCTGACTTTAGTTGTAAAATAGATTATATCTGTTTAGATCTGCTTAGATGTTATTACATATTATTGAATCTATTTGGATCGGGTGCCAGATCTGATCATATATGATTAGATATGGCATCAGATCTAGTGCCAAAGTCGATTTTGTAGATGCATGTTATTCAGATTATAAATTATAATTATCTTCATATTAAAATCAAATATATTGACTTTTTTAAATCAATTTTAAGGTTATATTTATAAAGCTTTTAAAAATTAAATAGCATTTATTTAAATAGTTATTTTTAAAAATTATTTCCACATCCTTAAGTTTATGTCCACAAAAACCATAAAAAATTTTAAACACAGAAATAAAATCAACAATAAGGAAAAACACAAAATTAAGTATTAATTATTTAAAAAACTGCAGTCAGTATGTGAGTGGTGTGAGTGAAAAAATGCACGAAACAAAAAAAAAAAAAAAAAAAAAAATAATCATAAGCTTATTTAAAATATTAACAGTATAAAATTAAAAACACTTTCATGGGGATTTTATAATAAATAACAAGGATATGATGGTATTAAAGAAATAAAACACGAAATACACAGTGATATGGCAGCGAAATCTGTGTTTTATTTTTATACAGTCTCATGTTTAAAACAAACAATTGTAAAAATACAGTACGTATCGTACAGTTTAATTTAGGGCGAGATTTAGTTTTAAATGAAAATAAAAATCACAGGACAATAATAAATTTGATGATTCTAAATACTATCTTTGAACATAAATGTATTAAAACAGAATAAAATTTACAAGCAAAATTTTGTATTTTTTTTGCGTATGAGTAATATGAAAAATTATAATATAACTCATACGCAACCATATGGAATATTAAAAATAAATACATAATGATAAAAATACATTAATCTAGGAAAATTTTCCTGTATTTGTTGTAAAGGAAGTATTCCTGTATTTATTGTAATTTGTAATAATTTGACTAAATTTCAATTTAATACAAATAAATGCCAGTATAATACGTATAGTAAATATAAACTAAATATGTATGACTATTGATTGAATGTCAATCAGCAATGAATGAATGAATGTATGTGTGGATTAATGCATGTATGTAAAAGTTTGTAGGTATAAAGAAGGACGTACATACATACATAGAAAAATCATGACCATAATTGTAGCCAAAGTGTTGATGATGTCGCTGTTGCTGCTGCTGCTACTGATGATGATAATGATCATATTTTGCAACAAATAGTTGACATTTGTTTAAAGGCTTTTTAAAAATCCAGTCACATTTACGTCAATTATGTACAGATTGTATAAGACTCTATAAGGATAAACTTTCGAGTATAAAATGCTACTTTGTGTTTGTCTGCAAACAAATATTTAAATTTGCATTTATGTAATTTGTATAAACAAATTGCGACAGTTGAATCAAGTGTATTTTTTGGTGCATGTGTAAGATACCTTTTAATTTGCATACATTCATTTCAATGTTATTTATAATACAACAAAAAATATACTAATAAAAAATATAATTAACCGTCAAGGTTGTTAATATAATATCCTGCACTATATACACAGAGAAAACAGATTCATTATGATATTATGGTGTAGTTGAAGTCACCGATATAATTGTTTTGGCGATCGAAATTTGGCTAATACAACAATATTTTGGTTGTATCAGGAGGAATACCTTTAGTTGTGACAACCAAATTATTCGATTGCTGCAACCAAACTATTCACTTGGCAAGAAATTCAGTTGTCATGATGAATCTGTTTTCTCTCTGTGGAATAGTATTTAGTTTGATAAACAGAGATAATTTTATTTAAAGAAAAATGAAATGAAAATTTTCAGAAAACTCATGAAAATTTTCTTCACAAGGTAAATTGAAGCTTCTTAAATTTAATGAATCTTCTTCATTGAGTGTATAAAACTTTCCTACACCCAATCTTTCATGAATACACACATACACACCACTAAGTGATCAGGTTGTTATGAGTTTGTTCTGATGTTTGTAACTACTTAAAATATTGGACTAAGGATCACCTTTTAATATACCAATCGACTTTAAATCACTTTCTGGTTTTAGAAACACAAAACTGTAAAGATTTTGTTGAAATTGGGGTTGTGAAATGGTTACGCGTTGAACTGTTACACGGGGGGTTGCGGGTTCGATACCAAATGACCAAATATCAATTTGGAAAAATAATATGTATGAGTTTAATGTCCCTTATATACATACTTGACCCCATCCAATAACAGTTATGCTGTATTTGAAACCCTTTATCTTTCAGCCTTTTTATTTATCTCTCATCTATTTCCTTTCCAAAGAAAGCAACACATTAATTACTTGGCGGAATTTATTAAGTGTTGCTTATCTTAAATTTTTTTCATCTATTTGGATAAAATTAGGAACATAAGTTTTCATTGGTCCAAATTCAGTCTTCGCTTCCGTAAGATGGTCCTAATTCCCAATATACCCACTTTCGCAGTATGAGCTTAAATTAACTTTTTCGACAAAAATTCACCCGATGTTGTTTTGCTATATCATTAACACGAAACGATGTAATTCAATTTTTAATTGAAAGTTTTTTTTGGATCTTTAATTTTTTTTTTTGATTTTCAGTGATTTCAAACAATCCAAAACAAAGCCTATCGGAAAATATATCCTTCAAAAATATCGCGCGAGCTGTGTGTGCAGTTGCGTCGTCCTATTCCACATAACCTCCAGTCTCATTTAAAAACTTTGCGGCAATCAAAATTCGTTGACCATAGTCCTGTATCGCTTTACAGTCATATATACCGTGTTAGCCATAGTGTACTCGAAAGCATAAGGCCGGATGACACTTCTGGCGTAAGTGGAACACCATGCACTGACTTTAGTGGATGTAATGGCTCTTTACAAATGATACGTGGATTTTCAGAGTCGAAGCCGCCCTCATTAACAGTCCACAAATATTAAAACAAAACTGAATGTAGCAGTAATTTTTTATAAGTTATAGCATCTTCCGATGGGGTTATATATTTTGAGTCACCTTGTACATGCAAAACGTAACCAAAACAAAAGCGTAATTCCATATTTTAAACAAACAAATTTGTCATTATTCTGTTAGTTAATAAAAATCAGTCTAGGGATTTTAAAGTAATTTGCAGATATAATGGTGCATTTTAAATTTGAATTGATGAACGATATATTTGGTCATATTTTTCAACAGATAAACAAAAATTTTATTTTGAACACATAACTTTTTTTCACCTCAAATAATTTGTTCACTTCAAAAGTATTTCTTTATTACAATTTTTTTGTTTGCAAAAAAAAAAGCACAATTGTAAAGCTGAATTAAATGATTTTACTTGTTATAGCTAATTTATTATTATTAAAATAATATTTAGCAGAGATTTAAATGAATTATTCTTAAATTCATTAATAAATTTCATCACGAAATATCGGTTATATGTATAAAATAAATATATTTTTTGTTTAAAACTTAAAAACCACGAGCTCAATTAGTTATATTATATATTCAGCTTTTTATTAACTTTGAGAAAATTTTCGTTTTATTATTTGTATTGTTTTTCGCCAATACAAATCTTTATGTGCATCTTAATTAAAACTATTGCTGTGTCTTTAAATCTTTTAACTTATGGTTTGTGTCTATCTAACAAGAAGGGAAATTTATGTGATGCACTTAAAACCCGAAAATATGTACCAAATAAAATTTGCAGTAAAAACAATTATTTTACAAAAAAAAAAGAACTTAAAAAATAAAAAATATGTATGTTAAGTTGGTTTCCTGTGTAAAAAGGCGTCAGTTGAAGTTTGAGCACCTGTCCGTGACCGGTGCATACAGGATCGGTCTGAAAGGTTCTATCCTGTAACGTGTTTCGTTGCCAGTGAAAACAGTGACCGGTGCATACAGGATCGGTCAGAAAGGTTCTATTCTGTAACCTGTTTCGTTGCTAGTGAAAACAGGACAGGTCTTAAATTACTTCCTCTGTGACTGATGAAGTAAGACCGATCTGAATGTGCCTACAATGCGCAATGTCTCGTGAGCGGTACAAATTGGTATTCTTGGTGCATATTAGCGATTAGTAAATAAAATATTTTGCAGTGGCTTAGAAGTCAATTATATTTTATATTCACCTGAAATATTTTTCAGCACAAAAAATTTTTTTCACCACAGAAAATTTTTTTTTCATCTCAAAATTTTTTTTCACCACATAAATTGTTTCCACACTTAAAAAAGTTTTTAACCTTAATTTTTTTTCATCTTCCCATGTAAAAATCGAAATATATATGAACATACATGATCATACATGGGCTTGTATATGATCATACATGGGCATACATGGTCATATACGTCCATACATGATCTCATATATGACCATATATCTTCGGATCCGAAATTTGAGGGTATATGGTGATATATGTGCATATATTTTCATACATGCTCATATATTTTTCATGTATGCTCGTATATGAACATATACGTCCATATACCCTCAAATTTCGGATCCGAAGATATATGATCATATATGAGATCATGTATGGTCATATATTGAACAATATATGGACGTATATGACCATGTTTACCCATGTATGATCATATACAGGCCCATGTATGGTCATGTATGCTCATATATATTTCGATTTTTACATGGGTTCATAATTTTACTTCTAATTTTATTTTTAACATTATTTTTATCAAAAATACTGTAGGGGACAGGGCAGGGATGATAGAGTGTGTACTTAAGTACTTTTCGTGGTACTATTAAAGTCTTAAAAGTACTATTCTTTGACTCATTTGGTAATTTACAAATGTTCCCTTTGTAGTTTTTTTTTATTTATTTAGGACAATTTTTGTTATGCAATTTCTTTGATGTTGTTTGATAGAAAATAATTTGTTCAGGGAACAGATGGTTGATTCTATAGTACATTTACTAACACAGTTTAAAACTTCAAATGTACTTTTGTGCCTAAAAGTTTTAAATATATAAATATATATATGTCATTTCTTATACCATTTTTGGGTTTTATTTTATATAAAATGATAGATATTGGATGTATTAATAGATTAGTGAGTTTTAAAGAAGTTGTGTGCGACATAAAAGGAAAAGCTATTGGAATATGTTCCTTGCTTTTATTTCAAAATTGGCCCAAAATGTTGCATTTGTTTAGCTGAAAATTTCAGCCACCAAAAAGTTTTTTTTTTTAGTTTTGGATACTGACATTTAATTGACTTCTTTTGGGTAAACTAATTCCTAGAATTCACATATTTGCTTTTACAAAGCATGTTCAACACCTTTTGTTGTTAAATATTGGGTCTTAAAGTGTTCCCAAGATTAAATAAAAGAGAATAGAAACATATTTACAATATAAATTTACCAAAAATTTAGATTAAATTTTAAAATATTTTTTTTTGCATGTGTAATGCCATTTAATAATGCAGTTTTTGATAAATCATTGTTTTTTCTAGGACATGGTTGAAGGGTATTCAAAGATTCGGCACAGTCGAATTTATCATTGTTTTACTTGTTTACAATTACATTCATATGTTAATAGGATTACATACTTAAATGTATGATAGAGAATGTAAAATGTATGTCTGCAGCTTTTTATGTGCATATTGATATTTAAAAGGGTTTTTACAAAGGATTTTTACAATGTTGCAAGTTTTTTACACGAAATTCCGTAACAGTTTGCATAATGTAAGTATTTAATAGTTATGTTAATTAAAGTTACTTTTAATACTTATTAACAGTGTTGTCAATTTAGCGATTCCCTGGCTTTTTTGAGAAAGTATTCATAATCATGTTTTTTCCTGTGCGATTAATTTCAAAATTTATAAGATATTGTATTTATCGGGTTCAGAATAATTGGTAGAGCCTATATCTTTTTTTGCATATTTTGATTTAAACAACATATTTTTTGTATATTTTGATTTTAAGATCATATTTTTGGAAAAAGTATTATTTTTGTATTGTTTTTTTGGACAAAAGTATATTTTAGGAGATTTTTTTCTTTTTTCATTTATTCATTATGTAACTGAGCACAGTTAATTAAAAAAATTGTAAATAATTTTTGTTTTTCAATTTATTACTACATATAATTTTTTTCAATATTTTCTAGGATTTGCCAACTCGATTTCTGAAATTCGCGCCATTGTTGCCAATTTAAAATGGCTAACTTAAGATCATACCGATTAAAGTATTGCATACATTTCTTCTTTAAGATTTTAATCTTTTATCAACTTTTTTCTGACATCGAAATAAACTTGACAAAATATTACAATTATACTGAAAAAAAAAAATGCTTTTAAAAACGAAGTTTTAAAGAAAAATGTCTTTAAAAAGATGATATTTTTTAAAATTAAGGGCATTTTTTGTGGGTATAAATCGGATGGTTGTACTTTAAGCTTTCAAAACAGCCCAAATGGATTTTTTAAATCACTTATTGGAATTCAAATCGTGATCACCGAGTAAACAGAATCGTGGTGACAATTGAATTTTAAGCCAATCGAATGATTCGGTTGTGGTAATTTAATTTTTCGGTTGAGGCAATACAACAACAGGCTAAGGCAATAGACAACAGTTATTTTAACCCCAACAAAAAGTCATAACTGAAACCATTCGTTTAAATCAATAGAACCATTCGATTGGCAACAAATTCAGTTACCAGCTTAAATTTTTTTCTAGGTACAATTTTTTAAACACACAATGTACAAAAGTTAATAATTTTATATGTTTGTTTGATTTTGCCTAACTTTTGAAGTTTGTATGAAAACAACTCAATTTGTGTGTATTGTTTTAAAACATATTCTAGAATCAGGACATTTAACATTTATTGCCACTATAATTGAAATAATCTCACACTTCAGTTTAATTTACTTTTTGTGTTATAACTTTTTTAAATTATATTTTTTTCAAGCAAAAAGTGTAAAAAGGAATATTAATAAAACCAGGCGATAATGTCACCGATTTTATTACATTTTAATGGATTTTTTCCATTTTAATGTAATAATGCATGAAAAAACCCCAAGCTTAATAGTGAACATGCAGAGTGAAAAACAAATAAAAACCAATAATATTAAAACTCATACAATATTAAACCACACAACTGACTGGGTTAAGAAGTTTTAAAAGGAGAGCAAGAAGATGAAGAAAAAAAACAAATAATTTTATAAACAAATTGAACAGAAAAAACAATAATACGCATTCATGCGTCTTAGGAACGCATGTTGCATGCAATAACCAACACAAAAAAAAAAAACTGATACATATCTTATACATTTGTATGTACTCATAGAAATATGAATATACATATGTACACATTAAAAAAAAATGCGAAGGAATTTGAAAAATTTCAATTATTAACCGATGTATAAATCTCAGTGTTTAAGTTTATTTTTTTAATTTATAAATTTTTTAGCCAAATTTTTAACTCTGCTTAATTTATCAATATCGTTAATAATTTTCAATTGTTAACTATTTCAGCCAATTATACTACACCGAGAAAACTCTATTGCACATATTTCAATGAAATTATTTAGGAATGAAGTTCTCTTAAAAAAGTGTATGAAAAATTTCTTAAATCTAATATAAATTTTTAATGAAACTTCTTCATTGAATATATGAAATTCTTAATATAAAAAAAGTTTTAGAAACTTTTATGAAAATTTCCATTAATTTAATGAAAAATATCTACTGACTAGGTTCAGCGAAACTTTATTGATTTTATACAAAAACTCTACTCAACATGTTGATAATTCTCTCAGTGTAACTAATTATTTTTAGTGTATGCATGTGTACATTTATACATGCCACACAACAATGTTTTCTTTTCTTTATGAGTATGGTATGCATTTGCTTCTTTTTGCGCTTGCAAAAGTCATGTATGTTTTTTTTTTTTTAATAAACACACACCTTATTTAATTATAAGTCGGCATTTGAAGTACGAGGGTGGATCAATAAGTCCGTGACTTTTTGAATGAAACACAGTTTTTTTTGCAAAAAAAAAAATATTTTTTAACATAATCTCCTTTTAGCTCATACACTTAGTCCAACGCTTCTCCAATTTTTGTATCCCTTCAAAAAAATAGAATTTGTCGAGGTCCATAAAATAGGCATTTGTTTGATCAATAATTTCATCGTTGGAGCTAAATCTCTTTTCACCGAGCCATTTCTTTAGGTTTAGAAATAAGAAATAGTCACTGGTAACTAAATTCGGAGAATATGGCGAATGAGGTACCAATTCGTAGCCCAATTCATGGAATTCCGCCAATCTTTTGAAGCGGTCACACGATTACATTTATGGTCAATTGAGAGCAAACACGGCACCCATCTTTCAGACAGCTTTCTAAAATCCAACTGATCATTGAAAATCGAAACCACACTGCCATATGTAATGCACTTTTATTCTTCGATCGGCCAACACCATATCGTGGATTTTTTCGACATTTTCGGGTTTATTGACCTCAATTGGGCGTCCAGAAATTTCAGCGTCATTTTTCTGTGCGACCACAACGAAAGTCAGTAAACCACTTTTTTACCATTGAAGTCGATGGTGCAGAGCCCCCATATTATTTATCAAGCTTTTCCTTAGTTTGATTGACGGTTTTTTTTCGCAAAAAATAATGTTTGATGAGAACTCGGAATTAACTTTTTCCATTTTTGAGGTTCTCGAGGTTGTATGTTTTGAACAGCTGTTTAACGCAAAGTAAATGACGGAACTTGCTAACAGCTGGTACTTGATGGGAACATTGTTGCATTTCATATAACTACGAGGGAAGTTCGAAAAGTCACGGCCTTATTGATCCGCCCTCGTATACAACTTATACGTTCTTAAGTAGTTCATTTGAGATCGCATATTGTTACTTACTATTTTTATTTAAATATTAACATTTTTGTAATTGAATTTTATTGTTTTTCTGGGCGACAATTTTCTTATGGAATTAAAATTTTAGACATCTTCACTATGTTGATGTTATAAAAATAAAAAAAATATATCAAAATATTTACGTACAATCGAAATATATATGAACATACATGATCATACTTAAGTATGCATGCTCAATATATGACCATATATGATCTCATGTATGACCATATATCTTTGGACCGTATATGATCATATGTTATATTATGATCATATATTATTCATGTATGCTCATATATGAAAATATATGGCCATATACCCTCAAATTTCCGATCCAAATATATATAGAAATATATGATATCACGTACATTAAACTCTTCATGGACGTATAAAAGATGATCATGCCCTGCGGGAAAAGGACTTATCCCAGGACATGTCACATGACCGGTTCATTGTGATAGGGACCGGTCACGGGACCGATCATTTTAACATGGGCTTGTCCTAGGAGGGGGTCAATTGCCTCTGTGACATATCACAGGACTGGTCTAAAAGGACATGTCGTGACTTTAAAACCGGTCACATGATAGGTGCTATAGGAACCTTTGTTTTTTTCATCTATCTCGTGATATGTTTTTTCGAAACCGGTTCAGTTTTCACCTATCCCGGGACAGGTCCCAATTCCGAACTGACCCCTTTTTTCCTGCAGGGTGTATTCACATATGCCAGCCCATGCATGCTGATGTATGTTCATTCATGTTTCGATTTTCACCTGTGTATAACATATATAAATTTGGCAGAAAACTACACTCATACACTCAGAATATTATGTAGTTAACTGTTTGTAGTTTAATAAAAAAGTTTTCCGTTCCATTTAAAAATAAAGGAAAATACATTTATTTTTCAAAGAAATATCTATATTAACTTTTTTATACATTTATTCGAAATAATTTACTATCATTTACCGATTTTTTTCAGTTTCATTTATTTTTTTCATTTGTTTGAAATTTAATAAAAAAATACCCACAAAACGGAAACTTGTGGTTTATTTGTGTACGTAACAGTTATTACGAATTAAATTTTGTCTGCTGTCTGTTTTAAAACAAAATATTCAAACAATTTCAATTCGTTTTTTTATTTAAATTGGTTGTATATATACAAAATTTTTCAATACAAATTACAAGAACTTCATAAACACCCATACATACACAAATACATTCACACAAAAAGTGTTTATAGCTTCATATGCACATTTTGTATTGTACGATTATATTAAAAAAAAAACAAAAAATACAAAAACGGAAGTAATTTCAAATAAATGAAAAAAACATTTATTTTTTAAGGATTGGTAGGTAAAATTTTGACATTTATTTTAACTGATTATATCATTTGTTTCTTACGGATGTGTCAGTTGATTAATCAACATTTAAAAATAAATAACAAATTGCATTTAATTTAAATGAAAATTAAGTAGACCGGTTTTTAAATGAAATATCATTTCTTTTAAATGACATTTTCAGTTATTTTAACTTACAAACTTTTTTAAGTGTATGTTACAAAAGATTCTTCGAACACTTTTGTTATGTTTAGTAAAAATTAGCTAAAAAGCGCCCAGCGTATAAAACTGCTAAATACTCGAAGATACTTTTTGCTAAATATTAGTAAGATGTAAACAGAAAAACAAAATGTTGAACTTACAAAATTTTCGCTTCTTTAAATTAAATTATAATTAATCTCAAATGCAAAATTACACTCGGATTATAAGATAATAATGAATTTGTTTTATAAATAATCTTTTATAAATTCTTCATCATATATGTATATAAAGTATTCAGACATATGTTCTGATAAAATTTATGAAAAATTTTTCATAAATCTTTATCATTAAAAAAAAAAATTTTATTAAAACACTAACAAATTATTTATTTTGCTTGTAAAATACTTATGTTCGTAATTGTTATTAAGTTTGAAATATTAATTACATAAATGATAAAAAAATTTAAAAACAAATTAACACATTTTACACTGACGATGCTTTTAACCAACACCTATTTTCAAGATGTTGCCGGTACTAGGAATCGAACCCACAACCTTCTGTGCAATAGTCCACCTTCTGTGTAATAGTCACTCAAAGTGTTAGAGATCAGCAAAATTTTAATGGGATTCTTATTTTGAAATTCATCTAGTCTTATATTTAAATCTTTCCCAAATTCCTTAAAACCCAAAAAAATTGGCCCAACCTAATAAGCATTTAATAAAAAGTAAATTCATACGAATATCTGCAAAATTTATGGATATTTTTTACATAAACCACAAAATTACCCTCAATTGATATTAAACCATTTTTTTAGTAATATAATAAAAATATATTTTTAATTGCAAGTTAAATGTTTTAGTGTGAACTTAAATTCAAGGACATAGTTACAATGTAAATTAATTGATGGAAAATAATTTTATACAATAGAGAAAATATTTTAATGAAATTATTTTACAAATATTTTAATAAAGAATGCATGTGAAATAAAATAATTACAAAAAAAAAACACTTTAAACAAATCAAATTACAAAAAAGTAAAAAATAAAAAATATTTATAATACATATAAAAACATGAACAATCAAAAGTTTTAAATTAAATAATATTTATACTTTATTATTAAACGTTATAACTTTTATTTAACTATATTGTTTTTCTATAAGCAAAATAATTATGCACGCTCTGCCAATATACACGTGAATGGTTAAGTAGTCAATAGCAGGGGAAAATTGTTAAAACAGTGTTAAATAAAAGTTATTAAACATATTTTTGACATTAATATTTTATTTTTAAGTGAGTAGTATGACAAACTATTGATAAAAAGTCGCAGAACACAAGGTCCTTTTTTGTATTTTTGAGAAATTTGATTTTTGTAATTTTTGTATTATTTTGGAAAGAATATTATTAGCATAATTTTGATATTTTTTCAATAAGAAAATTTACTTTTAAAAATATTGGCATAACAAATCATATTTTTTTTTATCAAAACGTACTTTTTTCTTAATTTTTCTTATTTTGCTTCATATTCTTGCTTTCTTTATTTATTAATTTTGTATCTTTTTTATCCTCAATTTCTTAAAAATTTTTAAATGAGCAAAAAAGCACGCTTTGTTGAAAAGTACATATAATTTTTCTAGATGTCGGATAGGAATTATTACTTTTAATTCGTAAAATCGATTCTTTTTTTCTTGGTAACATAAAAACTAATTTAAAATCTTTATTTATTTTTTGTTGTCCACTGTAGGTTTCATCCTTTTGCGTATTATGGTAAATCATGTTTATAATGTTTCTGATTAAACTTAATATTTTAAGCCGTTTATTAAAGCATGAAATGAAAAATATTTATTTAAATATAATTAAAAGAAAAAAATATACAAAAATACACATAACTGCACGTCACGTAAAAATGAAAATAAAAAAACATAAAACTGTATTAATTTTCTTTTGTGGAGATAAACAATAAAGTGATTTTATTTATACGGTTTTCACAAATATACACCATTACTTATATTTGTAATGCTACGTTTTACTTTAAATTAAACAAAACTACATTTAAATCCACAAAATATTTTCACTAAACTAAAAGGAAACGCTTAGTCCCATACATTTGTTAACTCCATACATGTTTGTAGCGTTCGTTGTTTAATATTTCTAGATGCTGAATTTTCAATCATTAAATACTCGCGATGTCCAAAAAGTAATGGGTAATCATTACTTTTTGGCTGTTCGTAAGAGGATAATGACCACTTATTACTTTCCATTTTTTCTAAGTGAGTACTCAGGTACTCAGCAAAAACATGGTATCAACTTAAAAATTAAAATACAAAAAAAAAAAAATTATATAAATTGGACCCGCCAGAATTCGAACCCGCGATCATCTTTTTAAAAATAAGTTGTATCCAAATAAATTAGAAGCATAACTTTTAGAATAATTATGCTTTATAAGCAAAAATTAAGAGGTATATTGGATGTTATTTAGAATTACTTCCTAAAAAAGTTGTAATAATATTCTAACGGATACTTTGGAAGCAAGGAAAGAATTATTTTTTTTTAAGTTGTTGAGAATTAATTCTAAAAAACCAGTAAAAATACACTAATGCATACTCTAGGAACAATGAAGGAAATGGCTTGTAAAGCACAACTTCCAGTTTTTTTGCTTTGCCGTAGCACGCGAAAAAACTTTTTTACATATTTTTTATCTTGTGAAACCATCAAAAATTTATTGTTTCTGTTCTATTTATCACACATGATCAAGACAAAAGAAATGAAAATTAACATCTGTTGTGCACATGTTCATAAATAAGATTAATTCATGTGGTACATTGAATTTGTTTATTTATGTCGAGATTTTTCAATTATGATGTAAATAATTTTTAAGCAAAAAAAAAATAATAAACTTTTATTGATTTTATTTAAATTTATTTCTTTGTAGAATTTTGAACCTGTGGCATATCCTAAAAATAACTATGGTAAATTTTTCACTGGAGACTCTTTTATTGTTTTGAATGTAAGTATTAGTTTCAACGATAACTGCATAATTTTTTACTAATATAGAATTTTGCATAATGCACTTTAAACTTATGCTTAACTTATTTTGAGAATATATTTACTCTATGGTCATAAAGTATCGTATAACTATTTGTAAAAATATTGTAAATGTTATTGAAAAAAAAAAAATAAATAAAATTTTGAATTAAAGACATAACTATAACCAAAATCTTCAATATATTTTTGCTGTCAATTAAAATTTATATTTTTTTTTTAACTTTTTGACCATAGTCAATAAAAAAGGTATTACAACTTAAGCTAAACGTGTAGAGTTGGTTTAAACAAATACATTTTTATATTTATGTGCAGTGTGTGTGTGTGTAAATGTAGTTTTGAAAAAATTCGCTTTTCTTTAGCTAAAAGTAAAAAAGTTATTTTTTGTTCATATAGAAAACTCATTAAAGATTGACTTAATTGCACCATAGAGAAGTTAAAATGTAAAGCTCTACAAAACATTATGCGGTAAAAAAAATACAGGGCAGGTACATATAAAAAGCATCGTTAAAAACATTGAAATGTGGCAATACAGATTAGGGTGGATTGATCTAGGCATATTGTGATACATTTTCATGCCATATCTGTTGATATCTAACGGAATCTGGAAAATTTGGTGTTCTTTATGCCCTGATATGAGCAGATTTGGTGCAAGTTTTATTCATATAGGAAAATATATGTTAAATTTCGTTATCTTTTTGCCCAGATTTGGTATCAGATCTTTGCTACTTGGGCCAGTTTAAAATTTTGTTTAAAGAATAACCAGTAAAAACATGATTATAAATTTTAACTAAAATTTTATTTTAAGTTCAGATTGAATTGGATCTGATTATAATGTCCCCAATTTTGAAATTGGATCTAGTACAATTGACGTATTGAGAATTTCAACTATGGTAGGTGTTGAAAAGTTATGTATAGTAACAAGTTTTGGAAAGCTTCCTGCTTAATCGGAATTGATTTGCAAGATGCTTCTTTTTTAATCAAAAAACCTAAATTTTTTAAAAATTTTTCAAAATAAAAATCTTTTCCGAAACTGAGATTTTTTTTCATGAAATTTATTTTTCAATTTCTTTTATTAAGGGTGTGTGTCAAACGGTAGCAAAGTGGCATGGTAAAAATTATTATTTCTATGGTGAAAAAGTTTTAAATTTTTATGTCTAAAAAAGAATCCAATTTATTTATTTGTTTTGTTTTCATTTTGCTTTAAGAAGCTTTCAAATTTTAAAACTTCAAAAATTTATATTTTATGTCAAAAATATGGGTTAGTGAAATTTTATTCACCACAAAACTGTCAAAAATTTACCATGAAGCATACTTTGCTACCATTTAACACACCCTAACTAACAAAATTCAATTATTTCGATCGTTCAAAATTGTACGCTGTATTTATATCTCAAAATTGTGAATAATGGGATTAATAATCCTTTTTTTTGAACAATTAACGGATTTATAAGTGAAAAATTTTGTATTTTGTAATATAAAACAATGTAAAGATTTTGTGTACTGAGTTTGATTTAAACGGTTTGCTTTCCAGTAAATTATACAACGTAAAACTACTCTAAAAAACACCCTTTAAAAAAATAATGAAATATTTTTCACTTTGTTTTCAAATAAAAAGCGCTGTCTGAAGATGAATTTCGATTTGGCTGAAGTATTACAACAATAGTTTTTTTTTTATCCATTCTTAACTTTTTTCCAACTACTGCCGCCCTAAACTCCTAGATCGATCAACCCTAATACGTGTACATAGGTAGTGTTATGTTACCACGTATAATATGTTCTATTTTCCTCCACTTTTGTGTTGAAAGTAAGGGTAAAGTTTTCACCTTTTTATCCGTTAATGTTTACTTTAGAAATTGTATGTGACTACTGGTGTTTGTAAATGTTTTTTTTTTTTTTCCAATTCAAGGTAAAAGTTTTCTGACAGCCTAGTAAAATATACATTTAAACTTTAGAGTATACTACAGATAGGACACGGAAAAAATCAAAATAGTTAAATAAATCTAAGATTATTAAAAATTAACAAAAAAAGTATTTGAAATAATGTCTGATTATTGATTTTGATATATTTTTTAAAATAAGTTTTTTGAACAAATTTTAACCGAAACTTCTTTTACAAAAAAGTTAAAATATTAATACACAAATGCTTAGATATTAAAAATCATATTCTTTTTTCACAAATATGTATGTGAAGAGCTTGTTTTTAGAGGTATAGAAAATTAATCATAGTAAGTTGTTTGCTTGTTTTACATGAAAATTGTGTAGAATTTGATTTCACGTCAATTTAATATACAAGATAATTTTAGGTTAATTGCAATTGTTTCTTTCTAATAAAAGAATAAAATTGTTTACTTTTACAAATAAAATTACATTTCGGGTCGCTTAGAGTGAAATCTTTTTAACTGGAAGAACAAGTAACTATGCTTTGGCTTTATTTGAAAGATAATTTTTGCCACTTTTATTAGAATTCAATTCCGAACATTTGGCTGTCGCTGCTGGATCGTATGTAATCGGGAGGATCAATTTTGGTTTACATTGTGCAGCATTTGGTGGCGTATATCGGTAATAATCCGGCAAATACTGTCATAAAAGTTGTTAATGGTTTAGTAATCCAGTGAAGGTAATTCACATATCCAAAACGCGAAATTATGCGCTCATCAAACCTAGATAGTCAGTTTTCCTGGACGTAACGGCGTCTAACAAGGACTTTATCTTTACTTAAAATGCAGCAGCTTTGCTTTAAAATAAGCTTCATTGCTGCAAAAAATTTTATTGTATAAATTGGAATCGACATCATTTTCGTTTTGATCCATTCACGGAATGAACGCCCTGTCAGGTGTGTGGCTTCAGTCAAGATATTTTCTCCAAATCTTAAATAAAGTGGATGGTTGTTTCGGCATTCGGATTTTCCCCGATGCTATGTAATACATTAGTATCATCCGACGTCTGGGAGACTGGGTGTTATCATTTTGGGTAAACGTGGTGAGAAAATCGTTCTTGATTAAACGACTGACTTTATTGCTCAATAATGCGATTCTCTAACTTTCTTTGCTAACGATAAATGTCGGTTGAGTTACCGAAAGGTTATTCTGTATTCTTTTTAATATTTCACAAGAGACACCGACAAAAGTTGTTGATTTGAATTTTGTTTGCTTTGAAATTAGAGAATAATTTTTAACGAATTTTCTTGTTAATTATCGTATTTATCGTAAAAAGATACCAAATATGCACTATTGATGAATAAATTTATCGATCATAAAATGGATCGAGTTGGAGATGTATTTTACGAACAGAACCAAGCATTAATTATGCTGCAGTCAATTCATGATTTAACCCATTGAGAAAGTATCATGGCTGATACTTAAAGCAGTGTTACCAACTTAATGTTCTATACCTCTAAAAAACACATTTTTTATTTCTACGGAGTAGATTTGAAATTTGTATTTAAAAATTCTAATTTAAAAGAACTCAACCTACAACTTTAAGAATTTTTTTTTAATTGAATAAAACTTAAAAAGATGCTTGGGTTCTTAAAATCTTTTTTGGAGACTAGACTATGGGAAATTTTATTAGTAGAAACCTTTTAAATATGTGAAATCAGATCAGGTGGTGGTGGATGGAATCTAGGAGTACACGAATTACACGCTGAGCAGAGAAACAAAATCACCAGTTGATTTTGTTTCTCAGGAAAATTAAATAAAATATACCAACAGTTTGAACAATCGATTGAAAAGGCAAGTTATTCAATAATTTTTTACGGAAACAGCATCTACGACCTTTTGACTGTTTCGACATTTAATATTAGTAATGTTTTTTTTTATATTCAAAAAAAAAAAAAAATAAATAAAAAAATTTTGAAGACAAGTTTGTAAACAGTTTTCAATCTTACTTTACTATTTTTGTACTAATTTTTGGTAGAAAAATATTATTTAGTAAATTATTTTGCTATTTACATTTACAAATTACGAAATTTTTACAGAATATTTACAATTCTTTGTTGCTAAGTTCAGCAATCAGTTTACAAATTTTTGAAAACCGATTTGCTAAAATTTTCAAAAAATTTTACTTATTTTTAAAAAGTGGATATTGAAGGAAGCGTTATTTTTAATAAATAAAACTTATGCATATAAACTTAAATTGCCTTAAAATATTATTATATAGTTGGAAAAGGGATCGGAAGTGAAGGTACTTTTCAAAACCAACTCGTGTTCAAAAATAGGACATCCACTTAAAAAAGCACTTAACACTTTTTTATTTCTAAAGATCAGCCCTTAAAACAATTAAAATTTGACCTTTAAATCCAAAAAATTTACTAAAAATATTTTTCAAAACAAAACAGCGAATTAGAACAAAATGATTAATTCGTTTATGTTTTTACAATTTTTTAAGCCTTTGTTTTTTTTGAAAAAAATAAATAAAAAATTGTTGCAAATTCCAGGTAATAAGTATTCAAGCTCAAGGTCTATTTGATACAAAATTATTTATTTTTCATCCAATATTTCGCTATCTCAATGGATAGCTTCTTCAGGGATTTTTTGTTTTTTAATTTTAAACAAATTTTTTAAAAATCAAAATTAATGAAACAACAAAATTGTCAATTTTAAAAAAATATTAAAAATTATACACAGAAAACAAAAATTATTCTATTACATTTTTAGGAATTATTTAATTTCCTATCTTATTCTTACAAATAAACTTATTAGTAGATTGGTACCAAAAACCAATTTCTTCGGGTAGAATTATTAATTATTATTCAAAACATCCGAGAAGGGTTATTATAAATACTGCCAAAAATCTTATAGATAAAGTTTTAAATATTAGTGATATAGTTTTACATAGAAATAATAAAATAAGAATCAGAAATATTTTAGAGGATAATAATTTCCCAAGGGAATTGATTTATAAATTGATTGGTCAGTACAATGGGCATAGGGAAGGTAGTGTGAATATAGTTACTGAACCTAAGATTTACAAGTCTTTTACTTATGTACCAATGATTTCTGAACGATTAGAAAATTCTAATATTTATGATATCAATAATTATAGGCTCTCAGAACATATAATACATTAGATAGATTATTTAGTAAAATGAAAGATAGGACAGAGAAATTAGATAAATCTAATATTATTTACAAGATACCTTGCAGAGGTAAAGATAATGAAATATGTCGTAAAGTATATATAGGTACCACAAAGAACAAATTAAAAACTAGATTAGCGGGACATAGATCTGATCAAAAATATAGGAATACAGCTTCTCAGAAAACTGCATTATCATCACATTGTGCCACTCTTAACCATACACCAGATTTTGAAAATACAACAGTTTTAAATACAGAAACAAACTACAAAAGACGCTTCATGTTAAAAATGTTACAAATTATCAACACACCAATAGAACAAAGAATTAATTTTAAAACAGATACAGACAATGTTGCTCAGAATTACAGACAGAATAAGATAGAAAAATAATAAGTTCATAAAAATGTAATGGAATATTTTTTGTTTTCTGTGTATAATTTTTAATATTTTTTTAAAATTGACAATTTTGTTGATTCATTAATTTTGATTTTTTAAAAAATTTTTTTAAAATAAAAAAACAAAAAATAAAGCTATCTATTGAGATAGCGAAATATTGGATGAAAAATAAATAATTTTGTATAAAATAGACCTTGAGCTTGAATACTTTTTACCTGGAATTTGCATTAAAAAGGTCGAAGAAATTGAACTGAGTAAAAAATTGTTGCTCGATATAAAAAATATAAATTTGTATTTACGAGTTTGTTAGGCAATTTCAAAAGAAATTAGCAGCTTTAAAGTGTAACAAGTGTATCTAAAAATAATTGAGTTAATTTGTGCATTTTAAAAACTTTTTTTTCATAAATTAAAATTTTGCTATATTTTACAATTCATTGAGTTTACAGCATTACGCTACTTACTAATTTTTTAAACTAATTAGATTTTACTAATTTTTTTGCTGATTTTAGCAAACCGATTTTAAATTTCCCTTTACAAAAGGCTTACTAAAATTTAGTAGCGGCTACTAATTTTTTCTACTAATTTTATTGTACTACATGTCAGCAGACATGTGTTGTTAAGATTAGAAAAGAATACCGCTGAGCTCAAATTAGCAAAATTTCCCGTAATAACAGCAAAATTTTACATTACAGACTTTTTTTGGTGAGTGTAGTAATATTATTAAAGTAGTTACCAATAGTATTAAAAATATAGAAATTATCGATTACTTTGTATCTTTTATAGCATTGGTATCACAACGATTATAGACTGTTAGGGTTTTCGTAACGGGGATAATGCAAAAGGATAGCGTATAACATTTGGCATTAACACCTTTAGTGACATATTCTTAAAACTATGATTTTTGTAATTTCTATATGTAAATGTTTCTTTTTGACAAAATCCGCAAATAAAAGAAGATTTGTTAAGAATAAATAATTTTCTTAGAAAATTTACTTTTCTTTGAGTGTATATGATTTGTTGCTTTTCAAATCCCTGTATTCCACTTAATGTTATGTTTGTTTCGGCATTTTTTTGTTATAAAGTACATACACGTGCATGTTTCAAAAGAAAATCTCCTTATTTTCACGTAATTTTCATTGTTCATAATATTACATACGTTTCTTATTTCATTTTTGTTTTTCATCCATTTTCATAGACTGTCGAAGGTAAAGATAAAAAACTCTCTTGGGATGTACACTTCTGGTTGGGCTCCGAAACATCCGCAGATGAAGCTGGTGCTGCCGCTATTTTAACGGTACAACTCGATGACCTACTTAATGGTGGTCCAGTACAACATCGCGAAGTTCAGGATCATGAATCGCAATTGTTTTTGAGCTACTTTAAAAATGGTAAGAACATACTTAAACAGTATATAATATACTTTCTTTTAAAACTCCCATATTGTTGACTTGGGCCAAATTGAAAATAAAGTAGTGGAAAATTTGTTATAGTTTTTAGTAGTTGGTTGGATTTTTGTTTGTTTGTTTGTTTTGGAATACACACCTGTGGTTTATTTTTTATTATGTATGTAGTAAGTAGTCATATCATGGTTACTATATTTTGGTGGAAGTGAGTGTTAATACTGTAGTGGTAAGAATTTTAAACTTTTTGACTTCTTTTTTTTCCGTTTACGGTGAGGGAAGGTAAATTAGTTCGATATACTGTGTGTAACACATAATAAAACATAAACTTAAGTTGTTTTGTCAAAAGGTTTTTTTTTTAATGTTGCTAGAATGAAAACTGTTTGTAAAATTTTTAAAAGACATCATATAAGTTTGCAATATCATCACTGGTTATATAATGAATCTAAAATTTTTCACAATTTATAGCTCGGCGTCAGGACGAGTAATTTTTTTTAGACGAAGTCATTCTTAAAGGAGTTGAGTTTTCTTCCAATAACTTTTTTATTACAAAAATAATGTAATATTGGTAACCACTTATTTGTTTATTACCAATAAGTAGGGCTATCAAGTTTCTATATTTATTATAGATTTTTAATGTATATAAAATATCATTATATATCGAAAAATACATTAAAAATCTTTAAAATATGCATTATTATCGATTTTTTCATAGCTTTCAAAACTATTAATTAAATTTTGTTTTTTGGTTAGTTATCGTCAGAAATACATTTTTTATATTTTTGACTTGGTGATAAAACAAAATTAAAAAAATATTTAAAAAATTACTTTTTTTAATAAAAGATAGGGGAAAATGGGCTTCTCTGGAAAGTGACATAATGTAGGAAATCATTTTTGGGACATTTATTTCATAGTTTTCGATTGCTAAAGGTAGCTTTATTGGCTCCCAATTTTTGGGTAATAAAGTATGAATCATGTAAAAAAGTAAGTTAATGAAATAGGGTTTTGTTACCAAAAAGTGAAAATTTTTAACAACCCAAATTATGTTAATATCTCAGCAAAACTTTTGTAATGGGTACAATGTACTCACGCATAACCTTGTAATGATATCTTGTTAACTTTTGTAATATTTTAAAGCATAATGTACTGAGTTACCTATCACTGATAATGTATTGCATGATTTGTAAACGTAAAGTAATAAATAATTCAAATATGTTTAGACTCATTACTTTGTGTTTTTTCGTAAACAAAAGGGTAATGTATGTATGTAAGTTTCGACATCACAAATGAAAAAAATATTATTTATTACCGCCAGCCAACCACAGTTCCCAGATTCGATTCCTATCACGACCGCGTTATATTAAATAACGTTTAAATTATTTGTAATAATTTTTTTTAATAAAAATTTATTGTATCAAAATATATTTTTAGATACATTACTTTTCCCATTCTTGTAAGCATTACTTGATCACCTTTAAAGTAATAAGACTACACATTACTTTGAGGCTCATCGCCTTAAAAATTCATCAATGATGTAAGATGTAAAGTAATGCCTTTAGCTATACATTATTCACACATTTTTTAGTAATGTGTGGTTTTGTCGGATATTATTTCCCCTGTTTTTTCTTCTTTGATATGTAAAGAAATTTAAAAAATTACCCTACAAAATGCTTAAACATATTTTTTAATTATAATTTAAGAAATATGCTTAAAATCCAGTTTCGATTTGACAAAAATTATAATAAATTTTATACATTTTGTATTGATATCAACGATTTTAAAAATAAAAATCTGGTAAATTGTAAGTTTAAAATTGACACAAATTACTCAAACCTGATAACTTGTTTTAAAATAACTAAAATTTAGTACTTAACATAGTTGTAAAAGTCCAATTTATATGTAAATATCTGTGGTAAATGTTAACCCTTGCTTGTTTTTAAAATAAATTACACGTCATAGATTTGAAGAGTGTTAATATTATTCAAATTCACATATTTGAAGCTGTGAAAAAGAACTGCTTTGGAATAGTAAAATCAGTACTAAATAATACTTTGAAATCAATGAAAAATTGATTCCTTAAGAATCGCTTCCATTTATTTTTGCTGGGTATTCCAATGTTGTTTGCAAAGATTTTCTTTGCCGGAGCCAAGAATTAGAAACTCGGTGCTACATTTAACTTTACTTTCAATTAAGAACGAAATATGATTGAATCTGCATCTTATATTGAAAAGTTTTCTTAAATAATTCATTTTTGCCATTTTTTTTGCACAAGGTTATGCCCGATTTTTACAATATTTTCATACATACTATTACTGAGTGCTGTGCAAACATAATTATGAAAATGGATTTATTTGTATGTGAAACCGGTTTTAAATCCAGGTTTGAACTAGATTTTTGCCAAAATCCGGGTTTCAACGATATTTCGGGCATAGTAAAAATTTAGTATAAAAGAAGAATTTGTAGCAAAATATGCAACAATATGGGTTTATAGCAAAATATGCACTTATGGCATAATTTGCATTTACAAATCAGCGCCATAATTTTGCGAATTTGTAATTATGCAAAGATATTAAAACTTATTATTACAATTTTTTTGCGAAGTTGAATTAATCAGAGTTAAAACATAAGAAGGGTATAAAAAGTTTCGGCACAACCAAATATAATTTTGTCATTTACCTATTTTTGGTACCTTTTGTATGCTTTTCTTTTTTAACTATTTCTTTTCCTTACTGTTAAGAGTTGCTTCAAATAATGTATGTATTTTTGCTAGAGTTTTCTTCTTTTTTAAGGAGTGGTTAATGGCTCTTCTTTTCCAAGTTATTTTTAAAAGTTTTTTCAAGGAAAGGCTAAACAAAAATGTAGGTAATTTGAAAAGATAATGTATAAATTTATGGGAGTATTTTCCATAAAAAGTTAATTCTTTGAATAATGTCCAATTTGGGTTTTTTTTTGGTCTAATCCATACACTTTATAAAATGCAATTATTTGAAAATGCATGCATATTCTCTAGTTCTTAAACTCTGCGTGCATTTTTCTCATAGAAAAGACCACAAGTTTTCAGTTTCTCCATTACAGGGTAACAAGACTTTTTGCTGTGATTTTGCGTGTCATAAAAGACAAATTTCTAATTAGATCTAATTAGATTTGGTACAATTAGATCTAATAAAATCTGTTCAGATAAGATCTTTTTAAACTTGAATAATTCTTTCGACACCTGATAACACATTGAAATCTCCTATCAAGTACTACAAGGGCCACCAATTCCTCAATATCGACATTGGTGGGTGCACGGCCCATATATGGGTCAACAGAAAACATTGGGTGAATTAAAATTTAACCTATTTGTACGATACCACTCGAAGACTGTCGAAAGTCCTCATGAAGTGTGTTATTCATACTTTGAAACACAAGCTTATTACTGGTATCTCCGAATGATTCTGACACCTCTTCTTAGATATCTCGTTCATATCATATAGATATTGATCTAATTTTGTATACAAAAATTGAAAAATGTAAACTTTCTTTATGGTTTTTCACGATCATGACTTTTAGGCGCATATGCCCAACGAAATGTTGCTGTCATCTGCGAAAGCATTGATATCAAAGACCTTTTATGAAGATAGCAAAACGTATGTAAGAAAGAATGGAAGCTTGTGGTATTTTCTAAAAGAAAATATTTATGTATAATTATATATATATTCGTTAGTTTGGAAAAAATTATAAATATCATAACTGAATTAATGAGGCTAAATTGTTCCTGTAAATAGTGAGTTTTTAATCGTTGGGTTATGAAAATTAAAAAAAAAATACACAAAATTTGCAAAATTAATGAAACATTTATTTGGGACGATAAATGAATGCCTGCGATTTAGAATTTAATGATTATTTCATCGGCTATTTAATGATTATTTTATGCGGCTATGCCGTAGGTCGTCCATCCGTAAGCTACAAATTCGGAATACATTTTCCAGCATTTCATCTTTCACACAAAATTCGGCAATTATGTTTGTCTACGTACCCTTTGTGCCAAAAATGAGCTTCGTCGCTGAAGATTATTTTTCAATAGAAACACATTTCTCACACATCACGAATTTTGATCAAAAATTTAATGATTTACAAGCGTTGTTCGTTTGTTAGTCAATTCATGGTAAAATGGCAAACCTTACTGATAATTTTTAGCATTGCCAGATGTCACGAATCAGTTGTTTACACTGAAAAAATTTGAAAAAAATCACCCTTTACTTATCTGATTATATATAATTATATATACAATAATAAATGTAATTATGTTTAAGTATGTGTAATCATAAGATAACTAAGAGAAAATATGGAGAAAAAAGAAATACAAATATTAGTATTTTTACCACCAACAGGACTTTTTTTATGCAAACAAAGATCATACATAATTATAAGATTATTGCAAACTATTTGTATATGATATTCTATTAAAAATTTCTGGATATTGTTGCCCTAAAGGGGTTAAAATTTTAATGTTTTATAAAAAAAAAATATATTATTGAGAAAATAAATTAAGGAACACAAAAAATTATTATTTTGTATCTCCATGGCTGGGATTCGAAACCATTACCAACTAATCACATATAACTTTATCTTATATCATATCAAAAGACTTTACATATGGAACGATATATATTAAAATATTTCAAATTTGTTTGCATTTGGTACAACCATATTAGTATTATTATATTTTATATCATATAAAAAAGTTTTTATATAAAGTAATATATTGAATCATATATATTTATATCCTATAACATTTAAAAAATTTATGTTATGTATGGTTTTGTTAATGCTATATATAAGTATATATATAACCCAGCAAAATAAGAGCTGAGGAAGAAGTAGTTAATCACTACATCTACTGAGCACGAAGTTGTGAAAATTTCGGTGAATCATTAATGATTTTAACATTGGCGTGTCATTGGGAGGAAGTAGTTTGTTTCGGTGCTATGAAAAATCGATGAGCAGATGGACTTTTTCATTAGTTTACGGAAGTTGTTTAATATAGGGACTACAAAATAAATATAGGGAGTAGCTTTTTTTAAAGTTAAAAATGTGATTTTAAAAACGCAAAGAATTTTTATTCCGACCAGGACAAAGTGAATATCACTGGTATGCAAAATATGTTTTCAATAAGGCATTTAATGACTGCAGGAATTAACCATTTATGGACCAACTAAATAATTGTTTTTTTACTAGTAGGGGTTAATATCAACATTTTAGAAGTTATTTAAAATGACTTCTTACAAATCGAAAAATTTGCACTATTAACTTCTTTGGATGTTCTGAAAAAGAGATTCGTAAAGAATAACATCCATTTTATTTTGCTGGGAAGTAATGTGTAATTATATAATGTTATATATAACATTATAAAGATTAATATACAAATAGATGTGGTTATATATAACATAATATAAGATAATTTAAAATAAATTAATGTAATATATAAATATACATGAAAATGCATATTGACATATGCATTTAGATATGATAATATATTACTAGATAAGGCCACATATTATATATAAACTTTTTTACTTGGGTATGTAAAATTTTTTTTCAAAAAGCTTAAAATAAACAAAATTCTATCGATTTTGTACCCCATTTTTATTTTTAAGCATAGTAAGTTGTTTCGATTTAAAGCGAAAGAATTGTTTTAATCCATATTCAAAAACGATTTTTCACGATAATGAGTTTCTCGTAATAATTCAATGCAATTTGTTTTCACACAAATTGAATGTACAATAACATTATTTTTCTACTAAAAAAGTTGCATTTTGGGTTTATTGTGATTGTTTCTTTCTTATTAAATACAAAATAATTAATTTTTATAACTTAAAATACGATTTGAGGTCATTTAATCTGGATTGAAATTTTTCAACTACACTCTAATTACACTCACAATATTTTTTCATAAAAAACATATTAAAATACATATTAAATTAATCGAAAATACAGTCAAAAAGAGGACTACTGATTTTTTATTATATTTCGCCCATTTTGTTGTTTATTTTCAATCAATGTTTAATAATCCACGAAAGTAGTAAAAACAATAGAAAGTCGTTTAAAATAACCATCAATTTTTTACTGACAAAAAGTAAAAAAAAACTACTTTTGTGGTTTGTTTTTCAAATGGAAAGCTTTCTATTTCATCACAATATTATTTCGTTAAAAATAATCTAAAATGCATATTAAATTAATCGAAAATACAATCAAAAAGAGGACTACTGATTTTTAATTATATTCAGCCCATTTTGTTGTTTATTTTTTATCATTGTTTAATAATCGACATAAGTAGTAAAAACAATCGAAAGTAGTTTAAAATAACCACCAATTTTTAACTGACAAAAAATAAAATAAAAACGATTTTTGTGGTTTGTTTTTCAAATTAATTTTTTTTTTATTTGAATGTAATTTTACAAAACACAACACACACAGATGTAACATATATATTTTTATTTTCTGTGTGTATCTATATTTGAACAATTTGTTGTAATTTTTACTGAAATAATTTTGTATATAAGCAAACTATTTTGGTAAAAAACAATAAGGAATTATTATGAATTTATAATTTCAAAAACAGAAAACATAAAATTTTACATTTAACAGAAAATATCAACTCCTACTGAATGTCTGTAAATTTTTATTGTTTGTGTTTTGAATGACTGATTCAAATAGTTAATTATATTTTTATGAATTTCGTTTAAAATCAAACTTTACGTATTACTTTTCAAATAAACTACAGTCGGTAACGGAAAATATATTGTGAGTGTATGTAATTATAAAACACAACACAACACACCCAGATGTATATATTTTTATTGGCTTTGTGTGAACCTATATTTAAATAATTTCTTGTAATTTTTATTGAAATAATTTTGTATATATACAAACTATTTTGGTAAAAAAAAAAATAAAAAGAAATTGTGTGATTTTTTTTAGAAACAGAAACCTAAAATTTTACATTCAACAGAAAATATTAACTCTGCAAATTTTGAAAAAATATTTTTCTTTAAATTTCAATTAATCCTTCATTTAAAACCAAAATTTACGTATTTTTTTTAATAAACTACAGTCGGTAACGGAAAATATATTGTGAGTGTTATTTTCTGTTGAAATTTACCCAACTTATAGTAGGAAACTGTACTCCTACTATATGTTGGGTAAATTTACTCTGTGTGCGTAAATGAAAAAAAGTACACATATTATGCGTAAATTTATGAACACATAATAGGGAAAATTACATTAAAAGTGACTAAAACTTAAATCAAATTTTAAAATTGAAGAGTAAATTTACCAAATTTGGAAAAAATTTGGAATAATTCGGAAAAATCATAAAAAATGCGCATATTTTCTACTACCATGTTGAAAATTAAACAACCCAAAAATGTTTGTTTTGCAATAAAAACAATAAATTTATTGTTTAGTAATTCACAATAAAAACAAAAACAATATATTTATTTTTGAGAAACTCACAATAAGAATAAAAACAATAAATTTTTTGTTTATTTATTCCAAATAATTGATCAATTTGAAAAACTAATAAAGTTTTCTTTTTAAGTTTTGAAAATTTTTTAGATTTTTTTTTTCAATTTCAATTTACAAAACAATACTAATTTTAGGTATAACGTGTTTAATTGTAAACACATAGTGTCTAAAAACACCTCGTGTGTGTATTATGTAAAAGTTGGTGTTTATATTTACCGAATTTTCGTAATATTACATAAAACTTTACCCATTTTTTAGTGGTGAATTTACAAGCATTTTTTAGAGTGTATAAAAACAATTAACTATGCTTTACTCATTAAATTTGCGATTTGACGAAACAAATTTGTGGGTCCGTGAACTTTTTTCTCTATCAAGTATCCAAACTTTGGCGAAATCTTAATTATCATGTTTTAGATTATCCATTTGGAAATAAAACAAAATTTTGCAAATGCATTCTATGTAGCGCATAAGAGTGTTAAGGGAAACTTTAATCATTTAAAAGGGTTGTAAGTCGATTAAGGGATTTAACCCTTTGACTGTCCAATGTATCACATATGATGCACAGACGTCATGATTGATACGCTTGCGCATCATATGTGATACACAATTTGTCCTATTTCCTTTTAAGATAATTTCATTATACCTATAAAGTATAGTTAAAACAATACCGAAAATCAAATAGATAGATAGTAAAGGATAAAAATAGCATGAATCGTGTGCGATGCATAGAACGCTTCAATAATGAATAGTTGAAATATTGGTCCGTGCATCATATGTGATGCAAGTCATTTTTACTAGATTATGTACGTGGACGTACGGTATAAAAATTTTTCTGTTTGGACCACAGTCAAAGGGCAAAGGGTAAAGTCATTTGACTTGCCAAACCTATTCCTTTCTCATATCCTAAATGCGATTTGTTTCTGAAAATTGGTTGTTAAAAAATGACACCCAACAATATCACTTATTTTTATATATATTTATATATACGAGTATTTTTATATTTAGCCATTAAATTTTTTTTTTAGTTTATACGAATTTATTGGAGCACTGCTCAACTTTTTCATCCCACAGTTGTTGAAATTTTTTCACTAAAATATTTAATAGATAAACCCTAACGTAATTTCTAATGGTTTTAATTATTATTAATAACAATTTAAAATTTCTTTAACATTCCAATAAAATGCGATTTAAAAATCTTATTGCAATTTATTCTTGGTATGCTATGAGAAAGTAAATATTTTACCGGAATTTTTCTTTTAATTAAGTTAAGTTTAATATTATTGTATATTTACAAACCCCTACAATGTAATTATTCCATTTCATTTTTATTAACATGCACATCTTTGATTCTGTTTTTCTTTTCGTTAGGTGTACGTTATGAACAGGGTGGTGTTGGTACAGGCTTCAAACATGTTGAAACCAATGCCCAAGGTGAAAAACGTCTCTTCCAAGTAAAGGGTAAACGTAATGTACGTGTGCGTCAAGTTAACTTATCGGTATCATCAATGAACAAGGGTGATTGTTTCATATTGGATGCTGGTAATGATATTTACGTATATGTCGGCGCACAAGCCAAACGTGTGGAAAAATTAAAGGCTATAAGTGCAGCAAATCAAATTAGAGATCAAGATCATAATGGCCGTGCTAGAGTGCAAATTATTGGTAAGTTGGAAACTTTTGGTTAAGAAAATAAATTAACTGTTTTGTTTTTTTTTTATTCCAGATGAATTTAGTACAGAAGTTGATAAACAAAACTTCTTTCATGTTTTGGGTTCCGGTTCACCAAGTCAAGTTCCCGAAGAATCTGCGGCTGAAGAAGATGCTGCATTTGAAACGACTGATGCTAATGGGGTTACTTTGTATAAGGTTACCGATAGCACAGGTACACTTAAGATTGAACCAATTGCACAAAAACCTTTGCGACAAGAGATGTTGGATACACGTGATTGCTTTATTTTGGATACCGGTTCTGGTATTTATGTTTGGGTTGGACGTGGTGCTACACAAAAGGAAAAAACCGATGCTATGGCTAAGGCACAAGAGTTCTTACGTACCAAGAAATATCCAGCTTGGACTCAAATACATCGTATTGTAGAATCAGCCGAATCAGCACCTTTCAAACAATACTTTGCCACATGGCGTGATGCTGGTATGTCCCATACTCGTTTGGTACGCTCAGCTTTGGGTTATGATACCGATGATTCGGAAATTGAAATTGATGACGTTGATTCGGTATTAAAAAATCTTAAGGAACGTGGTGGTAGAGCTATTGGCTTTATGCCCGATCAAGGACAAAATGATATTGTAGAAATTACGCAATATGTTTCGAAATCCGGTAGCAATTATGTTTCATGTACTACTCTGGAGTATGAAGATAAAATGCCTTTATTGGGTTTTTCATCATATGTGATTACCTACAAGTTTGAGTCGAAACAAGGTGAAACCGGTACATTAATTTATGTCTGGGAAGGTATGAAGGCGAGTCATGATGCCAAGGAACGTGCTTTTGAAGATGCTATGACTTTGGCTTTAGAACAAAATGCCATCTTGGTACGTACTCCCCAAAACCATGAGCCTAGACATTTCCTGAAAATGTTCAAGGGTAAATTGTTGACCATGGCCACTGCTACCCCGACAGAACCTCAATTGTTCCACATTCGTGGTACCGATGAGAGCAATGTACACGCTTATGAGGTTAAGGCTGATTCATCATCTTTGTCGTCGGCTGATGTGTTTGCTTTAATAACAAACCGAAGTAACAAAATCTTTATATGGATTGGGTTGGTAAGTTTTCAGATTCTTCGGCGCATTATTTTGTAAGCAATACGCTTTTCAAGAGTTTGTATTAGCTCGCTCTGTCAAATTTATAAAAAAGAAAGAGCGAGCCAACAAACAATTGGCTTGCTTTTTAAAAAAAGGGATTAGCCAGTGTTTCTAGCATTCGAATAAGCACGTTAAAAACTTTGGCGACGCCCATCTTTTTTAATTTGCACAAGAACCGAAAAAATGGCTCTTGTTTGGAGTTGAGCAGCAATTCGATGATCTCTGATTGTTTTCAAAAATTAATAAAATAAATTATATAGAAATTGTTTTCCATTCCATTCTGGATAAACATCCAAGCTTATAAACGTGTTGTTTCTTCATTAAAATGGATCGCACAGAAGTTCTTTCCGATGTATTGATTTGAATAATCAGAATGTAACCTTTGTTAAGCGGATAAAGAAATGGAATATTGATTAAAATTGGAACGATATGAAATGACACAGGGATTAAATGTTTTATCATAAAAATGGATCCATAATTTCTAAACTCATTTGTATAATCGGAGCCCTATCTCGCCTTGTATTCGAAATTATAGTCATTTTGTAAATTGGGTATTTTTTAAAATGGCCAGTATCTAGAAAGCTAATTGTAAGCGATATAGGGCAAAACGGAAAAAATGTACTACTACAACAATCCGATAACACAAATGGGCCAGCGAACTTTTTTTTTTAACAATTTATGTGATAATACAAAGTTAATTTCTACACTGTGATAATGAAATGTAACATTGGTCCAAATTGGAACAATATAGAATGGAGTGGTAACGAATGGAATAGGAAAACTTTATACAGACAATTAAATGGAATGATATTTATGCCAAAATTTAGACGTATTTAAAAAATAGTACCTTTAAAGTACCTTTGTATCCTCATAGCAGTTGTTTAGTCATGTTCAATGTTTTTTTTTTCGTTTAAAATTTATTCCCGTTTCATAATATGTTTTTAATATATATTACTAGCGGATCCCGGCATGCTTCGCTACGCATGAATATTAAAATTGAATTAAATTCATTGGTTTTTTTTATTTATTTTTTTTAATTCAATACGTATTTGTTGTTGTTTTTTTATATTAACAAAATCACATGTTGACCTGAAAAGTCATTACTCACGAATGCGTCTACCGATTTCGTGCAAACTTTAGATAAACCATCTACACGACCATACGAATAAACCCTTAAAATTTAATCAAATTCCGTTTGATAGATTGCACTTTTTCGCTTCCAAGCCGTGTTAATGTTCACGTAAAAATTTCTTCACAAACAATTTATATGTTATCGAAAAAGCCTTATTTATAATTATAAACTTCTCGTTTATCGCATTTTAGTTAATTTTAGACCACAATTTGTGTAAAATCCGGTTTTTCATTATGAGAAGCTTATTCTCTGGGTGTTAGGTACATAACCAAATAACATTTTTTAACATTTTTCGGCAATTTGGACTGCTGAGGGTCAATTCTCGTTCTGTGATAATGTGAAGTGAAAAAAAACTTTTCATTTTCGTTTTCATAAGCACTTTTCACTCGAACTTTTCACAAATACATAAATTGCGATTCTCGTATGTATTATGAAAAAAATGTTTCATTCGCACTGTACCCATGAAACTTTTGTAACTGTGTTATCCAAAATTTAAAGCAAATGTCAAACAGAGAAAAACGTAAACAAAAGTGAATTAAGTTCGTAAAATTTATTTTAAGTAATTATATAGAAATATCTGGATTAATTGTATTATTGGATATTACTCAAAGAATTCCGGATGAACAAAGGTAAGACAATGATGTTACAAGCATTTCATTGCAGTAAATAATTTAATAATTTATAGGAATTTTTTGAGAGTGCTGAGACGCATACTTCGTGCTGACCACAATCCATTCAAGATGACAACCGACAAGCACTTCATGTATTTATATCGGCTTACTTTAAGTGAACTATATTTGGTGCGCGTATGAAGTCTACTTAAAAAAAAAAATTCATAAAGAATATAAATAAACTATAAATAAATATGCCATACTTTTGCCATTTTTCACTGTCCTTTTGGGTCGCACTAAAACTGTTAAGGCTCGCCGCTAATTCGTTACACTTTTCGTCTCTAAATTTGGCACCATCTGCGGTTACAAATCTGTAAATATGGAATTAATAAAAGTGTGATTATGGTTATTAAGCTACTTACTTATCGTTTGCAATGTCCACATGCTTTTCTCAATAATTAATTAAATACTCCTTTTGGGTTTCGCTGGCACGCTTTCCTCTTACAATCTTCTCCATGTTTTTTCACTTATATATAGTCTGTGTAAACAATTTTTTCATATGAAAATATTTTGACAGTTGTTTGCACTGTTACACAAAACAAGAATCGCCAGTGCTGTGCAATCGTGAAAAAATCTTGTTTCGTTCCACTTTTTTTTTCATATGAAAACGTTTTGATATTTCTTTACATTTTTTTCACAGAACGCGAATCAAAAGTACTATGAAAACGTGAAAAAACTTTTCATTTCACCGTTTCACAGAACGAGAATTGACCCTCTGGTCTGACTTTAATATTTCTACTAGTTTTTAAATTTATTTCAACTTAATTTATAGTCTAAAATACGTGCCACCGCACAGCCTCTAAATTAGAAGGAAATAAAACGCCGTCCATAGGCAACAGTAGTCCTAAAAAAAAAATATCAAAAATAGGAAGCTAGCCCCATTAACATATTTTATCTCTAATATTTTTTGAAATCACATTAATAAACTTCTATATTATTTAAACAGGGTGCTTCTGAATTTGAAAAAACTATGGCTTTGGAACGTTTTGGTAATTATTGGCCCGATGTTGAGGCTGAGGTCATCGAAGAGGGTGCTGAACCAGATTCATTCTGGGAAGATTTGAATGGTGAGGGTATCTATGATCGTAGCATGTCGGATAAAGGTGCTCCCTTATTGGAACCACGTCTCTTTCATTGTCGTTTAATGGGTCATCGCATTAAGGTTGAAGAAGTTAATCATTTCGAACAAGCTGATTTGGATATGGATGATGTTATGCTCATGGATGCTGGCGATGAAATTTATATGTGGGTTGGTTCTGGAGCCACGGCAGATGAGAATGGTAGAATTTTGGATATGGCTAAGGTAATATATATTTGTTTTTCAAGTACATCATTAAATTGTATATGAATTACATTTTTTACAGAAATATATCAAATCTGAACCCACCCATCGTACCATTGATTCGGTCAGTGTTATACGTATTTCTCAAGATCATGAACCTCGTGCCTTTAAACGTATGTTCCCCATATGGGAAGAAGGTTATTGGCAGGTTAGTAAAAAATTTCTTTCAAACTCAATGTATTTATTCGAATTAGTTTAGTTGTTGTCTGTTACTTTTTTGTGTTTTTATTATTTCAAAATTGTATGTGTTATTTTTATGTAGTATTAATTTCATTAATTAATTTAAATCATTTGCATTGTATTTCATATATATATTTTAACTAATTATAAATAAATATTTGTTTATAACATAATCACTTCTATTAAAAAAAAACTATAGTTAAATACTTTTATTAGTAGTTAGTTGAATTAATTTTAACCATTGCAAAGCATGCAATCTATGTGTAGATATAACTTTATTTTTTTTTATTTTGATAACATATTTGTTTAACTCTCTAATGTAGTTTGGTGAAATTCAAATATTTTATCGTTCGTATTGTATTGAAAACACAGCAGTAGTCAAGTTGTATTCGAGATAAACTTTTGATGATAGATACAGATATATGGATAATTGTATCATGCGGTCCGGGTACTTGTAACATTACTAATATTAAAAAAACAACAAATTTTACATTTATATGTAGACCGATTAATGAACGTTACATTTTCTTAATCTGCTAGTTAAGGCTAGAGATAGCCACGTGAGTGATGAAGTGTTAACATACTTAAGCCAAATTTTTGAGACGTGAGTAAAACTTAATTTGGTAAACCGAAAACGAATTTTGCCAGCCATTTCCAAGTTTATTAACATAAATTTGTCATAAATTCATCTTCATTGAAATAATACAAAATAAACCAAATTACGGTTACAAATTGTGAGAACCTGAGTTTAAAGATAATATACATCCTAAAAACTCGGTCTTAATACAAAAAAAATTTAAACAAATAAAAAAAACGAATAAATAAAAAACAAATTAAAGGAATAATCAAGACAAAAAATTTGGCTAACGCTTACACATGATTCACGTGAATCACGAAATTTCGTGTCATTTACATAAATAAAGCAAACCCCAAAATCTTCTGTTCAATTTTAAAAAATCATGCGCCATATTGTTTCGGCCATTTTTAATTTTGAAAACCTGACATCAGATTCCTTAGAACCTTTCAGATAAAAAAAATTTAAATAAAATCCCATTGCTTTTGAAAAATCTAATATCATTTTGAAGCGAATCCATCATATTTGCTTTATCAAGGCGAATTTAAAAAATACCACCTGGCCTTCACAATTTTGGGGTCATAACATGCACCACAATGACTATAAAAGAAATACAGAAACGCATAATAATTCAAATGCGGGTAATTCAAATTTGCATTAACCTAAATGTCATATCGATGATCATTAGCAGCTCTTTAATTGCAAGTGAAAATGTGGTTCTTGATGCTGGTGCTAAAATCAGTTTTGCCAAAAAAGAAAAGTTATACATAAGGACTATCACAATCTCTAAATCTAGGATTTTTCATGTAGAAAAATTGTAGGAAACTGGGGCTAAGAAAGAATTCAGGTTAAACTTTTTGGTTATATGTAGTTTTGAAAATTATTTCAAGAAATGTATTTACTTTTAAATGCCCAGTGACGTTTTTTGAATTTCTATAGGGTGGGTGTAAGATGGTGAACAAATTTTTTTAAAGTAATGAAATTCACTTTATGTTATTTTTGCCAGTGTAAAAGTTCTTAATCTCTAAAAAAAACCTCGTATAAGCAATAGATAAAAATTTGAAATTTATTAAAATCTCAACCGGTTAAAAGCACACAAAAATTTTACTTTAACTGGGATACCAATTTCGTCAAAAAAGTTTTCACTGGATCGATTAGTGATATAAAATGGATTAAAGCCCAATTAAAACCTTTGCATTGAATTTCGAAAAATCTGGCGCCAATTAAGCCAATGTCCAAAAATTGCGGTTTTCGACATTACCCCACTTTCAAAAATATGCAAGATACAAACCTCTTTTCAAAGTTCCATTTGATTCAAAAGTTTTACAAAATTTGCATTATATAAAAGGATTTCACTCTTGGTAGTAAAGTAACCTTGTATACCTTGTAAAGGTTGTAAATATAGTAAAAGTACTACCAATTACTACACCACAACAACAAAATGTATAAAACTAAAATTTGCTAGGCTGGTTAAAATACAAAACAAAAAAGGTATAGTAAATACATGTTGTACATTAACAAGACTAAAACAGCTGATCGTTTAGCCGCCAAAACTATTGTTTGATTTTGTTATTTTTCATTTTGTGGTCACTATTAAAATAAAGTTGAATAATGGATCAAAATAATGAAAAACCCAACTAAAAACAAATGCGAGAAAAAAAATTTATTTTATAATTTACTGCAATTGCAGTTAAAAAGTGTAACATATATCGCATTCATTTTATTTACACAAACATTTACAATTAACTGCATTGTTAGTTAATTTTAAATGAAATTGCAGCGTACACTCCTAAAGCTAAGACTTTTGATTTTAGCGATTATGCGACAACGATATAAATTTAACATAAGTAAATCTTTTTGAGTGCAGTATTCTGTTCAATAACAGAATATTTAAACAATCCGAATCGAATAGATTATCCGAAAAATCAATTCGAATAATTTTGAGCTTACTGTATGAATATTAATTTTGTTTAGTTTAAAATCGTTGTATTACAAGTTTGTAAATGCATTTATTTGCCAATTCCTGTTTAAACCAATTAAAGTGTTTTCTTTTTGTATTGTAAAATTATTAACATTTTATTATACTATCATAACATTTCCACATGAAAAGCATTAATATCTATTACAATTGAACAAAAATAAAACGGATTTTTATTTATAATTTAAGGTAAGTAAAATTCATTTATAAATATATTTATTTACATATTATTTTTTCTTTGTGCGAACATAAAAACATGATATATTTATTAAACTATTCTTGTTTTGTTTTACTATTTTTTTTAACTAACCAATTTATAAAAACAAATTATCTTTGACAAATTAACCCATTTTGAAATTGAATGTACTGGCCTTTTAAAATTTCATATTTAAAAACCTTGAAACTTAAAAACCTTCAATTCTCTACAAAATGGTTTAAAAACTATTTTGTTTTTTGTACCACAAAAAGTTTTTAATATTAAAAACAAAATTGCATAACAATGGTTGCATGCTATTAAATATAATATTTTAAAATATAATAAAATTTTAATGCTATTTCCTTTGTGCTTTCTTTTTTTGTTTGTTTCATCACATAAATAGTCTATACCTTCCTATGAGGATGTACGTAAACAAATTTTGGAAGACAATGAACGTATTGAGGACAATGATGTTTAAAAACAATGAAAGTATAATGTCATTTTGTTTGCCAAAATCTCCCTTCTCTCCCCTCTTTGCCAAAAAGAAAATATATTTAACGAGAACATAAACCAACTCAACTATTTTGTATTTATAACAGTTGCTTAATATATGAACAATTTATTTATGAAACATTTTTATATTCTTTAAAAGCCTTCTTTTTTATATTAATTTTTTTCTCTTAATTTTTATTATTATTGTTACTAGTTTTAGAAATGTTTTAAACAAAAGTTTATTTGTTTAACTTTTTTTTTTTATTAAAATAATTTTTATCTATATACTTATATGCACAATTAATTTAAAATTAAATTTACATAAAGTTAATCAAATTATTCGTCAGGTGTAGTGTAAAGCAAAGCAACGTAACTAACATTTAATTTTTTACAGGAGAAGTAACAAGAGCGTTAGATATTTTAACTAGCTCATCTATTAAACTGATAGTTTTGCTTATAAAACTATAAAATTTTGTGGAGAAATGAAGTAAACTGCAGTACACAGAAAAAAGTATCACATAATGTAGTTTAGCCAAATGAATCGTAATCATCACACAAAATAGTAAAAGTTTTGTTAGTTACGTTGTTTTTCATTTCACCTGACGTTATATAATATATAAACTTAAACAAAATATAAAAATTTGTTGATTTATATTAATTTCTTGTAGTTGTGTTTAATTTAAAAAAATTAAAAGTACGTTGGAATAAATAAAAAAAAGTTTTGTTTTATTTTATGAATATAGGTTTCCTTTTTTTAATTTTATACAAATTTTATAGAAATTAAAGTAGATATTGATTTGCTAAGTACACTAAAAAAAAGACATGAACTAAAATGTAATCAAAAACTTCCTTCAAAATAGTTTATAAATTGTCCTCAATTTAAGTAAAATTTTATTAAAACTTAGACAAATTTTCTTAAAAGAATAACAATTTCTAAGTTTGAGGAAAAACGAAATAGTTTTTATACTCAGAAATAGTTCATATTTTTCCTAAGTAATATTTTTTGATTTAAGGAAAAAAACAAGTCAATTAAATAAAACTTTTTTAATTTTAAGAAAAAACATCTTAGTTTTAAGCAATTTGCCCACTCAAATTAATAAAATTAAGTTTAGTTAAAAGAAAAACTTAGAACATAATTTACTCCCATTTAGTTCAAAAAATGTGTCTAACTTAAAATGAGAATGTACTTGAACTTAATGTGTGTTCATTTTTTGTTCGCGAGTAGTAAAATTAACTAAATTTTATAAAGCCATTTCCAAATTCAGTTTTTAAGTATACCATTTTCTAATTTTGAAGAATTGTTTTATAAAAGTTAGTTCAGACAATTAAAAATAAAAAGTAATAAATTTTTTCCTATTTAATAATAAAAATTAACTTGATTTTGGAAAGTTTTCATGCAACTTAATAACAGTTAATACCAATTAAAAACCAACTCATGTCCAAAAAATAGGACATACACATAAGCACGAAAATCCGCTTTTTGTTCGCGAGTAGTAAAATTAACAAAATTTTAGAAAACCATTTCCACATTCAGTTTTTAAGTATACCACTTTATAATTTTGAAGAATTGTTTTTTAAAAATTAGTTCAGACAATTAAAAACAAAAAGTAATAAATTTTTTCTATTTGAAAACAAAAATTTACTTGATTTTAGAAACTGATTAACTATTTCCAAGGAAAATTTTTATGGAACTTAGTTCAGATAATATTTAAAAAATTTTTATAAAATATTCTTTTTTTCAAGCAAAAGTTTTCTAATTTTTAAATATTAATACAATTAAAAACAAACTAGTTACTTTTCCTAATTTCCAAGAAAAATATTATTAATGGAAACAAATTAAAGTAACCATAAAAAAAATTATCGTGCATGATTGTAATTTTTGGTGCGTGATTCAAAATTGGCTCACATGCCCACCTCTTATCTTAACAGTCCTTAACACTGAACTTAAAGTAGCTTAAAATATTTTTTTAAAATTTTGATAGCAATAGGTTTAAAGATTGTAATTTGCGCTTTTATGTAATAATTTTGTTTGCTGACTAGAATACAAAATATCGCAAGCACATTTTATACATTACGGCATAATGGCTTTCCTACAATTGACGTAGCGCTTATTAAACTTTATATTTATCGAACTATTTATTTTTTTCACTTAATAATAAAAAAGTTTAAAATTGTATATGTCAAATAAAGTTTAAGCTAAAAATCCTATAAAATAAACTTATGACATTTTTCCATTTTCCAATAATAACAAGAAATCTAACTGTGATATTTTGCATTTTTGCATCAATTCCCTTAAATAAGTTAATTTAAGAAGACAAAGGAGCCCCACCGTTCCTTAGCCAAAGATGACGGGTGTCATTTAGGGCGTTCCTTTTTGTAATTCTCTCAAGCGGACCCGTAATTAATTACGAAAAGGGTCTGACTTTGTATAATTTTTTAGTATAATTCAATTTGATTTTAAGACAAAAATGTATAGCACAAAGCTTGTTAAGAGCAGTGTCCTCACTAAGCGAAATTCCTCCGAAGGTGGGAAAATACTTAATGAGTGTAAAGTACTTTAAAGATAATTTTCACTTAAAAGAAGAGCTATTTAACTTGATGTTAGAAAACATTTTCTTATTTTTAGGGATTTAAAAAAAAATGATCTAATAAACTTAAATAAAGTAAAATTTTTCTTGAAACCAAGGAAACATTTCCTAGCTAACAGTAAAATTTAAGAGGAAATTTTACGGTTTTCAAATAAAAATTTAGTAAAATTTTTCTATAACTTAGAAATAAATAAGTTAATTTTTCCAAATTCTAGTTCATTTTTTTAGTGTAAATAAATATATAGCTATTTCAAAACTAAGAATTAATAAAAATGCTGTCAAGTACTAGAAGTTCTTGGGTTTTCTCTTTTAAATGTAAACAAAAATATTTGTCATAAAAATATTTTAAACTTTTTGTATGTGTAATTTGATAAATATTAAAAGCAAACAATACAATTGCTCCATTTCGCATTTTGGTAAAGTGCTATGAAAACAGTTTTCATACAAAAGCGGCCCTAAGTGTTCAAATAATTTTTCGTTTTCGTGAAATTGTTGCGTAATTGCCATAGAATTTTTTCCCATTAATTTAATAAACAACTTAAACTCCAAAGTTTTTCATGAAATTAAAAACCGCAAATATTTTAATGATTCAATAGAGTTGAATATTGCAAAATATTATTAAAATTAATAAACATTTGATGGTAAGGTGGGCCATACTTTAGAGACTGGGCAATGTATATTAATAAATCAACTTTTTTTTATAAAATTTTATTTATTAAAACATATAGGATATATGAAGCAATTTAGAGTGGACAACTTATCTTATATATATAACCAAAGCTTTGTTGTTAACTACATATAAATTTTACATTCATATCAAATTTAAAGCACTTAACTTTGGTTATATACAGATAAGTTAGCAGGCATTAGGTTAGGTTATGTTAATAAAGAGGAATCGGAAGTAAAGATAACAGTTAAAAACCAACTGATGTCCAAAAAATAGGACGTACACATAAGCACGAAAATCCGCTTCAACCAAATTTGTAATATTGTTGCCAGATAAGTGTAGAACCCAAATCCTTCAAAGGCCGAGTCTATCCCTGATAGAATTCTATAATTCTCACCTTAAACTCAAATAATTATTTCTATGGATTTAATATGGATTTTCTCGTTTTAATAAAACTTCTTAGTTTTTTATCTTAAAAAATGGCAAGAAAAGCTCAAAAAACCCTGACTAACATACAATCAAATTCTTTTAAAATCGAGTGAAAAATATCTTAGAGGATTAGATAACATTTTTATGTAACATTAAGAAAACTCTCAAATTTTTGCTGTTAAATTTTTGCCCTAGTTTCTGGGAGATAATTCACTTTAAAAATTTCTGAGATTCTGAAGATATTTCAACCTTGAAATATGAGAAATTTTTTTAAATACATCGAGTCTATAGTTCAAGTTCATGTCTTCAACTAGAAACACTTATTGCAGCAAATTGATTCTTCACAAAATTTTAAAAAAGTTGAAGAACTTAAGAATTGTTTATTGAATTTTATTTTTTTTAGGCAGCTATTGTTTGTTTAGATTTTTTATTTTTTTGTTTTGTCGACAGTGACAAATAAAGAAAATTAAAAACTAATTATATCGACAGAATATCGCACTGCGCCAAAACACGGCCTCCCCTGCGATTATCTGAGTTAGGCTAAAATAATTTACTTCTACTAAACATGTCAGGTAACAATTTCTTTTTAAACATTCCTCCCAAAACAAATTGCTAAGATTCCAAGGCATGATTCTTTAAAGTCTCAGAATGCTTCGAATTACCCTCAAGAAACACTTTAGTAGATTTGATATTGATATTTCACAAAAAACAGCTCTAAGTGTTCTTGTTGATGAAAGCTATACATTTATTTTGCATTAAGCGATTAATTGATTAATCAACTCGAATTACAGATTAATAAATTTTCGTCATTTTTCGAAAAATGCCCTAACCGACAGGGTTGAATTTTGGAAACACTAATTACACTAGTTTACAAAATGAATTTTTTTTCATGTACAGTTGATGAGAGATTGATTTCCTTATGTATTTTCTCCCGCTGAATTCGAAAATCAAGGTTAAATTTTTGTTATGGAACAGTTTTTGAAATATTGTGATTTTTTTAATTTTTCGACCTTTTTTCACTTGACGAATCATATCTCGAGCTAGAAATGTCGATTGGGTCGTTCTTGGTACCCAAATGCAAGGTATTGAGATGACGAAAAAATATGTATAATCGGATCGCATTTAAATTTCTTTCCGGACAATCTTGGTGACGTAAGTGACGAACACGGCGAGAGGTTTCACCAACAAATTAAGACCATTGAGCGGCGCTATCAAGGATTTTGGGATGTATGGTTTCTCACTAGATAAACGGATCCCAAAAGCAACCGGAGACAAAGCAAGGGCCACAACTATTTCTAACACACAAAAATGTCAAGAATGTATTGCAAGAGTTTAAACCCAATATATTGTCGAAAAAAATAAATTATTCTTAAAATATGAGATTTGGATTTATTCACTCAATTGCTTATAACTTTGTTATTTTTCGGTCGATTTTCTTCTGGTTTGTCTTAGTTCTTACGTAAAAGTATCAGCTTTACGCACATGAAGAGAAACCAGACGTTTTTTTTTTAACGATTTGTAATTTTCCGTCGGAAAAGTGTTACTGTAAAATATGATTTTTTTGAAAATGTGCCCTAATGTTATCGATATATTTTGAACGGCTTTACCGATCAAAGATCCGATTATACATATTTTTTCGTCATCTCAATACCTTGCATTTGGGTACAAAGAACGACCCAATCGGACATTTCTAGCTCGAGATATGTTTTGTCAAGTGAAAAAAGGTCGAAAAATTAAAAAAATCACAATATCTCAAAAACCGCTCCATTTAACCTTGATTTTCGAATTCAGCGGGAGAAAATACATAAGGAAAATCACCTCTGATCAAATGTACATTTACGGTGTAAACTAGTGTTATTTAGACATCAGTATTCATTAATCGCACATTTTTAGTACTAAATAACAAGGTTGCCTGTTCAAACAATGATTTGTTGTGGGTGTATTCTAGAATGTTCCAGATTATATAATACAAATTTGTATTTGCACAAGTTTTCAAGATTATAGCTTAATTTATAGTTTAAGTATGCTTATGTCTGCTATCAAGAGGGATAATATCGATTTTGATGATTTTCACTAACGTATATTTATTTTTTTTTTGATAAATTTAATAAATCTAAATTAAGGGATTTTTTTCCTTTACTTGTAGCTTCATAATAATTTGACAAACAAGAAATACTAAAAACTTCACCTTTTATGATTATTGTTGTTAAAATTTTTAACCCTCTTACTATCGTACTAATTCAGGTCAAATTTGCATATTACCAATTCAACATAAACTCAACCTCATAACTGATTATAACCTTTATAACCTGTGGCATTTTTTCTATAAAAAACAAAAAACAAAAAAAAAAAAAGAAAATGTAGGCAATATGGCAATGCTAACATATCCTTTTCAACATTTTCTGTATATATATATCCGTGATCCTTCAGCCCATTATGTATGTACTATATACCGTATGTGTGTTTGTATGAATGAGCTTGTATAAACAAAAGGTAATGTAGGTTTTGTAAAACGAAAATAGCAGCAAGAAAAAAGAAAACACGTACTCACACACAAGACTTTAACACGTGAGTGTCGCTATATCACGTGTTTTACACTCATAAATAGAACGTCAAGTTATGAACATTTAACATATTTTGCGTTGCATGAAAGCATTAATGCGTTGTCAAACTGTTACTGTGTGTAGTAGGAACTGTATGCACTGAACTCTAAGGACTAAAGCACATAAGTAGGAAAACTTGCAACAAAGTGCATTGTTTGATGATGATGATGACGGTCGGTTTTTATTTGACTGGGCGTTTGGGAGATTGTTGCTCACATTATGTTCCCTGTGTGTGTGAGAGCTTTTCCGACAAAAGAAAATGGGGTGGTATTGTAAACATATTTGTTTACAGCAAAAACTTCAATTACAAAAACAACAAGATAAAATGTACAAATGATAAGTTGTGTCATTTTGGTGTAGTCAATCAATTGGAATGAGTATTGTTTGCATTGTGTTGTTAGCATGTTGTTGGGTCGTAAAGTCTATTTTTCTTTTCATGTTTTTTGTTTCCAATGCGATAACAACCAAAAAAAATATGAATATGATATTAATAGAACCTTTAGGAATATGTACTTATTAATTTTTTCCCTAATCTTTGTGATTTCGATTAAAAGAATTGTTACATGTTCTCGGTTTATACACAGAAATTTTTCTTGCAGCAGTTTTCCTAAATTCTCTTTTGAACTTGCATTCGTATGTCAACAGCGAATATCTGTTTTTGCAATTTTAGTTTCTTTTACATATAAAAGAGTACATATTAGATAACAAAAGAGTATTGCAAGCACAAGCAAGTCGGTACCCCTGTTCCTCTTCCCTCCCTCTCTTATATACTCAGAATTTTAAAAAATGCAGACTATCAACTTTATAATATATTGTAATTATATTTTAAATTATTGTGAAACAAAGGACCCGTTTCTCCCTTAAAGTCCTACCTAAACCCCATCGGCTAGAAAACTGAAATTTAATGGAGTATATGCCAATTCACTTATAATGTGATCTTGAAATTTCAAATGCGAAATTCTCATCCCATATAGCATGCCCATACACTTTTGACTACAAATGTGGAATTTAAAAAATTCCTGAAGGCATTGGCTTATTTACTAAAGAGATGCTTTGTGAAATTTCCCATATGGACGTGGCAAAAATAGGGTTAGAAAGTAAAAGAGTTTGAAAGGCTAGAAATCCGAAACATGAAATTAACGCTACATTTTTTTTACATTCGTGAAATTTATCGTGAATAACAATGAATTGTGCGATATTTACGTGCATGATTTTCCATCTAAATCAAGGGTGTCCAAGCCCTATGCTATTGATGCTTATTTGTTTTTGTGAATGCTTTTAGCTATAGGCTGTGTGATTTAATACACATAGAGCACTCAGCAATAGCAATACGAAATACACAAACAACTTTGCCTTATTAGTTTTTTTGACGTTCTTCACTGTATACACGCAAGTGCAAAGCAACAACACTTTCGTATGCTTTGCTGGTAAACTTTGACGACAGCGATCATCAATGTAGATTTTGTTTTTGTTTAACCTAGTATGATATGAAATATTTTTTTTCTTTTTTCTTTGTATGTATTGGTTTTTCAATAAAAAATATTGAATAAAAATTATTTATTCCTTAAATGTATTGGTGTTTACTCTTCCATAAGGAACTTTTGGGCACCCCTGATCTAAATTTATCAATAGCGACGAGGCTGATTTTTATCCCAGCGGCTATGTCAATAAACAAAATTCTCGATTATAGGGGACGAAAATTTACCCATAATTTATGAATCACCATCTCAAAGTCACCGTTTGGTGTGAAGTTACGTCGAGAAAGCTGATTGGACTTTATTTGTTCGAAAGAGTCGACGGTAGCGCTATAACGGTGAATGGCAACCACTATAGAGCCATCTTGACTAAATTTTTCTTACCGGAATTTGGCGGTCTGAATTCGGAGGACAATTGGTTTGATCAGGACGGGATCACTTGTCATATTGTACGTGACGCAATACGTACTTTGAAAGATGCCATTACTTCGCGTGTAATATCCCGTTTCGGTGATTTGGCTAGGTCACCCAGATCTGCCAATTTGACTGTCCCGGGCTTCTTCCTCTGGGGATATTTGAAGTCGTTGGTGTACACAAACAAGCCCCGCACTTGGAACATTTAAAGAACAACAATCGAGTCGAAACGTTAAACGACAAAAGCTGCGCACATATATTTTTCACAATTTTAATTTATAAGAGCGAATGAACATAATTAGTTAAAAGGCACATGAGTTTTCACTTTCAACAAAACTTATAACCAGAAAATATTAGATAATGGTTTTTGACCCACCCTGTATGTGAGATGAAACATTAAATCGAAAGTATTCGCGACCTCTAAATATTTTCCAATTGAGCTTATTTTTGTTACGAAAGTATATTTTGATGGTGAAATACTTTTTGCTTTTTGGATAGATCTTCAAAATATCTTTATTTGTTTCCTAATTTGAGTATAGTTCCTTTAGATACAACATGAACAAAAAAAAAAAAAACACAAAAACTAAAAATTTGGACACTTTTTATACCACTTTTTAACCCACAGGAACAATTGTGTTAGATTAACATGCATTCGCTACTTTTTATGGAAAATTCTTTTTGATCTAAATAGACATAGATTTTAGTGCTTAAGATTCTAAGTATTCGAATATCTTATGCTATTTTCACAATGAAAATATAGTAACAGAATGGCTGCTTTAGCGTACAATCAAACAGCTGGATATTAAATTTTAAATGTTAAATGACATAAATGATAAATTAAATGATAAAATACGAGGTAGGATCAATAGGTCAACATAATCTCCTTTAAGATCAATACACTTATTCCAACGTTTCTCCATTTTTTGTATCCCTTCCAAAAAATAGGATTTTCCGAGGTCCATAAAATAGGCATTTGTTTGATCAATAATTTCATCGTTGGAGCTAAATCTTTTTCCACCGAGTCATTTCTTTAGGTTTGGAAATAGGAAATAGTCACTGGGGGCTAAATCCTGAGAATATGGCGGATGAGGTTCCAATTTGTAGCCCAATTCATGGAATTTCGCCATTGAGACTACCACGTGTGCACCCGTGCAGACAGCTTTCTTTAATCCAACTGATCATTTAAAATCGAAACCACACTGCCATATGAAATGCCTATGGCATCAATAATCTCACGAACTTTTATTCTTCGATCGGCCAACACCATGTCGTGGATTTTTTCGACATTTTCGGGTGAATTGACCTCAATTGGCCGTCCAGAACGTTTAGCGTCATTTGTACTTGTGCGACCGCAACTTTTTTACCATTGAAATCGATGGTGCAGATTCCCCATAGTATTTATCAAGCTTTTCCTTGGTTTGATTGACGGTTTTTTCGCAAAAAATAATGTTAAATGAGCAATCGAAATTCACTTTTTCCATTTTTAAAAAACCCACGAGGTTGTATGTTTTGAACAGCTTTTATACGCAAAGTAAATGACGGAACTTGCTTAAAATTTGACAGTATTCTATTAACAGGTGGTACTTGATGGGAGCAGTGTTACATTTCATAAACTACGAGGGAAGTTCGAAAAGTCACGTACTTATTTATCTGCCCTCGTAAATTAATAAAATAAAGTTGTCTGTTCAAAAAAAACAGCGATTTTGAATATTTTCGTTTAACTAATTAAGTTTTTTTAAATTTTTTTTTGTTTACTAATATGTAGTTTTATTCATTCAATAAAATGTTTTCAGTGATAACTAGTTTCATAAAATTTTGGATATTATTCATTCACTTTGTTAGGAATACTGCATTAGTTTCATCCAAGAAAATTATCTGTGCGTAAGCTACTACGCTTTTACTAGGATGTTTGTGAATACAACAATTTTTATATAAAATCTTAAATTCTAAACAACTTTTCTAAACCTTAAATATTCTAAGAACTTAAAGTAAATGCAATATGCATACCGTTACATGATAATTGTTAGCCACAAACATACAAGCATACCAAAAAACTAAGGAAGGACAAAAAGGACATGCAACAAATTTATTTATGGTAGAAGTATTTATTTTCATGTCATAAGCAATTTATGTTGTTTAACACAAGAAAATTTTATATATTTTTTTTGTTTTGTGTATTGTTACAATTACATATAATTTCTTTGGTATTTAGGCTAAATTCCATTAAAATGGTAACACTTGCTGATAGTTTTGTAATGCAAGAAAATGAAAAAAATATATTCCACAATTTCCCTTAAAGATTTGTAATATCCATGTTTAGACTATATATCAAAAATCGGGTTTAAAATGTAAATCGTATTTAAAAATCATATCATACATATTAAAAGATCTTGTACGAATTGAAAATTAGAAGCCTCTATTTTGAATGATTTTAAGCTTTTTAAATTATGTTTGCTCTATCCAACAGTCTTCTTTAACATCAGAATACAATTGTGTTTATTGTTAATGTTCTAATATAAATGACTAAAAATAAATTTGTAAAAATAATATTAAAATTTAATTAATTTGGAACAACTCTAAACGCGTTACAAAAAAATAAATGTTGCGAGTAAAGAAATAAAAGAAGTGGAAACAGAATAAGAAGAAAAAAATACAAAGTATTTTTTAAAAAAAATTTAGGTTAAGGAAGGAAATGAAAAACTTAAATTTCATTGGTTTTAATTTACACTGTTCTTAACTTGAGAATACGTGGCAAAATTAAATAGAAACCAAACCGTAGTGGTATTGAAGAAACGAAATAAAATGAAATAAACTTTTGTTATTTGATGGATGTTTAAGTTTGAACTTTTCATTTAATTTTCAAATTTTAGTTGAACAGGTAAATGGCAAAAATTTAAATATTCTTAATTCTACTAGTTTTAGTTATTCTTTTTTTTTTAGTTTTCAAAACTATAATTGAAATAAGCACGAAATGTTGATTGGAAATTAAACAAAAATATATCATAATTGTGGTGTGAAATATATTATGAAAAAGGGGCCTATTTTTTTGGAATAAAGTTGAATATAATATAAATTAGAATCAATAGAAATCATTTTAGTTAGGACAACTAAAAAATTTCCGCAAACAAATGTTTGATTCTGTCACCTGGGCGAATACGTTATAAAATACTTTAAATTACATATAATGTATTTACGATACAATAAATATAAATATACTTTAAGTAATTTTTTTCTAAGGCAGTTCACGTTTTTGGTTGCCAAATTTTAAAAATAAATCAATGCTTTTTGCCATCAAAATAAAAAACTACAGTTCGTACTATTTATAGTTATCATGTCTGGTCAATTTACGCTATTTTACAATGATTAAAGGAATCAACCTAGGTAGGAAAATACGCATGGGTGTTAGGAGTTTTTGCTAATAATGCTTTCCCAACTAAACTAAACTAAACTCCGAAAATTAATTATGAAGTTCGTTTTGATGGAACAAATAAAATAATTTATTTTGTCAAATAAAAATTGCTAAAATTTTAAAATAAGTTGGTTTAAAGAGTATCACACCTTTTTCTGATACTCAGAAGTTATCCCTACAGATCAGTGCATTGAGGTTATTGGAAGGAGGAAAGGTTTTAGGGAAGCCAACTAGGATTTTATTCAATTTGTTTATCGTTTAACGATTTATGGAAAAAAATGCCCAAAATTTCGAATAACGAAAAAAGTTTATCGTATTTATAAAAAAACTTCATAAATATGCACGCAGAGAAAAAACATGATTAATAAATGGTCACTACAACCATATTTATTCATATTAGCCTAATATGTTTACCCTAATAAATTTATTATAGCCCTATTAGTTGCACACAAAAGTGTATGTTTATTACAACAATTTATGTTTGCCTTTAAACACATTCTCTAAATGAGCAAACATTTATTGTCAAAATAAACAGTGTGTGTTTCTAAAAAAATAAAATTTTCTCCCGTGTCATTTTCCGTTCGCCAGCGATAGTTAATAACATGAGTGAGTATAAAATAATAAAAACATTTTTCGGGGAGCAAAAGGCCATGCTCTCTTGTAAATTTAATTAAATAAATTATTTTACGTTTATTGAAACAGGTAAGTAATTTATATACATACAATTAGAAAAATACATACGTAAATTCATACATGTATAAATACGTATAAATTACATTGTTTTTCTTGCAGCCAAAAAAACACACAACATTAAAAACGCCATTGAAATTTTGACGCAGAATTTTGTGATAAGCCCCGAATTTTTTTCAATAACAGTTCAACAATATACTGACACAGTCGATTTCATAATAGAAATTAAAGGTACGTTTGTCTTTGACTTTATGTTACAAGTCTTAAGTGCGGGGTATTTTAATAAAAAATAAATCTTTGAAATTACATTTTCTATTTGTTTTATTGTGAGAACCATATAACATGTTGACATAGACATTTTGCATGGTATTGGGAAATATAGAAACATGGTTTGAAAGATCGTTTGCGTTTTTCTTGTAAACATAATAATATATTTGAGATAATAATTAGCTATAAATATTATATCTGAACATATATTTTTACTTAAGACGTGTTTGACACAATCATAACCACAAACATTAATGATAGTTTGCGATTGTGATTGTATCAACCATGTTTTTTCTTTGCGTGTGGTGAAAAACTTCAAGGACGTTTCATAAATGTGATGAAGCAGATTCATAAAAGTGCGATAAGGACAAAATCTACACCATAGGAAAATACTTTTTCAAATATGCTTCCATTTATTGAAGATTTAGGAGATGATAATTTTTTTGTCAAAAGATTTTTGTTCGAAAAGTTAAGAGCTTAAATTGTACCTCTAATGAAATTTGAAGTTTTGACCATTATTTATGTAAAATTTTAAATAAATAGGATTTTTTCAAAAATAGTTATTAAAAAATATCAAAAATTTTTAATTGGTTTAAAATGCATTTATACAAGAAGAGGTATTTCGGAGGCCTTTGGTGTGAATTTTCTTCTGACCTTTACAAATAAATTTCTTAAATGAATCTTTTTTATGCGAATTTTTTTTAATTTTTTTCCTTTTAAATTTTTAATTTGTAACAACGGTTTAAATATTCAAAAAACTGATTTTTATAAATAAATTTATCTCAAATACAATTTTTTTAAAATGCGTTATTTCTCACAGGTAAAAACAATATAAAAATATAAATATATTTTAATCCTAAAAATCAGCAATAAAAACAATTATTTTACAAAGCTTTTTTTCTGAAATAATGATGATCTATGAAACATTTCTCATAAATTTTTATGAAAATTTTCATCATAATTATGAAGTTTTCTTAAATTAATGAAAAATGATTTATGAAATAGTTTCAGCAAGATAAGATTAGATAATAAGGGTTGTGTACTATAACAAAGTACACTACCACTCGGAGACCCATAGGATCCTTTGGAAAAAGAATAAAGAAAAGATAGGCCTGAAAAGCAGAGAGCAATTATAGAATGAGGTACGTCGAAACCGCTACCTAAAATAGCCAGCTTATCATTTCGGAACCTTTTCCCAGCCATATTACTCTCACACCCTGTAATAGAGAACAATTGCACAAAAATTTTGCCCGTTTTCAACTAACTGAATATTAGTTTCCACAACAAAATTAGGTAATAACAACTGAATTTTAATTGCAACACCCAAAAAATTCAGCAATTACATTTGGATTTGTTTGTGTTGACCAAATTTAGGGATTGTTGAACCAAAATACACTTTTCAATTCGATTTGCACTTTATTTTTCTTTGTATAGCTCTCAATATCCCTGCACACCCTACAAAAGTCCTGTGTGCCTCTTCGCCATCTGCCAATGAAGGCTCCAATAGAGCAGTGACCGGAAATTACCCCTACTAAAGACTTTAGACTTTTCCTATCCAAGCCAATTAATATTTTGGTTGCTTTTGCATTCAACTTTGGCCATATAGCCCTGAACACCCTGCAATCCGTTCTACTGCTCCATGGTTGATTAGTAGAGTCACGGAAAACATAACAACTCCTATATATAAGGTCCATATCCGAACCCTGTCTGGCCAGTTCATCTGCTATCTCATTATGTTATAGTGCCCAGGTACCCACTAAAATCTGATTGTGTAGAATTCCATTACATCTCCTAGAGCCCTTTTAAAGCCCATCACTATGCTCGAGTGAATGACACTTCAAAGCCCTAAGTGCTGACTCACTATTCACATAAATTGGCCCTACCCCTGCATTCATCGGGAAGCCTGTATGACACTTTAATGTCAACATCCAAGATTCCATCTTGGACCCGCACAACATCATGTAGCGCACTCTTCACAGACTTACCCCTTACATAGCCGTGCTGAGCGCTGCTTATGAAGCGAATATCCAACTTGCTCCCGAGATAGAGTTCCATCAGTCAGTCAAGTGTCTTCAAGGAAAAAGACGATAGGCTGAGAAGTCTAAAATCCTTTGGCTTCGAGCGTTAAGCCCTACCGGCTTAAGGTATGAAAATTACCCTTACCTCTCTCCACCCTCTGGGCAGATATCCCCTACTGCGACAACTCCAAATGGCTTAAATGGGTCAATACACATAAAAATCCACCCTATTTTGAAGATTCCACTTGGAGGTTGTCAAAAGATACTGATGAGAAGTGTGCAAGTCCCCACTCGGAGATTGTTTACGTTTTAGAGTAGGCTGTATAAAAATAATCACGTTTCCGAGTCGCTTAAACTTTTGAGTGTGCAATTTTTTTTTCGCGATTTTATTGTCACATTTGATATTATATATTTTCTCATATTAAATAAAACAATTCATAATCCAATTTTAAATATTTAAATATAAATTGATAGACGTGTAATAAATTACGCTCAATGTAATAAAACTAAATACAATGCCATTTAGTAATAATCTTGTTGATTAGTATTCAAATTTTGAACATTAGGCTATGTGCCAATATTAGTTCAACACTGTTTATTAAAAGAATTTCCTTAAAGTAAATAAACACTCTTTTGATTTTCAACAAAAAATGGCTAAACCCATATTAACGGAAATTTAGGCCATTGAGGTAAGAGGAAAATAATAATATAAATTTATTAAGTTCTTTGTTACACTTTGTCAACTATTTTAAAGACTTTTATTGAAAAAGATTTTGTGAAAAGCTATAGCGTTGTTGGCTTTTTTTTAAGACTTTTTATAAGAGTTTTTATTAAATAATTTTAAACAATATATAACCATTATACATAATAATATTGCGGCACAAAGTTAGCAGAAGATTTTTGATTTTTTGAAAATTTAATATGAACAAAACTGATAAAAATGATTTTCGAGTTTAACAAGCCAGAAGGCATTAAAACACACATTAACATTTTGTGCTTAAAACATATGTAAGCTAGTGTCATTTCTATATAATCATATTATTATAAAATTAATTTTTCTTAAATTTCATTAAAAATATTAAAATTATCTAATTACTCAATTACAAATTCCAAAAGTTAATTAAGGAGTGAGATCAAAATAAAACCGACATACGTAGGGTTAAATTCAACCGATTAATTAAAAATTTTAAAAATAAGTTAAATACGAGGGCGGATCAATAAACCCGTGATTTTTTGAATGAAACAGTTTTGTTTTGCAAAAATAAAATAAAAATATTTTTCATCAAAATCTCCTCTTAGCTCAATACACTTTGTACAACGTTTCTCCAATTTTTGTATCCCTTCCAAAAAATAGGATTTTTCGAGGTCCATAAAATAGGCATTTGTTTGATCAATAATTTTATCGTTGGAGCTAAATATTTTTCCACCGTGTCATTTCTTTAGGTTTGGAAATAGGGCTAAATCCGGAGAATATGGCGGATGAGGTACCAATTCGTAGCCCGATTCATGGAATTTTGCAATTGAGACTACCACGTGTGCACCCGTGCATTATGGTCAATTGAGAGCAAACGCGGCACCCATCTTGCAGACAGCTTTCTTTAATGTTTTGAACAGCTGTAAATGTTTTGAACAGCTGTAAATGACGGAACTTGCTCAGTAGTCTACTAACAGGTGGTACTTGATGGGAGCAGTGTTGCATTTCATATAACTACGAGGGAAGTTCGAAAAGTCACAATAAATAAAAAATAATCTAAACTAAGAAACCGCCCTTAATTCGTTACAGTAGCCAACCATGTAGATCACAGCGTTCAATATGTGCTAACATGGGGTAAAGTGGAAATATTAATATATAATTAAAAAAATAGTAGGGGTCCATTCTGGGAAGTAGGGTAATGTAGGAAATTGCATATTTTACATATATAAATTTAATAATAAATAATTTTTATTGTATACTTTGTAAAATTTTATTCAAATTGGCATTTGCAAAGTGAATTTATGTCAAACAATGTTTTTCAGTTTACTTCAAACAATGCATAAAAAAAAAAATATAAGTTTTTTTTACGATTTTAAAGTTTGCTTGAGCCAGCAGGAGTACTCTCAACCACGTTGTTTGGGTGATCATGCTCTATCTCTAAGAAATACGTTAAATTCGCTCAAAAACAGCTGTTATTAAAAAAAAATAACAACATAAGAAATGCATACATACATGTGTCATATCATGAATTAGAGGCATATCTGAGGATTGTGATAACTGTTTTATAAGAAATCTAACATTCTCATTTGATGAAAAAAAATTATGTGTTCGTTGGCTTCCATAAACTAAATAATTTAAAATTAATTGGTCAAAATGTTGCTTTAGCAATTGATAATTTATACTCACAAAACCTTCAAACATACAGTTCAGACCTAACGATTTTTATCTGTTAGCTTTAGTAAAAATAAATTGCCGATATACGTTTCTCAGATACCAAATTATTTAATGACGTAAACATAAGAGCAAATATTTTGAAAATTTATGCTGAAAGATATTTTAACATATTTTCATTATTTTTAGTTTTATTATTGTTATTTTTAATTTATCGTTTGTCTTGAATCCAGTTTACAAGTTTTTGGTGGATAAAAAGTGTCGTTAATAATATATTTTAATTAATAAGACAATGGTGCCCTTCACATGGAGTTAGGACAGAAATTTGGTTATGCACATCCATAAAACTATTTCATACTGCATATATAAGTGTAAGTATAAATACTCGTAGTATATGAGTGTAATTTAATAACTTGCAGTTCAATATTTAAATAAAATATCCATCATCTACTAAAGTGTAGATAACTATTAAAAAATATTACTTTTTGCAGGTAAACGTACTTTGTACTTAATACTTTTATGTAAATTTCATTGAAAACAGTTAAATTTGCCATCGTTTTTCCGGTATATAGATTACCATATTAGATATCTTATATATGTGCTTATTATAGTAATCATGCTCTCAAATATACCCTAATGAATGTCAATAGCTTCCGGTTTTTTATTTCTACTAAATGTATGAAAAGAGATAAAGACAAAACCTTTTAATCATTAACCCTTTTATGATGATAGTACCCAATCGCCTTGGACATTTTTCGATTTTTTTTGAATTTTTTAACAAAAGAGTTTTAACAAAAATATATTTTTGTATGTAACATATGAAAATTTATTTTTAGTCTGGTTCTTAAAATGAAAAATTTTCTTATTTTTATTTAGTAATCTTGGAGAATACACAGAAAAAGTTATTAGACTTAAGCTGAATGGAATGCTTTTTCTAGTCCGCTACGACCTTTATCAACATTATTCGTGTCCTTAAAAGTGCAAATTGTATGCTAACATACAGTTGATTTTTTTTAATTATTGAGTTTAGATGAAATTCAATTAATATTTTTGTGTTTTTTACATTCTCCTTTTATAACTTATGTCCAAATCAGCAATTACTTAATTTTAACACGTCTGTTTAAATTGATACGGTTAAAAGAATTGTTTGAACATGTATGTAATTGCATAAATAGCTTTTTCCTTTGATTTGTGAGTTTAATAGAGATATTTATAATAACCACTTTCACGAAGAATGTGGATGAAGGTCGTAGTGGACCAGAAAATGCATTCCATTCAGCTTGTGTCCAATAACTTTTTCTGTATATTCTCCGTGATGACCAAATAAAAATAAGAAAATTTTTTCATTTGAAGAACATTTTCTATGATCTCGAACCAGACTAAAGATACATTTTTATACATATTAGTATTGAAAAGATCAACTATATAATAAAAACTTCAAAAATATATTTTTTTTCAACATCTTAGAGCCAACTTACACGGTGACTTTTTCCATGCAATTATTGCCTGAAATTCTTGTTTGGTTGCGAACGGGGTAGAGAAGAAAGCGGTATAGCAAATTAAGCCCAGTTTTCGTTTTTCATGCATGTTTTTAATAATTTTTTAATTTTTTAATAATTTCTCTTTGCATACATTTGTATTCTCCTTTTTGGAAAGAAAAAAGAAAAAAATTACCGTTTAAATTACATAACTTTCGGAAGCAACTTTAAAAGGGAATTGAGAAAAAGATGTTAATTCATCGTGTAAAGTGGCTTATATTACGATTTAATAAAGATACAAGTTTTAAATGGTGAAGCTTTCAAGTTATTGTCGTAGAAGAGTAAAATATTTTAAAATCAATAATACAAATTTTCATAAATCTTACAAAATTTAATTTAAAATTTATATATAACATAAAATATGTATGTATATTCATAAATTTAATTTAATTTTCTTTTTTCATTTCCGGGTTTTTATTTTGTTTGAACGTGACAAAAAAACTCACACACATGAATAGAAACCATCTTGTTAATTCCTTCATGCATTGATGACACATAGTCGTATGAAATAAATTAGTTATCTTTGAAAATAATCTCAAGAGTATTGCATTTATATGCAATTAGAGAAAAATTTCTACATAATATTCATATGTAGATATTGTATAAAAGAGATCGTGTTTATATATTTTAAATATAATAACCACTTGATATGTTTTGTCTGAATGACTTAACTAGGAAATGCAAATAAGAGTGGTTAACTGAAAAAATATGAAAAAAGTTACAGGAGTTGGATAAGGGTTTAAGTGTAAAATAAGTTAAACCTCAAAAGGGTTATTTGTTGTTGCTGTTGTTATTGTTACCAGTAACAAACAGCAAGTCATATGCATTAATTTACAAAATGTTTCATTTTAATACTGGATAACTAGCAGTTAAAATTCATAGGAATATAGAAAAGTATACACATAACTTTGACCACAAAAGAAAATACACTTTCAGACATACACATTTCAATGTGGTTTCGATTTAGAAGCATTTGGAGTGAGTTAGCATAAAGTTAAGAATTGTATGTGTAAATTTAATTTAAATGTTTATAACTAACTAGATGTGCATGTATTTTATAGATTAACAGGTAATATGGCTTATATTAATTGTTAAATATGCTATTAGCCTTAAGAATATAGAATAACATAGACACAATTACAAACATTTCACAGTACAGCGTAGAAAAATTCAAAGATTACAAAGAGAATTTATAAAGTGAAAACTCCCTTTGTGACCCGATGTCTTCCACATTTAATAATATTAAATCAGGCAATTGTTAAAACGATTACAGAGAAATTACACTGTAGTGAAGAAGTCTTTCACACTTGATTGATATCTAAAACATTTGGTTGTGACAACCAAATTTTTCAATTGCTGCAACCAAAATATTCAGTTGGCACGATGAATCTGTTTTCTCTGTTTGTATAACAGAATAATTCATACTTAAAATCTAACCTGTAAGTCGACCTATTTTAATCGATTATTTGGGTCGAATAATTATTTGAGTTTTAAATTATTTGTTTCGACATTAACCGAAATAGAGGCGATTAATGGTGGAATCGGTTAATCGATTAACCGTATTGGAAACACTAATGAAAACTCAGTAGTTCTCTTTTTAATTAAATTTTTTAGTAATTCAATATGTATTTTAAATTGTTTTCAACGAAAAAATTTTGTAAGTTTATGTATATTTATGAAGCTCTTGTAATTCGAATTGAAATTTAAATAAAACACGAAATTCGGATTTTTTAATACTTTTTTAAAGCAGACATCAAAGAATAATTTAAATTTTGTAATAAGTATAACGAAAATAAATGGCAGGGGGGGGGGGGGGGGCAAATATACAATTTCTAAAATTTTTTAAAGTGCTAATAATTTCAAAACATAAAGTTTTCATACAGCATTTAGAACAAGGTTTACTGCTTTTAAATTTATATAAAGTTTTTAAATCAAACTAATTTATCGCATTAAAAGATCTAATGTATAAATTTAATACTGAACTTAAAAATTAATGCGATGACTCGTTTCTCGAGTATTTTAAATCTGTGTACAAATAATTTAAAACTTTATAAATTTCAGACATGGTTTTTATAAATAAAAACCATGAAAACTATAATTCTTTTTGAATCAATGGTTTAATCTAATTTATATTGATTCAATTGATTACGTCTTTCGTGATTGAATTCGCAAAGTGAGGATCAAATGAAGGATTTTTGGTTCAAATGATTTCCTAAAATAGAATCAATTGGTTTTATTTTATTAAAATTCTATCAAGAAAAATCAAATTGATTCTTTAAATTTGATATTGATTGAGTAACGTATTCAATTATTCAACCAATAAAAAAATTTTGCTAATCGATTCTTTGAAAATTGAATAATATTTAAGAATTGAAATATCTGTCGAAATGTCAAACATGTAGATCCAAAATAGATCTGCTAAATACATTTCATTTGACAACCAGTTTGCTGCAATTGTTTTTTAAAAGAATATGGAAACTCTTTAAATAACATGAGTATCCCCCTATTTTCCACGCCCTTTTACATCCTAAGCTCACGATTGGGTTTCTAAAAACATGTTCATTAATTTTGTCTCCATTACAACATATCCAAATTTCATTCAAATAGGAGTGAACCACTCCACATACCTTCCTTGTAAGAGAAGTGTTCCTTTTAAGAAGGACTACAAAAAATTATCTTTTCTGCGAAATAGTATAAAAATACCAACATACAGGTTGGTTGAAAAGTTCCTGCGCTCGAAATGAAAGAATACTGTTTTTGTTACGAAATATATTTTTTTATTCAATATAATCTCCTTGAAGCTCAATACACTTGTTCCAATGATCTTCCAATTATTTTATCCCATCCTTATAATGGTTTTCCGGAAGCTCTGCAAAATAACCGTCTACGGCTGCTATGGCCTCTTCATTCGACGAAAAATGCTTTCCACGAAGGAATTGTTTGAGATTTCTGAAGAGATAGTAGTCACTGGGAGCCAAATCTGGTGAATACGGTGGATGTTCAAGCAATTCGTACTTTAATTCTTTGAATTTAGCCATCGTCAAAACACTTTTGTGAGCAGGTGCATGGTCTTGATGAAAAATGATTTTTTTCTTCTTTAAACCAGGTCTTTTCTCACGAATTTTTTCATCCAGCTGATCCAAAAGGCTGCAATAATATTCAGAGTTGATTGTTTTACCTTTCTGAAGATAATCAATCAAAAAAATTCCTTTTGCATCCCAAAAAATTGATGCCATAACCTTCTTCGCTGAACGTTGTGATTTCACCTGCTATGGAGCTGAACAACCAGCTTCAGTCCACGGTAAACGTTCTTGTTTCAATTTAGGATCATGGTGATAGATCCAAGTCTCATCCATAGTTATAAAACGACGCAAGAAGTCGGTTTTATTCGGCTTAAAACGCTCCAAATTACGCTGAGAAATTTGTTTTCGATCCAGTTTTTGTTGAATTGTTAATGTGTGCGGTACTAACTTTCCAAACAGTTTTTTCATTCGTAAGAAATAAAATAAGAAGTACTCGTTCGTCTGAGATGCCTATGGTATTAGCAATTTCACGCTTAGTCAAACTTGGATCTTCACTAACCTAATTTTGTACCTGCTCAATGATTTCTGCTGTGGTTGCAGTGTTTGGTCGTCCTTTGCGTGGATCGTCTTTAAGGCTGTTACGACCACGTTTAAATTCACCAGCCCAAAATTCAACGGTGCGTTTTGAAGGTGAGGATTCCTTATACACTTCTAACAATTGTTCATAAATTTCCTTTGCTTTTAAACCCTTCAAAACAATGAATCTAATGACTGCACGATATTCAATTTTTTCCGTATTAAAAAAAATCAATGACATGTCAACTTCAAATGGCTTGTAAACAAAGAAAGAATTGACATAATGACTTGCAACTTTGCATGTGTTCTCAGGACAGTTATACCAACTTGAGAAAAAAAAGTTTGAAGCTATCTGTGCCATCTCTTGGTGAGCGCAGGAACTTTTCAACCAACCTGTACATATATTTTCATCCACACCAATATCCTCAAAGAAGCATGATGTGAAGTATGCAATATTCGAAAGGGAACTAAAGGAACTAGTATATTTGCTTAAAAGAAGCAGATACCCTTTCTTTGGTACTAAAAGAATACCCTTTGTATTCTTTAAAGGAAAGAATCTTGCATTATTTCAATGGAAGAAGTAAATCATTTTGTACTCTTTATTGAGTGGCATATCTTTTTCTCTTTTTAATATTCTACCGTTTTATTCGTTTGACGATTAAATTTCGTAAAATCTATAAAAGAACTGCCTTAAAAGAGGAAAATCAAAACAAAATGATACTTTAGAATCTATGAAAAATTAATTTCCTAAGAATCACTTTCATTTGTTTTTGCTGGGACTAGATGATAGGACATATCGTAGGAAAGACAGAACTTAAACAAGATCGGGGAGAGAAATCTACCTTATGGGACTGCTTCTTTAACTCTTTAATGGGCTTTGACTTCCTAAATATATCAAAAAATATATATTTTTTTTTAAATAAAATTTTGTTGAACGTAATAATTTTTCTGTGGAATATAAATATTAAATTGTACAACTGAATATTGGCTTTCACAACTTAAAATATAATTTAATATGAAGGCAGTTGTCTTCGATTGGCAACACATTCGGTGGACACAACTGATACTGTTTTTTGGGTGTGTGACTGACGTCTATACATGTAATTCACGATCGATCTATCCATCCGTGGTGTTGGCAGATATTAGACTCATAAATATCTTTGAAGAGGATGGCATGGCTGACCGTAGCGAATGCTTTCGACAGTTCGAGCGCAACGAGAACAATAGGCTCATATCTGTCAGTTAGAGCTGTTGCTGTGCTATATTGTTTTCGTAATCCATGCTGATGTTCTGCTGCTGGTAGGCGTTCTGTCAAGCTGGGGAAACGAAGTGACTCAAGTGTTTTCACGACCGGTGACACCTGACACCTGACCCTGACCCTGAGTTAACTAAAGATAACACTTTACCCATTTTCCATGATTAATTGTAAAATTTCAATATAGAAAGACTAATGATTGCTTGTTAATTGTGTATATCGAGTGACCCACGATTTTATAAAGACACCTCTAGGCAGGAAATCGAATAAATTTACATATAGATTCAGTAATTACTAATTTGCTGTTCGAGTACTGTAAATGCAAAATTTTCTTAATATGCATATGGGCATAAGTAAACAACTCTTATTTGCACATTTCTATATATGTATATTTTTTCCTTTAAAAGCGATAATGTCATAATTTTTAACTTCTTTAACTTTTTGTTGCTATTGTTGTTGTTGGGGTTTCTTAAGCAACTTGCTAAATATTTGCATGTACAATAAACATGTGGTTAATTGACGACAACAACAACAACAACAACTGTAACCACAGTACTAAACACAACAAAAATACAAAAAGAAAAGCAACGACAACCTAATTCATTTGTTACACTTTTGCGACAATATCGTATTATAATGACAACAACAACATCAACATTACTAGAAGCAGAACTAAAAGTGCAGAGGAAAAAACTTCTACTGGAATGCAAATCGCGTGCAAAATATCAACATTATCCATATTCTAAAATGTATTTTAAAATTACTTTGAGTGTATTTTAATGTATGCATGTGTTTGTGTATATGTGGTATTTTTTCTTTGTTACGGTTGTTGTATGTTAAACCGGAAACCAAGGCGTATGCGTGTTATTTTATTTATTTAAGCTACTCATACGAACTGTGGTCCAAAAGGAAACTAGTAGTAAATTTTAAATAGCTTTATAAATTTTATTTATACTGAAATTTTAATACGTATTTTCATAATAAATTTTTATTTAGTAGTACACGCAGAGAAACAGTGTAATTGATTTTGATTGGGGATAATTTATGTTTTAAAAAGTCGTGAATTTATCTATCAGAAGTATTGCTCTAGCGGGTAATTACTCCCGATGAGGGAAGGGGGGGGGGGGGGGGGAAATACTTCCGCAATAAAAATAATATGATTATTGCCGCAATGCGATTTTGAAGCATTTTCATATTGCAATTTATTATGTTTTTTACCCACTGTTTGCAATTTTCCTACATTGCGTCACATTGTAAGTATTCAATAAGGTGTGGTGGCATTAAGAATGAGAAGAAATGCAAAATAAATTAATTTTTATTATTTTGAAATTCTACACATTTATTATTATAACCACTAAACCCTCATTATTTTAACCAGGTTCAAATTACCGTCTACTGAAACGGTAAACATTTAACTACCACTATACAATTTCATTTTCAATTGTTTGCAAAAAATACACACAACTTAAATTTATATTTTAATTAGTTTAAACCCTAGTTTTTCACACAGGAATTTCCTTTAAATTTTCTCTTTCAAGTTAAAACTTTTACAACAACGATGTGTTAGTTAAATTTTAGACACAAACGTAAGCACACATTCAATATATTTGTATGTGTGTGTATGTATGCGTGTATTCTTCTGTGCTTGTATGCAAATATTCGTAGCTAGCATACATTAACATGCATAACAACGTTAACAAACCGCTGTGTTAACATGCAAATTTTTTACATTGGAAACCCCTACTAAATTAACGGTTTATTTTTCATTGATTTCCTGCTGAGCTAAACTAACCAACACAGTGTTGATCGGCGGAGTATAAAATTCAAAATGTACTTTTTATTACCTTTTAGAGATACATTTTTTTTTTTACTAAAAGTTAGATTTTGTTGAAACTTAAAAGAAAATATTTGGAAAAATAAATCAAGCAATTGAAAATTGAAAGCAAATTTTTGACAGTAAATTTTTCCAAGAGAAAAGTAACAAACATCGATCGTGAATTTCGTTCAGAAAACACTAAATATGAATTTCTTTTTTTAAAAAGAAGATAACAATTATTCGCGGTGTTCCGGTGGAAATCCATTCACTACAGCCCAGGAACAAGAACAATAAAATCAACATACACAAAAAATGAACACTAAAACGAAGAACAAGAACACAGAAAGTTGCTCGTGATATATTGTAGTTTATGGAAAAACCCACTGTTAATAGATAATTTTACATTTAAAAAAACCAAAGATTGATCGCAATTTTCGAATGTATGAAAATGCGAGATTGATCGCAACTTTTTTATATAAAAAAAAAAACACGATTGACCGTAAATATTGTATATAGAAAACCCAAGATTGATTATAAAATTAATCGTAAATTTTGTATTTAGAAAAATTTATAATTGAATTTTGTAAAAAGATAGAACCACGATTAATGGTAAATTATGTAAAATTATTATTAATTAAAAAATCACACGATTGATAGTAAATTTTGTAAATAAATGGAACCATAAATGATCGCAACTTTTGTTTATTATAAAATCCACGGTTGATGGTAAATTTTGCGTATAGAAAAACCCATGATAATTCAAAAATTTAGTACTAAAAAGTTACTTTTTATATGTATCATCCATGGTGTATATGGCGTATTATATACATATATAAAAGTACTATGCCGCAGAGATTACTATGTTGTTAGATTATTTTCTACTCCTTTTTTGTTAATGTGTATATGAGCCATTCCATGCCAACTGCAAAGCCACAGGAAAAAATATTTCAGATATATATAAAATTTAAATAAATTATGGCCTGTTAAATATAAATATAAGATGGGCATTATCTTTTTTTTTCGAAATAAGTGTAGTAGGCGTGGTGATAAACAACTGATAATATAAATTATTGGTAATTAGTGGCAGTTAAATAATTTTTTGTGTACTACGAATATGCTTTGAAAGGTTTTGTTTTATGAGCTGTGTTGTTGTTGGTGTGAATTATCCAAAAATGAGTTAAATAAAGTCCAGAAACTGCTACCATGATTATATAAAAGCTACTATGATTATATAAAAAAAAAAACTTAATTAATATATCTTGTTACGAACATTTTTGCTTAGTTGATTTTTTTAAAAAATTTATCTCTATTTATTTTTAGCTTTTATTGTATTTCATTAGATTTTAATAAATATATTTTAGTACAAATCTTAATATTTTTTTTTTCCAAATTTTACACACCTTTACTTTGCCCACCATTTACAAAATATTAAGCTTTATTCCATATTTTATTCAGGTCTTATTGAGTATCATTTAAGCTGCACAATTTATCTGGAATGCCTCTTGTGTGTGTCCGCGTCTTTGTGTTTGTAAGTGTGATTTATTAAAACCGTTTTAACTCTAAGAAATGAGCGGTTTCCCCTGTTTTTAGTTTTAAAATTATTTTTTATGTTTAAATGCTATATTTTGCCATAATTTTATTAGGTTTCCGTTGAATTATTTCAATTTTTCTGTTTAAGAAATTTTAGCACGCAATCCCCTATTTGTTGCTATGTTTTTACTATATTATTTGATTTTTAAAAAAACGGCGCTTTTTCAATATATTTTTATATTATATAGCGGTCATATTTGAAATTTTTCTGTGTTTATTTTATACATTTTTAATAATAAGCTTTTGCTCCATAATTTTGTTTTAAATGTTTATATTATAAAATATACAATAACAACATCTCCAACATAAGGACATGTTAACATGTTTTAATAATTTTATATAATTTTTTTTAATTGCTTTGTTAGCAACTAAAGGGTTTGTGTTAACACTTTAATTATTTAATTATGAAAAAAAATATATATATTTTTTGTACTTTTAAAAATACATATTCTTACATATTTCTCTTAGTGTAATTTGCATTAAAGATTAAAGTATTTTACAAATTAAATGAGAGGAAAACATAGCAATACTTAAAAGTTGAATTTAATATTTTAATTAGTTTTGTATATACAGTGTTGTGCAAAACAAAAGCTACAAAACTCGTAATTAACTCTAAATATATTTTAAGAAATTTTTTTATTGCAAGTTTGTAAGCGATTATGATAGAAAACGAAAGTACAGTTTGATTCTTTTACATTAGCATTACTTGAAAACAAAAACAACAAAAATTCCCGAAATCCTAAAAAGAGAATGTGCAAAACAAGAGCAACAAATTTAAAAATGATGCAAATAATAAAAATATTCTTTAAAAGTTTTACGTTCTTAATAGCGCTAAATATTCTTTGCATGAGCTTAAAAAGTTAGCTTCTAAATGTTATTGGAAGTGGTTGCTCTACTAAGAATGTCTAGGGATAAATATTTCCAAACTTTTAAATCCCAAATAATTGAGGACCTAAATGAGGGACACAAGCGAGTATCCGTTGCTGAAAAATTATAAAAATCAACTGGATTTACCATAATTTTATTATAACAATATAAAATTAATTAAAATTAAATAATGTCAAATTTTTGAGTGAAAAGCCTGCGTTAGCACCTGAAAATTTTATATTGTATCTCATTTAAGATCATTCAGCCTAAATAATCGGTTTTCCTAACCAATAAAGTCCAAAATAAAACTGGAACATTTTAATTTGATTGCTTAAATATCAATGAAAAACTAAATTTATATTTTTTACACCCTTTATATGATATTGAAATTAAATGTTAGTTATAATAAACAAATTGCAACAAATACTCCTTGTTAATTGTCTACTATGAGTTATTATTTTTTTTAATCAATAAAATCATAACAAATCAAAATAGATAAAAATTTCAAAAAATAAAAATTTGTGAAATATATTTTGATAAAATATTAAGGAAATGTGTCGCATTACATTTCCTTAATATTTTATGAGGAAAAATAAATAATTTTTATTGTATAATTATAGATTTAAAGACTTTTCTTCTGAATCATTTTAGTAATAGGTGCAAAATCTTGATCCAAATTATTTAATCTAGGAAAAATTAGACGAACCTCAAGATTAAAATCAAGATACAATATATTAAATTTATTGTGTGGCTCCCATGACGAAGTCTTAAGAATACACATTTTTATGCATTGGAGTCATCCAAATCGGGTTTATTTTGTAGCATCTTATAATACAAAATGAAAGCTCTTTCAAGTTTTTTAAATAAATAAAAATTAAAAATGTCACAATATTTCTTTTTTTTTAATTCAATTGGAGTTTTTTCGATATATTCGATCGGGTTGACCAAATATATTTTACTCAATGGATAGGTGTAACTGATAATTTCGATGTGCAGACCAAATTCTATTAACAGCTGCAACCGAATAATTTGATAGTACACACCCAGCAAAAACAGACATTACCAAGTAATTAAGGAAGTAAGAAGCACACAAAGGGTTTCCTTAGTTACCAATAAATACTCTCGCTTTCAAAAAAGTGAGAATAATAAATGGTTGATCATAGTGAAGAAATAAGTGGTTACCTAGAATAATAAAGTAAGTAGTAAGTTATCTTACTAAAAAAATAGTGTACCTTAATCAAGTAAAATTTTCTAATTTAAAGAAATCAACAAGAATAATTTGTATTTAAATTATAAAATATCTTTAAAATATCTACTCTTTGAATTTAAAAATTTAAGTTCATAATTTAATGCTATTTCTCATAGAAAGGCTTTAAAATATTAAATTTTTTTAAAAACCACTTTTACAGCAGATCATTCTTTGTCTATCCTTTGTTATTACTTTATGATATTCTGATATTAATGACTATTTTTATGGCGGGTTCTGCTTTTTTTGTACAACATTGAATTTAAATAAATATTTTGTTTTCAATTTACACTCCAAAAATTAATATGAAATTTGACAAATAAATATAACTAGTTTTCCAAAACTACCAGCTTTTGGATATAGTGTATTAAATTTTATTATTTTTTGAAATTCTCAGTAAAAACTGGCATCATAGTGTATGGAAACTATACAAAATTTTCTTTTAAAAATATTTTTGCAATATTGTTTTGGTCTATAATTTTTCCCGATCAAACTGGTGTATTTAAAAAAATATTGCCTATAACATTCTTTTTTTTTTGTTTTTAAACAAAACGTTTCCTTTTACTTTATTAACAGAAGGTGCTTAGTCACATATAAAACTGCTTTGATCTCATACATTCTTTATATTTATTGTGGTGACTTATTGGGGTTTGATGCATTTTGTGATTAGCAAGCAACTTCTTGTTGCTTCCAGGTTGGTGCTGCTTTACAAAATGGATGAAAAAATTAATACACTATTCTAAACAATTTTAAATGAGCAAAAAAGCTCTGCGGCTCCTCAAATATAGTGTAATATTTGTTTGCTATGAGTTCTGATTCTTATTTTAGTCTTTTGTCGTCTTTTTAATTACCAATGCAATTTATTTGCTTTATTAATCGATTATAGGCAATTCCAAATAAAATAACGTTCCAAAAAATTAGTTTTTAATGGTTTTGATCGAATTCTTTTTTCCATTTATAATCACGTTTTATGTGTATAAAATATATAGTAAAAAATATGCATTTAAAATTATAAAAATATGCATTTATTATTCATTGCTTGCAATGCTTACTACGAGTATAATATTATTAATTTAACTTTAGTAGGTTTTGCTTAAAAAAGTGGTTTAAATATATAAGATAACTGTTAATAATCATCAGCAAGTTAAGTAATTGTATCTGTTATTTTTGTTTTCATGATAAAACAAAATTAATATTAAAATTTTTTTTTATAATTTATTCTTTATTTACAATCTATCCAAGGATAATAAGCAAATTTGTTAAAATAAAATACATCACAGAGATTGTGTAACTCCATTGAGTTACACAATATAAAGACAAAATAAATAATATAATTTTTAAAATATTAAATAACAATTCATAAAAGTGTATATATACAAATGAACATCATGTTTTATTTTCGTAATGGGAGATCTAAGATATGGCTGCGTTTTAGTCTTCTAGTTTCGTTGGTGCTGTCTAATAATGAGATCGCCACAGGATTATCGTGATTACTTAATCTTTGCAAGTATCTCTCGCTTGCGGATCTAATTTCCTCTCGAACAGATGATACAGAAAGATCTCTTTTGATAGCATTATTTCTAACATACCATGGTGCATCAAGGATGATTTAACCAAGTTTTTAGTAAAATATCAAAAACTATGCTTAAAAATATGAATTTATTAGCAATATTTGCAAAAATATACATTTCTAGCAAAATATCAAGCTTGGCAAATCGTTAAAGTTAAATTAATTAAAAATTGTAGATATTGTTACGACTTTACCTATTAAAATCGTTGATTTATTTCTTTTAAATAAACCGAGTTCTTTTTATATTGCAAATAATAAACACAGTTAAAGTTTTCTATAGAAACTCTTTATTTACACCAAAAGTTAAAACAATTTGTTCTACCGAGTTCAATCAGATTTTCATGTTTTTAATATTAATTCAGTTTTTTCTCTGTGTGGTGAGCTTTTTGTTATACCCTTCACCATAGGTGGAAGGGTATATATAAGTTTGTCATTCCGTTTGTAATTTCTACAATATTGATCTTAGACCCTATAAAGTATATATATTCTGGGTCCATATGAAGAGCGAAGTTGATTTAACGATGTCCGTCTGTCCGTCTGTCCGTCTGTCCGTCTGTCCGTCTGTCCGTCTGTGTGTTGAAATGGGTTTTCCGAAGAACCCAGACATGATGAGGACTTGATTCTTTTTTATTTCTGTTACATGTGATCCATTTCTGTTTGCTATTAAAAATCAGACAGATCGGTTAATAAATGGCTGAGATATTAGCAAAAAACCAGGACTACCTCTAATTTTTCCAGTAAAATCCCTTTGTTTAATAAGAGTGTGAAGATAAATACGTAGGTTAAATACGTTTCACAACTATTGTGAATGATATAAATAAAAAATAAATAGTAGTGTCGCCAACTTTTTTTTGCCTAGAAAATGCCAAATTTGACAAGAAAAGCGCTGAAACATATGGAAAAATATAAATTTGAGATTTTACATGACATATTATTTTGGATTAAAATTTTTGGACATTTAAGAAAAAATAAATGGGGATACCGCTTGTTTGTGGAGAGCTATGAGGTAGTAGATTCCAACGATGTATTCATCTCCTTCAGAATACCATGGTGAAGGGTATATAAGATTCGGCATAGCCGAATTTAGCCGCTCTTACTTGTTTTTCTATGTATTTGTTCAGTTTTCTTATATGTATAATTGTTAATTTTCTCACAATAGAGTTGACTTGAGGTCCGTTTCAGAAAATATCGTGTAAAAAACGTTTAAAAAAGAAACTCCGTTTTGAAAAAAGTATTAAATTGGTTTATCAACTTCAAAGGCCTACAAGAATTAATAATTCTTTTTAATAAACACAAGTTTTGTTTTTCAGTTTACCATGTACATTTTATTTCTCATACGTATTATAAACATTTTATATGTTTAAAGAAATAAAAACAAAACTTAAAAAAATCATATATTTTTAGATATAGGGTGGGCCATTTAAAATTTTGAATTTGAATCAGTTATAAAAAAACTGATTAAAAAAACTGATTATTTTTAAAATTTCTGATATTTTTGAAAAGGTTAAACTATGTCATTAAGAATGGAACACAATATCATTTATATGACTACCACGACTGGGCCATTGAGCAAGGAGCCGCCGTTACCGTTAATGGTGAGCGTTACCGTGCCATGCTCAACGAATTTTTGTTTTTATAAATACAAGAGTATGACATGGACGACATTTGGTTTCAACAAGACGGGGTCACATGTCACATACGCAACGCAACCATAGATATTTTACGTGATGTTAATTGGCCGCCTCGGAGCTGGATTTCAGCCTTTTGGATTATTTTCTGTGGGGAGCCATTAAGGAAAATGTTACGAAAACCATCTAGAGACAATAGAACATGAAATCGAAGTTGGCATTGAAGAGATTCGAGACGAAAAAATCGAAAATGTACTGAAAAATTGGGTTGATCGGATGAAGTACTGCCAAACCAGTCGTGGTAGTCATATGAATGATATTGTGTTCCATTCTTAAATGACAAAGCTCAACCTTTCCAATAAAACCTGAAATTAAAAAAAAATAATCAGTCCTTTTTTTTGTTGCCGATTCAAATTTAAAATTTTTAATGGCCCACCCTCTATAAAAACATAACTCAAATTTCAAAAAATATCACATTTTTAAAAAACATAAAAAGTACAATTATTTTAGTTTTGAAAAACTTTAAAAGACAAAGTCATGTAGAAAGAGGATGAGTTTATTTCTGTCGACTGAGTTCTTTCGAAATCCTGTAAAAAACCGTATAAAAATAGGACTAGGTACACAAAACTCTGATGCATTTCTTAAGTTATCCAGATAGTTTGGTTGCAAAAATTCATTAAGTCTCTCTGTGTAGAAACATGTCTGAAATTTACGAAATTGAAGTAGGTAAAAGTATTGCAATGGGGGTCAATATGTTATCTATGTTAATAGTTTTCAACTTTACTAGTTTAGAACTAGGTGAGTCACGTGTTATCAAATTAGTCTAGTAGTATATAAAAAAATTTAACTGTGTATAAATGTAAATTAAGTGAATCGATCTGTTTTAAATATGGAAGAGTTGCATACTTCGGTGAAAAAAATTCTCAAATAGTTGTAGAAAACCTTCATAGAAAAAAGAATTGGGCATGTTAAGAAGAGAAAGCAGCCACTGATGAGTTCTAGTGCTTTATGATTTATTTAATCTGGTGAATGATGCTACTTTCGATTTTGTTTGTAAATACAAATACACTAGAGCCCCGACTTGCGTCGCTAATGGGGACCGGAAAAACGCGACGCAAATCGAAACGACGCAAATCGAATCACCTTTTTCTACATAAATGCACTGAAATTTAATTTATTAGGGAAAATATTCAAAACAAAGCAAAAAATTTTGTACTTTTGATAAAAAACAAGTATGAATATATTTTTATTTATTTCATTTACTTCAAAAAATGTTTATAATTATTATAAAGAAATAACAAAACAATAAATTAAGAAAAAACATAACAAAAATTAAATTCATTTGCATATGTATATTCATAAAAAGTAGATGCATTAAAAAAAGGTTTAAATTTAAAATCTCCTTCTGCGTTTCCGCCCAAAAGAAGTGTTAGCCGATCCTTCGCGGCTTTATATCCAGGGCATGCTTTCTCATTTTTTGACAAGTAAGTTCTTGATGGTAACCGTTTCCAAAAAAGACCTCTTTCGTAGGCATTCAAAATCTGCTTAGCAGAATACCCTATTTTTTCAATTATGGCTTTCAGCTCAAGCTTAAACTTCTCTGAAGCTACTGAATCTGCACTGGCTGACTCTCCTTTTAATGCCACATTATGTAAATTTGCCCATGTTTTAAAGCGGTTAAACCAACCGTTGCTGGCTTCGAAATCATCAGAACTTCTGTTACTACTAGATGCAGTATTTTTCTTAAGGTCAGAGTAAATAGAAAGAGCTTTATTTTTTATTATGTCCTTGCTCAGTGGCATTCTTCGTTTATTTTGATCATGTATCCAAATTGAAAGAAGGGACTCCATCTTAACCAATAAGGAAATTCTTGCTGTAGTATCTATCTTGTTTAGATTGGAGTGGTGCGACAATTTCAGCTAATTGATTTATTTTATCACTGTCTCTGTTGCAAATTGTTCTTACTGTTGTAGGTGCTAGTCCAAGAGCTTTTCCTATATTAACAGCCTATTCCCCCGATTTAAAACGTTTTATTACGTCCAATTTTAATTCCAAACTTATTACTTTTCTTTTACTTTGGCTCATTTTTTACGTCCTTAAGGTATTTTGGCGAATCACACGCTAAGTTCTTACCATAACCGGACAGTTGTTCTTAGCACCACTTATATTACAAAGAAAAGGGAATTTGAAAACTTCTTTACGTACAGGTGACGATCAGTGTTGCTAGAAGTTGTAAAAATGCTAAAAGGCAGAAAAGATGCTAAATCAGGCACTAAAAATGCTAAAAATGGTAATCCACAATGCTGCAGTAAAAAAATTAACCGTTTTTGGCGACGCAAATCGAAATCAAAACGATGCAAATCGAACCGACGCAAATCGGGGTCAAAACGACGCAACTCGAACCAACGCAACTTGAAACTGCAACGACGCAAATCGAATTTTTCCAGTTTTTAAAAAGCGACGCAAATCGAAACGACGCAAATCGGGACGACGCAAGTCGGGGCTCCAGTGTATTTGTATATCTATTTGTACACTGCCAGAAAACAGAATAATTTGTGGCCACCGAGTTTGTTGCCAATCGAGTTCTAGCGGTTACGACAACAATCTTCATATTTAATTATATTTTTAGTTGTGAAAGCTAATATTCAGTTGTCTAATTTGGTATTTATATTCCACATAAATATTCCCAGCAAAAATAAATGGAAGTGATTCTTAAGGAATTAATTTTTCATTGATTCTAAAGTATCGTTTAGTTCAGACTTTTCTCTTCTAAGGCAGTTCTTTTTCACAACTTATAAAAATGTGATTTTTCATGAAACTAAACACTTTTCAAATCTATGACGCTACAAAAAGTAAAAAAATTTATTGTAGTACAAATTGCAAGAATTTCGAATAGAGATAAATAAGGCCCGATTGCTGAATTTCCCGCTAAAATTTAACGAACAGTAAAACTCAAACTTTATATAGGAAACAACAACAAATGTGTCAGTTAAATTCCCAGGTAGAAGCTAACGGGAGGTTGTGAAAATGAGGCTAAGGCCCGATTAATGATGTCCTGTATAAATCTAAATTACAAATTCAAAATTTATTTGGGAAGAACAAAAGATTTAATTTTTCGCTAAACCATAAGAAGGGCTTGAGATGCAATGAAAAAGAATCATAAAAGAAAACTTCCACCCTATGACACCCCTATGTAAAAATCATTGGTTCCGATCCAAATTTTCACAACACCGGAATCAAAATCACTGCTTCTTTTTCTCTTCTTTTGCTACTTTTTTTTGCTGGGTTATTACGTTCCACAAAATATTATTTAAAAAAAATTAATTCTAGATTTTTCCGGTATGGAACCTGGGTATTCAAATTCATACCCTCACACCCTTGCTTACTGCACCACAATTTAATTTTATTTTCTTTGATATATTTGCTATTTAAACATTTGAATATTTTTTTTAAATGTTTGCCTTTACCGGGATTTGAACTCGGAAATTAGGAGTACTAGGCTAGTTCTCTACCCACTAGCCCACAAACACTTATAAATTTAAATGACTAATTTTGAATTTAAATAATTTTTTAGGAAAACAAATATAGCAGAAAATTCGTTTACAAATACCAATCTTTAGTGGCTTCAATAATCACTACAATCCACAATTCGGTTGGTTCAACTGAAACCCTTATTTAATGATATATTTGATCAGGATTACCGAATTTGTAGTTACCACTTTCGAATGTTGACAATTTTTTAATAAATTTGATAGATTGTACTAATTTTCTTGTACATTCTTGTACGGATTTTATTCATAAAGTTTATTGGAAATACCAATAATTGGATAATAGTATCCTTTTTTGGTACCTTTTCCCTCTTTTTAATTCCCAATGCCATTTATTTTGGTATAATAATGGATTATACGTTATTCCAAATAAAATAAAATCCTTACAAATAAACGTTATTAGTTTTGATCGAATTGCAACCAATATTTTCTCTGGGTGCACTTTCAATATGTTGGGTAAAGTCAACTAGCACAAATATCAAATTTAGCGCAATTGACAGGGAGATCGCGTTGCTACTTTCCCTGTCAGTATAATTCGTATTTACTTCAACGCAAGAAAATTGTATTACTGTCATATATTATGTGGCCTTGTGCTTAATTTCCTTTATAATTTTAAGATAGACGGGCACTTAAAAACTACATACCAATATTTCACAAGATTTGCATATAAGAAAGACGGTAAGAAAATTCTACACCCACCTATAGGCATACTTACAATCAAAACTACAGGCGATTGTCTAAATTCTTGAACATGTCTTTAACTAATCTTTGCATTAAATTTGCAGTTTTTTTTAATATGATTGGCTCTACATGGCAAGCTTTGTTGATCAACATTTTTAAGATTTAATTTGGGAAGAAAATACAACTCGATCCACTCTTATATAAAGAGGTTATTATCAAGAACACACCTAATTTCAAGGAAAACTGACTTTTTTGGCCCAAAAAGGTTCTACGTCTTTAAGGTGCCTACTTATGGGTTAGCAAAGTTGAAATTTGTTTAAAATCAATTTTGTGGGAAGTAAAATAAAATATTTTTTTAAGTTTTTGATTTTTTATGTTCCTTTTTAAAAGCTCTTATGATTTAAAATTATTCCAGAAAATATTTAATTTTTTTCCTTTTTTATTTTGTTTTTCAATTTTTTGTAAAATATTGCTCACAATCCTTAAAAGAAGGTATATGTAAAAGACTAATCATTTCTGATTATTTACTTAAAGGAATTTAAAATTTCAGATGTAATGAAAAACAAGGTCTAAATCGCAATTTTAATTGACGTTCGACGCCTTAGTTGCAATACTTCTCTAAACGAAAAACAATGTGGTATAATCTTAAACTCAATGAATAAAAGAATAAAATAGAAAAAGATTTTAACAATGACAGAAAAAAGTAATACTGCAAAATTCGCACGTTAAAATGTAGTCAGAAGAGAAAAGAAAAATTAACTAATGCTGAGAAGGCGTCATGCAAATTAAATGCATTTCTGATGTTATTTTGTGAAAAATATTTGCATTTCTTTCTATGTTTATATACATTTCTTAAATGCAGTGTGAAGGATGACTAAAAAAATTGTAAAGGGAGATTATTTATTTTTTTTTTCTCTTAGCAAGTAAATAAGGCTAAAAACCTAAAAAATGAGGCAAGCAGGTTGAACAGAATAATGCAGAAATAGTTAAGAACTATTAAAAACCACAAAAGTAAATTAATTAAATATTCATGACGCACCATCTCCATCATTAGTTACCACCACACTTGAAGTTATAAAATGTTATATACAATGAGACAAACAATTTGAAAGCACATAATAAAGCAATAACACACCATTTTCAATATAATTTTAAAATTTATCATCATCGTTTATTAATGAAAAATATAAAACACTTGCAATAAGTGTGCTTTTTATGTTTAAATGACTGTTTCGAAAAAGTTGAACAAAATTCAATATATTTATATGAATAACACCTTTAGGCCTGATAACAACTTCTATGTCAGCATAAATAGCTTTTTCCGTTGATTTGTGAGTTAAATAGAGATATTTACAATTGGCATTTCTGCACGAAGAATGTTGATGAAAGTCGTAGCGGACCAGAAAATGCATTCCATTCAGCTTGTGTCTAATAACTTTTTCTGTGTATTCTCCATGATTACTAAAATAAAAAAATAAGAAAAATTTTTCATTTGGAATAAAATTTCTATGATCTTAAACCAAACTAAAAATACATTTTCACACATATAAGTATTAAAAGGATCAACTATAAAATATAAACTTTCCAGGTAGAAACTAACGGGTGATTGTGAAAATGAGGCTAAGGCCTGATTACTGATGTCCTGTTAAAATAAAAATAAAAAATTTAAAATTTATTTCGGAACTTCAAAAGATCTCATTTTTCACTAAACCACAAGAAGAGCTTTAGATGCAATGAAAAAGGATCACAAAAGTAAACTTCCACCCTATGGCACCCCTATATAAAAATCATTGGTTCTGATCTAAATTTTTACAACACCGGAACCAAAATCACTGCTTCCTTTTCTCTTCTTTTTCAATATTTTTTTTTGTTTGGTTAAGAAGTCGCCCCTCAACTTTTCTAGAAGAAATTTTGGTGGTGGCTCACTTATGGTGGGGGGATCATTTTTTGCGGATGGATTGCTGGAATGAATAGCCACGACTATGTACTAATTCTAGAAATGAGCTTAATAAATTTCCTAGCTCAAAACCCCACAAAAGAATTCATATTTCAACATGACAATTCACAACAGCTCGTATAAAAAGAAATTGATTTTATCGAAAAATATTCAAGTGATGAATTGCCAGCATGTAACCCAGATTTGAATCCGATGGATAATGTGTGGGGAATTTTATCTTGTCGTGCTAATTCCGAAAACCGCTAATTTGATGACATATTTTCACTAAAGACTGCAATTTTTAGAAGTTTTATGACCATGTAATTAAAAATTTAGTAAATAGAATGAAAAACGTAATTTTTAGTCTAATTAGTCAACAAACATGAATAAAAAGTGACCTTATAATTATGAAACACAGAATAAGTCGTAATGTAAAAAAGGTAAAACAACAACCACAAAAAATTATTAAAAATTTATACTATCTAACAGTGCATCAAAACATAAATAACTCTGCTAATAAAACCAAATCGATACAAGCAATAATATAGCAAATAACTAATTTAATACCTGTCTGAATATTTTTAAAATTTTTTTATAAATTTTAATAAATAAGTTCATTTTTTTCATTCGAAAAAATCACTTAAACATTTAAGTAACTTATTTTCTGTAATAAAATTTGAAATAGTGTCTTAGTGGATATCAAGAAAAAAAGAATAAAATTCTTCAACTGCCACTATACTGTGAAAATTACACTTTAATGTAAATTGTATGTATATTTAAATATTTAAACATTGTAAGGGTCACCTTCAAGGTAAAAATTGTATTTTTTCATAAACAGTTTATAAAAAAATCCCTAGTTTGTTAAGCTGCTAGAAAATGCACGGTCAAATTGTATTTTAAGGGTTTTAAGAACGAGATAAATTGCACACTCACTACTTGTAAGATGGGAAAAAGAACGCAGAAAGTAAAACTAACCAACATGTACACGACAAAAAAAATACCAACATCTCAGAATCAAAACAAAAAATCTACTTATTCGCATGATATGCAAAAAAAAAAAACAAAAATAAATACAAACTGCAGCTCTTTTTAAGTCCTTGAAATCTCCTTATCGTTGGCTAAAACCGAAGAAACAAAAAAATGCCAGCTGAAATAAAAATTATTTTTATTACTTCTTCTCCTTAACCTATAGCACAAAAAATACTACATTTACTAAAAGCAAAATATTCAGGAAATTTTTTAATTTCATTTTAAAATACAAAATTTTAATTAAAAATCTTCGTTGCTTCGACGCAAATATTAATAGCGCCCTTGAGGGCGCGGCTTTACTTTTGGTCTTCTGATATTGATTATATATTGTAGGGGTGTTTATGTTAGGGTGACAGTGTTTTTGGGGAAAATAGTTTTTTGGGGTAATAGTTTTTTTTTGGGAACAAAAATAAAAAAATATTTTCTGCCTATAACATACCTTAAATCGTATTTAAGCGTTAAATATTTTATGAACAGTCGATTGCAAACTGTAGAAAAGCGAGTATTGCGAACGAAAAAGCATTCTAAAGCATCAAAAACAACCTTCGTTTTTGGTCAGTTAAAGGAGCTATAAACAGCAAGGAGATCAGAAAGAGTTAAGAAGTTCTTACCACTGCTAAGAAGAATACTTCTTTTAAAACTTGAATAACGTAATTTTCTAGCGGAAAAACCATTAAATTCTCATGAACATCAAAAGTTTCAGGTTCCACAATACTGATACCACTCCTATAAAAAGAAAATATTGGTGACTCCGTGGCTCTATGGGTCAACAAACAACATTGGATCTTGCGTGTATTAAAATCGACACTATTCTCACAACCCCACACAGAGTTTGTCATTAGATCCGGATTAAATGTGTCATTTTTAATCTGCTTATTGCACTTAAGATCCACAAATATGAATGGCAATCTGCCAAATAATAGGTAGGGTTGGAAGATTGAACCAAAGATTCGTTCAGAAAGATAAGAAGGAGAGAAGAAGAAATAACAGAATATTGCGGTACTTCTGCAATTAACTAAAACTCATTGGATGAAACCCCATTTATAACACTCTTATCAGAAAAATCGATATGAATCGAGAGAAGTTAGCACAAAATAATGTCTTAGGTATAGTATGTGATCATTTTTCGAGCTCAGGCAGTGGTTAATCACTTTCTGGCAGAAACGAATTTCCAGCAACTAATTCAGCCAGAACGTTGGCTTTATCAACTGGATCAGTGAATATATTGCCATTCTTTATAAGAGTTGTGATAGAGGAACTAGCATTAATCATTGCTCTTTTAATGAATTTTATTCGCAATTTTTCTTGTAAAAAGTTGTGAAAGTTTGATTTTACCATACAGAGAAAACAGATTCGTGCTGACAACCGAATTTGTAGCCAATCGAATGGTTTGGTTGTGGTAACCAAATTTTTCGATTATGACAACTGAAAAGCAATTGAGACATAAGTAATTTGACTGTGAAAACAGTATTTTGGTTGCTTCAATACCATTTCGGTAGTCACAACCAAAAAATTCGGTTGCTGCAAGTAAACGATTCGATTGGCAGCAAATTCGGTTGTCAGGACGAATCTGTTTTCTGGGTGCAGGCAACAGAATAGTGTTTGGAAGATGATAAAAAAATTGTATTGTAATAAATGTTTGTTGTTGTTTTTCTTTGTCTTTGAAGTGCTGTAAAACGTTACGAGTTTGAACTTTACTGAAAAAATATTTTTCAAAATTTTAAAAACGATTGTCTTAGCAGAAATGAAATCCGGATAGACACTATCTTACAATAAATTATTTTTCACAATTTGTTAAATAATTTTAATTAATTTTCCAATTTTTACCAATATCCCATAAGCTTAAATAAAAAATAATCACATACTTTATTTTGGGTGTTAACTGAAAGAACCAACCCCTTTTTGGTTTTTGAAAATCAACCAAATCAACACACAAAATCTTTCCAATACATATTTTAAGACAAAAAGAGTGTACATAAAAAAAAATCTTGCAAAACAATTTGTTACAAATGTAAAATGATAAAAAAAAATATATGTATACAAACAAAATGCAAACTTTAAATATATTTTTTAATAAACTAGTAACAACCCTAAGATGACATTGTGCTACCACAACAAAAACATTGCAAAAAAAGTGCAATAAAAGTAACATGAGGCAAAGAACTGTAAAACCGAATTGATTGTTTTCAAGTAAAAAGCTAGAGAAACTTTAACTCTAACATATAGCAAAAAGGTTCATTAACTTTTACACCTTGTAGTATAACGTTTTTTTCTTCTTCGTTTTAAGTCAATGGAGTTTGATTGAAAAATCCCAGTAAAAAGTGAGTAATACATTGGTAGACCATAAAGTAACCAGAACACTAAAAAAACAGAAACTAACCAAACCAAAATAATTCAATTCAGTACAGGTATACATACTACTTATGCTCGTACACTTTAAACTTTAACTAATATTTAGAGTTTGGCCAAGAAACAAACACATAAAAGTTTTTGAAATATTAGTGAAAGGGAAAACTAATTCCGATTAGAGGGTATATTATACTATTCGCAGATTTGCAACAATAAATTTAAAATATTTACTAAAGTGTTCTAGCAGATAAAAATACATATATAAAATATGCTATTGTATATTTTTAGAGCTTAAATATTATTAGAAAATATAAGAAAGTTCCAGCTCTGAGGAAATTCTACAAAATTCGACTTTTTTTAAAAGAAAACTTTTTAAGGATGAATTGATATTAGTTAATATGATAATAAGAGTGGAATAATGTTAAAATAATAATATGATTATTTAAAAATCATAATGTGAAAAAATGCTATGATTGTTGCAATCGTAATCCAAAATATTTTTTCTAACCACAACAAACAGCGGAGCAACAAGTGAAAACCTGTTAATCGATAGTGATGCTTATACTTTGTTTGACAGTTGTACTCCAATTCATTCAATAGTCATGTTAAATGTTGCCAGCAACAACCAATTTTCAACACACCTGTTTGTGTGCATTTTTTTGTTCAAAAAAGGTTATGATGAAAATTTTCAACATCATCCAGAGTAGGGCTAAAATTGGAGGCATGATTTATTGTCCCAAACAATATTCACAATAATTAAGCCCAATGCAGATAGGACTATTCTATGGGAGGTAGGTTTAAGTATGCACCGATTCTAACCAAATAAAGTAAGATTTGTCCTTAAGCTAATGTAATATTATGTACCATATGATATTCAAATACACATGGTAGCCTAAAATTACCGAAGGGGTTTGAGTTCCTTATAACTTTTCATTTAAGACATAATTATTTTTTTTAAGTACAGTATATTAATAGAAAATATTTTTAATATAATTATGAAAAATTATATCTCAATAGTGGTGGCCATTTTCTGCATCGCATATTCGTGCTCTTTCCAAAACATTTTAAATAACCTTTCGTAAAGCTTCAGGTGTAATGTTTTTGATTCCGTCGCGAATATTGTTTTTTTTTTTGCTGGATGATTTTAGGCTTACTAATATATACATTTCCTTTCAAATAACCCCAAAGGAAACAGTCTCGAGCGGTTAAAGCCGGTGAACGCGGAGGCGTAGAGCCACTGTTTCCTTCTTGGACAAGCTGAATTTTGTATGAAAACATTCTTATCGTATGCAGCGACCCTCATATGAGGCAAAGTTGTGTCGAACTTCTCCTGGTTGATGTTTCTCAAACACTGTCCTGCACCCATTCAATATTGTCATCTGTGTGCACCGTTCGTCTGCCGGCACCAGGAAGGTTCCTTACTGCCCCTTGTTGTCGAAAATTTGCAACCATACGGTTTGTTGTTTATGCACGCTGAGTCAAAACAATGGACCGTTGATTTGAGAAATTAAGTTCAACGATTTGGCACGTTGTCTAAATGTGTACTGTTTCATTTTAAATCTCTAAGTATTCTTTATAAAATACTGAAAAGAAATTAAAGCTAAAAATTATAATAAAAAAGTTATAAGGAATTTAAACACCTTCGGTGATTTCGGGCCACCCTGTATTTATATTTGCGACCTGTAGTTTGAAAGTTCATTAAAGCAAACACTGGGAAAGTGGGTTTATATGACGACTTGGCCCAAATATAGTTTGATATGGTTTTGAATTTGGAGGTGTGCTTTATGGTCAAAAATATCATACATAACCCAAATTTCAACCAGATATCTTCGGTTTGTTCAGTTAAGGCCAATTCAGAAATGACCTTTCTATGCGCGGTAAGTCTGAATATAGATTTTTTTATTATTCCTTGGGCCAATAGGAACTTATAGGCATTTATCGAATCAGGAGTCGATAAGGTGGGTCTCCATAATTTTTGTAGTTAGAAATATCAGCACAAATAATATCAAATTAAAAATATTTCTAAAAATCATTTAATGCTTTGGAGGAGTACAATTTATTTTACCTAATGATCTAGCGGTAGATACGTTAGTTAATTTATTTCTCTGTTAGAACTACAAGCTATAGTCAATAATTTTTAATATATGGAATTGAGGGAACGAGAAATTTTTCAAAGCTTTCTGTATTGTTTTCCTCCGCCAAAAGTAAACATTAGAAGTAGGTAATATGTACTTCTTTTGATTAGTAACAATTTTTTTTATTTTTATTAAGTTCCTAATAATTATTTTATTTTATTATTTTGTGATATTTTTAGGTAATATTTTTTGTCAGCTGTTGCAACTTTTTCATATAAAAAGTCTACAAAATAAGCAAAACTCCGTGAAAGTAAAAGTTTCCTTATTTGAAAGATTTTCTGAGATTTCTTACAAATCCCATGAAATTGCGGGATCTTGATATTTTACACGAAATTTTTATTGCAATCGCGATTTTAGTCATGATTTGAATGCAGATGTAAACAAGACATAACCCATATTCTTCCGAATTAAGATATCTGGTGAATATTTCAACGAAAATTGGTATTACCAAAGACTTGTACCCAAATAGGATGCTTGTGGATTTTGTATTAACCTATCAAGACTTCTGGCAGAGATATTTAATTTTTAATTTGTTAATTGCATCACTGCCAAAAAACAAATTCTTTTTTTAAACTTTAAAACTAAATTTTTAAAAATATTGTTTTTAATTCTTATTTGGTCTTCTTTTAAGATTGTTAAAAAAATGTTTACGCTTATGTTAACCAAAAATGCGGCAACCCTGGAACAATAACTTAAACGTTTTTTTGTGGTTTTATCAATTTATATCAATTACCGATCTGAATTTATTGGTTCTTGAAGCAAAGAAGTCACGTGACGAAGCAAGGATAAAAAGGATTAATACGGTATTATTTCTAGGCAAATCTGAGTATTATGACGATGTTGCAAAAAACAATACAATTTTCGAGCTCCTCACAGAGTCGATAAAATAACCTACAATATGTCCCAATATAATTTTACTTAAAGCCGGAAAAAACTGAAGATTTTTTCCCAAGGAAAGGGGTTAAAAAGAAGGAATGTTGTAAGCCATATTTTTTTTTGATTCAGGTTTGTACTTATGGTTAAAATACTGGTTTAACAAAATAAGTAGAAGTCGGTGCAAAAACCTTGGGGTCTAGTGTTGTATCTTAGTTTTTCTTATTTTGAAAACATAAAAACCCAAAATCAGATTTTGCCGATCTCTTAAAAAATTACCAAGTCAAATCTAATTGCGGCTGATTTAAATTGTTTATGGTATCATAAGAACTGTCATTTGATTGCCATTTAACGAGTATAAAAATACGAAAATGCTTTTATCACCAATCCAATTTTAGATCACTCTTATATTAAGTAAACAATTTAAATAGGGGAGAATCTTGAATCCTGGAACTTTTAAAAAATTCTTATTATCATCTCTTAATTATGACTACTAAGGCCCTCCCGCAAATCTTTACGAACTTGGAATATGTTGTAGAGCAGATGAGGAAAAGAGATGTGAATAAGATATGAAACCGTTACTTATTTAATAAAGAAGTAAGTTATTGTATTATTTTGAAAGAATATAAAGGGTGTTCCAAAATTTTTTCTTTGAATCATAAAGTACACAGGATGTCTTTATGTATGGAATAACAAATCGGGCAAATGGCTTCCACGACTTTACGACGTACTGTTTTGTCAAGTTTTCTATTTTGCATTAATGTGAATTCAAATAACGCCATAAAAAGAAATCCAATGGTGTTAAATCACATGATCTAATCACCAACATGAGAGATTACACGGCCAGTATTTGAGAAATTGAGTCGTTGCAGTAATTGAGTTGTTGTACGTTCTGTATGGCATGTGGCATCGTCTTTTAGAAACCACAGGAAATACTTTCTACTAATTAATGTGTTGCTTTCTTTGGAGGAGAGATGAAAGGTAGTGAACGATTAAGGGCTTTAAATATGGCAACACTGTAATTGCGTGATATAATAAATCCTAAAACAGTTGTAGCCCACTATCTGATGAAGAGTCAAAGTCGTCCAAAGCAATATCATCCAATTTCGGCAGAAATAACTCTGATATAATGTCGCGATATCGATCATCAGTAACGGTCACTACTTGACCAAACTGTAGCCGCCATTTCAATTGAAATATTGTTCAACCCTTAACTGTTCGCTGTAAAACTGTTATTTACTTTAGTTGGCATGAGTTTACTGCACATGAGTTTACTGCACAAATGTTGCTTGTATTTTGAGACACTCTTTATAACTACTTCTATAACAACCTATTATAATTTCGTATTTTAAAGTAATGTTTTTGCAGGGTAATTCAAAAGTTTTTTTTGTGGGAAATCAAGTTCAAAAAACATAATTAACCTGTGGGGCTTTAATTAATTATGCATTAAAATTTTTTTGATATACAATAGAAAACGTATTCCAAGAGTTCCAATGTACACGACTTTTGATTTTTTTCCCAGAATGTCTTAAATGGCCACTAGGTAAAATAGAAAACTTCGTAGGTGAAATGTTCATAAAAAAAACTTGTCCGCATTTTTATAGTTTGTTTTTTGAATAACTGATTGAAATAGTTTAATAATATATTTCCATAAACTTCAATTGTTTCTTCATTTAAAAATCAATTCAAAGTATTACCTTTTAAATAAACTACAGTCGGTAAGGGAAAAATATATTGTCTATACTCACAATAAATAAAATGAAGGATATGTTTCAAGGTAAAGGCGTTCCAAAGTACACGACTTTCTCCTACTTATGTTTGTTTATATACATACGTTTTTCAACAGGATTTTGTATTTGCTATATATACTTATATAAACCTGTAATCGTTTCAATTTTTATTTTATTTTTTCAATATTAGGAGTTTGTTAAAAAGTTGCAACATTTCTTTGGGATACCCAACACGTTATTTCTGTGTTTCGGTATGTGTGTGTTTTTACTCTAAAAACTCTTCTTGGGGAAAATTATATGCTATATACCTACCTACTTCGTTTTTACCTTAACATTTTAACTTTTCTTTTACAATAACAATAACAACGAGAAAAAACTTTAGCTTTTGATATTAAAGTTGTTTTTTGTTATTTTAAGTTATATTACAAAAAACACAACAAGTTCAGCTTATGTACTAAATATAAACAAGCACAGACTTGTTTCATTATAAAGGTGTTTTGTATGAAAAGTTTTATGCTGTTGGCTGCTTTTTTAACGCCTGCTCTGCTTACTGTTGTTGTCTAGTGGCTGCAATTAATATCAATCATAAACATTTTCCTATCCAAAAGATCAAAAAGTTCAAAACAATCTTCATCTAATACAACTTTATTAAAATATGATATTAGTACCACACCAAAAATTGGCAAAACTCTATCTTCTTTGTAAAGACTATATAGTCATCTATACTCTGTTGCTTTAAAATTAGTAAAATGAAAAAGCTGTGTGTATTTTAAGTTTAAATTATGATTTACCAAAGGTGTTAGAATGGACTAAATAAAACAAAAAGAAAAAGTACCAGAAAGTTTAAAAGAATTTTTTTTAATCAATAAGGAGAGTAATTTATAAAATTTAAAGTTTGATAAGCAGTAGATTGAAATAAAAAAAAAAATGTTAAATATGTTATGGATTAAAATAAAATACATAATGTTTTGATTGAAAATATTGGTTTTATATTATACGGTTTTACCTTAAATTCTCGCATCACTATGAAACTTTAGGCATTACAGCTTTTAAAGAATTTCACCAAATAAATATGATTTTCTTTAAAAAATATAAAATTTTATTTGTTTATTATTACTTTCTGGAATATCAAAAATGATACCAACCTACTATCTGCATTACTTTAAAACATATAATAATGAGTTACTAATAACAGGTTATTTTTTCAATTATTTCAAAATCAAATGTAATATATACTTCCAATATGCCATTTTTCGTAATTTTTTTTTTGAAGGTACGCATGTATACAATGTATATGTGGCCTTATCTAATAATATATTATCACCTATAAATACATATGGCAGCTTGCATTACCATATATAATTATATATTACATTATATTTTTTAAATTACCTTATATTTTGTCATATATAAAGACAGCTAGTTATATATTGATCTTTAAAAAATTAGATATAATATATTGATAATATAATATTAATATATACACCAATAAACAATTATATATGACATATAGAGAACCATAACAGAAATACTTGTATATGGCCTGCACAAAACAATATATAATTATATATGGTACAATATTTGCAAACAAATTTGAGATATTGTATTATGTAGTTCCATATTTAGGGTATTTTTAATATGATATAAGATATAATTTGATATATTTGTATGTGTTTCCATGTCAATGGTTTGAATCCCAGACAAGGTTATATAATTTTTTTTGTTATTAATTTATTTGTATTACCTTATTAATATTTTTTTACACAAATTTTAAACCATTTCGGGACAACGTAATTGTCGTGCCGGCCGTGAAGGCACCGCGCCGGCCCCTTCCAACGCCTGTACGTCATACCTTTTCAACGCTTGACAATAACAACGCATTCTTTTGCCAATACATATGTAACTACCAAAATTAATTGCATTTTACACTGGTATGTCATTATTTCCACTTCAATTGATAAACTAATATGACTTTATTTCACTTCTTCTGTGGAAATAAATCTATATGGCATTATTTTTCAATGCGGTGTGAAATAAGGTCATATGGCTTTATTACACGGCACCTAGTACTGTGTGTATAAGTACTTAACTCACAACAACTCCGTTAGACCCAGATATTTCCGCAGATAAAAAAAATATTTTGCATGCTGGTGCGTATGTAAGGGTCCGTATAGAATTTCCCTTCAACATATTAACGAATCGATTTCATTAAAATGGATTTATTGTTTTACTAAAAAATTTAGCTGTATGAAAACTCATTGTGGTTGTAAAAAGTTCATAACTTTTTCGTAATTTTATACAAAAATCATTAAATTAAAGAAAATTTCGAATTTTTTTAAATAAAAATTTTGAAATATAAATTGATTTTTGATGCAATTTTACATGTTTTTTTAATAAGTAGTACTTTTTGGCCTGAACATATTAGATATAAACCAAATAAAGGGCATCTCACCGAATTTGTTTTTCGCAAATAATAGAAGTGTTTCACATTCTTAAACCCTTTCAACCCGGCATTAAAGACGTTTAAACTATAAGTGGTACACATATGTACTATCCCAGTCGAAAGGGTTTAAAGCATATCGGTAGATTATATACTATTTTTAATAAAATACTTTGTTTTATTAAAATTTAGTGCATTCGAAATATTTGAGCAAATAGAGAATATTAGAATCTCAGATAATAAACTAATAGTATATATTTTTTAACAAGTAAACCAACTACGAATCTTAGGTGATATTTTCGACAAAGGATATTCTTTTAAAAAGCATTGGGAACAAATTTTAATTCTAAATTAAACATTTTAAAGTATTTAACATCAAAAAACTTCTAAATTCACAACAAACCTTTTGGCAAAAGCCGGAATAAACTCTTGTAAAGAACGGACAATGGATTTAACGTACAAATTAATACCAACACTTTTTATATCCCGGAACAAAATCCAATTTCAAGAGCTCAAAAAAGACGTAAGCGGAATAATAATACTCAGGCTCGAATTTACCATCAACAGACTTCACAACTTTCGAAACGATTAATCATGATGGCGTTCTCATCGAATCTGGCTTCATTGATGGTTACTGCTCCAATTTTACAGCTGAAGCCTTAGCCATTCTCTGTGCTATACAGTTTACCATATAAAAAAAGTCTAATATATGACCTGCATTGACAGCCTCTCATCCATTTTGCGATCAAAAACTCCCAATACGATTCACCTAACCTTTGTAATCTAAACATAAACAAAATTAAAATAATGTAGGTAACATCACACGTTGGAATTACTGGCAACGAATACGACGACTCTGCTTCTAATAAAGTGCAAAAGTGGTTAATTTACCAACACCAATAAAAATATTTTGAATCTAATGGACAAGAGAAACAAACACAATTGTTCGCCTTATAGTTGGGAATTATTGCAACTTCTCCCACATAAGTATTTTTACTGAAACAGCAGCCCCAACTTGTCATTCCTACAATACTAAATGTAACACACATCGTTGACGAATGCATCAGTTATAATACATCCAGAAGCCATATTTTTGGAACAACTACACCAACCAATCTTATGTAATAAAAAATATAAAATTAATTTGCAAATTTATATTTGAAAATGATTTACAAATTTGAATTTAAAATTAATATAACTTATTAATCGAAAGTCTCTGTCGCTAGCACTCCTTATATCCTTTATTGGTTTTATAATTTTTTAAATTTAATATAAATATTTTAAAATAAATAAATATTTTTTTTTCAATGACCCAAATTTTTTCCTAAAATTATGTTTTTTTTTTTTTGTTGAAAATCGATAATAAAGGATTTTTAAGAATCATACATACTAACGATAAAAAACATTTATTTTGGACTGGGGTCTTAAGGGATAAGAAATATAAACATTTTTCACATTACCCTTTTTTGTTGTATTTAAGTTATATTTAAGTTAATTGGCAATGAAAGTTAATCCTGCTGAAATCAGCAAAATATTTCACTGAATATTAGTAAACAGAAAATCGTATAAAAACCTGTTTTATCCACAGAATTTTAGTTACAATTAATTTAAATTTAGTTACATGAAAAAAACAATTTATCCTGCTAAAAGGAACAGAAATATTTGCTGAATATAAGTAGACCAATGATTTCAGAAGGGTACATTATTATGCGCATTAAAAATATCTAAATAGAATTTGGTAAATTTAATTTTGTTCGTGTTGCTTTTAATATTAAACAATTTCTTTTCCTAATTTCAGCAGGATTAGTTGTTATTTTCAACTAAAATATAGCTAATACTTCATAAATTTAACAGGTATTTTCTTGCCGTTTTTATTTTACCAATATTAAAACAGATTCTGGTAATTTCAGATTCTGGTGATTTCACCAGAAAATTTAACAAACTTTTTTCTATAAGTAACTTTAATATCGAATTCTAGTTAGTCTTTAGAAAAGTTCTCTACCATAAATATTTTCATATTTCATATTTTAAGATACTTTATTATTTGCTAAAATTAACTACAATAGAAATCTTAAAAGCAATTGTAATTAAAATCACAAAATTAGTATCAAAGTTGTAAATCTCATAAAATTGAATTAGGTAAATATGTACTTACTAACAACTACAAACAATTCCATTCATTTCGACAATGTAACATAACTATGTAATAAATCCAACAAAACTATTAAAATCTCCCACTTAGAAAATAGCTTTAAAAGGCATGAAAATCTTATGCTGCATTTATTGTTTAATCTCATTTTTATTTTCTATTTTCCAGCTTATATTTAACACCTGCCTGTAGACGATTGTCTTAAAATATTATCACGTGAAACTCCTACATACAACAGTCGAGAGTACCCCTGGCATGAAATGACTGCAATTTTGTAGTCTGCCCTTGTCGTTCTATTCCCAATGACATTTTAGTTATTTAAAACCAAAAAAAATAAAAAGATGTTGTGCTCCACGAATGCTTAGAGAATTTTGTTGTACTTACTACTGTTGGTACATGTAGTTAAAATACAAATGACCAATGTCAAAAACAAAACTAAAACAGAAAACAAGGACTAAACTATAATTCTAAACTATGACTATGACTTGAACTTTACATGAAGTTTTGGAGTTACCACTTGTACTTGTATGTCGTATTTAGGTCTTTGTATAACACAGGGATCTTCAATCGGTGTACTATAAGAATAATAATTTGAATCAAACCATTTTAATATATGGTTTTATAAATACAGTCAAATAAATAAGTTAGTAGAAAAGTTAGTATAAATTCATTCTTGGATAAAAATTCTTCCTCTTCTCTATTTACAAATTAAACTTTTTTTTCTAATTTTCGTTGTTGATGTAAGCATAATATTTTACTAATTGTTAAAAACTAAATAGGTAAAATTAGCAATTAATTTATGAAGCCTAATGGTAATTGAGAGCAAATTTTTATTTTATATTGAAAATGTTTAAATCTACAAAAAAAAAAAAAAAAAAAATTAAATCAAAAATAAGTTTGAATTGAAAAATATTAACTATAATTAGCAAAAAAAATTGTTGATTTTAAAAAATAGATATCTTAAGGGATACTGAAATTTTACTAAATTTATATAATATTTGCTAATTTGTGCTACTACTATCATATAGCAGTTAAATATAAATATCTGTTAACACTTCTCTAGCAATTACAAATTTTTCTGTAAATTTTACAGATTTATTTATTTGTTCACGGTTAAAGCTATTGAAAAATGACGGTTACGGTATTTCAATGGGTTACAGTTTTAAAGTTAAATAGGTATTTTAGCGACAACGGTATAAATTCAAGGTTGGATAACGAAATGAATGTCGATTACGAGCTTCCTACCTGTATTTTCAGAATTTTACCACAAATGGTTTTTTTTTGCAGTTTCCGTATCCCCTCAAGGATAAAAACCGAATCGAATATTGGTTTTCGTAAGAGTATAATTTCAAAAAATAACGTTTATAGCTTTTGATTTAAATCGATATTTAACCGGTTACGAATTTTTATCGGAAACTAATATCGGTTATGGGTTTCGTACAGATGTAATTTTGTTCATTATTTCGCTTCCGGTTAAGGTTTTTGGAAAGTAACGGGATAAATAGGGGTTAAGTTATCTATTTCAAGTAGACAATTTGTGATTTAGAAAAGTATGATAATATGTACTTTTGAAGGACATGTTACGTGACTGGTTAATTGTGATAGGGACCGCTCACCGGACCGGTTTTTTATATGAAAAGGACCGTCTGGGACATGTCACATGACTGGTATAAAAGAACATGTCACAAAACTAATCCCAAAGAACATATCACAGAACCAACGCAAAAGAACCTCAAGAAACAATTTTACGGACTCTCCAACACGTACGGATTCAGGAGTACGTTTACGGTCCAAAAAAAACGTATTTGTCAAAGCTTGTAAGCTTGTACGTAAACAGAACTTTAACGGACCGTATAAATGAATTTTCAAAAACAATACGTTTTGACCCCGTTTCGGTATATCCGTTTTTGTACCGTCAAATACGGACCACCGTATCCATCAGCTTTTCTTCCGATGGATTGTGGGGGAGTGGGGGTGATTTATTATTTAACATCATAAATATTGCTATTTATAAAACCTTTTTCGTCACATTTATTAAATACAAATTTAAGAACATCTGCTATGGATGAATAAATGTGTTTATTCTGTTGCTGTCGTTAGTATAAAAGTTGTTTAAGTTGTTGTCTTATGTTTTTTTTTTGACTCTTGTACTCATTCGAAAGGTGTATAAAGACTTCTGTTATTCCCGTAAAAGGGACATGTACAATTTCACAATCTTTTTTTTGTCTTTTTTTATTTAGTTGCTGTAATTTTAGTTGTCGTTGTTGTTGCCTAACGACACGTACAAAAACTTAATTAAAAACTTTTTCAAATTTTTTTATTTTTTAAATATTACAACTTATTCTTCAGATTTATATTTTTTAGCCTGTTAGGATTTCCTGTGTTTGTCTTCCCATCTGAAGGGCTTTGTACATCTTCGTTATATTTTAGAAAAAATAAATTTTGTAAGATGTTAACAACAACTAACGTATAATGAAAATGACCAGACAAATTGTTTTTTAAAATAGATTAAAATTTTCCATTACTTTCATCAAATTGAGCACAGGGATAGTAGTATAAAGGTCAAACTGATATGTAGTTATAGAACCTAATGGCTGGGTAGGTTCAACAGAAATATGTGATAGAACTGATTAAAAATACTTTTATTTTTTTTTCTAAAAACCAGTTTTAATCCAGTTTTTAAAACCTCTCAAAAATGGTTCACAGTCAGCTAAAAAAATTAACTCCAAATTGTAAAGATGTTGTTGATCATGAAGCTATTAAACATATCAACTTTTAAGCAACAAACCCTTTGGTTTCGGAAATATGGTTAAGGGACTCTCAAAAATTTATCAAAAAGAGGATTTTGTAAATAATCCATGCTATGTATATATATAAAAGATATTTCGTATACTGTTCAAAAATTTTGCCACTTTGCATCACAAAAATGTTTCGTTAAATAAACGAACTGTACAAAAATTTTGTCGGTAAGAGCGCCCCGGTAGGCTAGTTAGTAGCGTGCTAGCTTATCAGTGCGGGGTCGTGGGTTCGATTCCCACCAGAGGCTCTGGTCTGTTTTCGCTACAACGAGCCGATAGCCTTCGTTGCTAGTGCTCGGTTAGTTTATTAAGATATAATTTGTAATTATATGCTTAATAAATAAATTTTTTCGGTAGTTTTGAATTTACTGTATTAAATTCAATTACATTTTTATAAAACTTTTTTGCTTTTCCCCTTAGATATAAGTTCATGAGTTGTTGCGGGTGGTGATACAGAATGAGGTTGTTCAAGTCGAAAGTGTTGTGGCACTTTTTCTAGCGTTGATCCCCATTATTCCTTCCATCTTCTCTTAATTATTATCTTCTCTTGAATCCGCAGAAAATTCTAAAATTTTTAGTTTATCAATATTTGAGAATTTTTTTCTGATTTTAACAGAGTCAACATATGAATATTCATTCAGTTAAGCCCCAAAGTTTAATCGAACCTTCCTACACACAAACAAATTACAAAATTCTGTTTGTAACATCGAACATCTTTTATAGAATAGTTTTGTAAATACAAAAAAAATATATATATATTTTTTTTTAAATACAAAAAATTGTTGTTATTTTTTTGTAACTTAAATTTTTATCTTCAAAGAACTTTTATTTAAAAATAACAATTTAGTAACATTTCAAAGAAATGTTTGATTTTAATTTTTCAAATATTTTTAATTACTTAAAGTTTTGTGATACTTTTTTTCTGTGTACCGACTCTTGAGAACACTTATAAGACAGTAATTTTTTTAAGAGAAATAAACATAACTCATATTTTATTTTTTTGGTGTTTTTGTAACACATAATCATCTACATATCTACTTAGTTTTTGTTTGAAATCTGAAATCATTACCATTCAGACAATATAACCATTCAGACATCTTTTTGATGAAATATTAAAAATGTTACAGTATATTTTTTTAAACTCTAGATTTGCAAGAGTTTTTAATACTTCTGTTGATTTGAATGTTTGATACAACTTTTAATTATACAGATTTTTTTGAACAAAGCAGAAGCTTAATGGCTCTCAAGTTATTAATAGTTAGAAAATGTTGAATATCAAAAGACTGTTAAGCAATGGGATGAACAGTGTTAAAACCAGTCTCCCAGCCACCAAGCCAATGAGCCAAGTTCTGACGCTGATTTAAGAAATTTATAATACAGTGATATTTTTTGACATTTTATTTACAACGTATTTTTTCATTTTGGACCCACTAGATACACCAGCGACTTGACTAACAACAAAATTTGACTGTAATTTAATTTTTTTTTTTTTAATTTAATAATGTTTTTATTATTATCATATTATTATCATATTATTATTTTATTAATGTTTTGCATTTTTAGCACCTTATGATAAAATTTTTAATAGAAAAAATACTATTTTCAAACAAAATTACCGTATTAGAAGTTTTTAAACTCGAACGCCTGAACTGGGCTCGGTAGCTTAGTGGCTGGATGATTGTCTCGATGAATTAAATTCTGTACATCCTATTGTTTTACAGTCCTTGGTATAATTAGAGAAAATTCCTTAAGTTATTTAATTCGTTGTTATTTTGTTGTGGTTGTAAATCACTTTGTCAACATTTTAATCATCATCAGCACCCTCAGCTCTCTATTGCTGCATAAGTGATACGATGCCAGTGCCATGTGTCTTCTTGAGTTGCAATTGCACATGCATACTTATTATGTGTGTGTATATAGGTGTATCGTATATAAAGTCATTTGGTCTAAAAAGTCCAATATTTTCATTAACAGCAACAACTACGACATGTACCTACAATAGAAATACTTAACAAGGACATGCTCAACCATGTATTAGTTTCTATACTAAATAGTATCTATGTACAATTGTCGTTGTTACAATATATGTACATAAATGTATGTTAAGCTGAGATTTTAGTTTAATTTTTAGACTGTTTCGTTGTATTTTATTTCTTTCTTTCTTTTTACATTCATTCTATCTAATACATGTATTTAACACTTTTATATTTAAAGTTCAACCAAGCATCGAATACTAACATGTATTTGTAAAAATACCAGAACAGTATTATCTCCTATAGAAAGACATTTGCTCTAGTGTAAATTAACTATATAAAAAACAGGGCTTCAACTACTTACCAATCTATTTATTCCCTAATTACCTTTGTTCGCGATGTCCCAAAAGTAATGAGGTCTCATCATCTTCTCACTTACAAAAAGCACCATGTAGTGGGTGGTCGATACCCTCTCGCTTACAAACAGCCAAACAATAAGAGGTACCCATTACTTTATGGACATCGCGAACAAAAGTAATTAAGCGAGTAAATAGGCTGGTAAGTACCATGTAAGATACCATGTTTATGCTGAGAAGTAAATCAAATTATCTAAAATAAATATATTTGTCTAATCAATATTTAAAAAGCATTTTAACACAATAATAAACATTAAACAAACTATTAAAGTTTGCTTATGTCAGTCCAATACAAATTTGACATAAGCAAGTTCGAGAGTTAATGCTATAGTTGTTATATTTAAGATTTTTAATAAATAAATAGCATGTTTGAATAAAGAACCGATTAATTTTGACCACATTTTAACCCCTAAATGTGATATTGGGCCTCTCAAAAAGTACATGTCACTTGTTTTTTATCCTCTATTAGATATAAGAATTTCAATAAGATCGGAGGGATACTTTCCTTAAACTTCAAATTATAGTTTGTTAATGTCTTCAACATTTTGACTCCAATTTGGCTACAAATTCAACTAAAATTATGTTAAGAAATAAGATTTAGCTGTAAAAGATTTTACTGTTTTACCATGAAAAAAAAAATATTACAAGTAAGTTAGTTTAAGCACATCTTCTATTGAAGCACATCTACTTTTTGTATGAATGTATAAAAAGATTCATGGTTTTGTATTTGAGACTTTTGTTGGTTAATAATTAATTTCCTTTCAGTACAGAAATTAAAAAATAAAGAAAAAAAAACGGGTACAACTGATTGCTAAAAATAATAGTAAGACCTTATTTATTTTGTCAAGAATGAATTGATAGTGTCTCTTATAACTAATTTCGGATTTTTGTCTATAATTTAAAAAATGCGCCTTTCATAAATATTTAAAATGCCATTTAGGTTCTTATTGTAGAATGTATCGACTGATCTTACTATTGTTTAATCAAGATCTCATTTATTTTGATTTTTGTTTTACATTAAAAATAATATGTAAGTATGCGGTCCATTAGAAAATAAAATAAATGCAATCTTTTGACTTACTGAGTAAAATTATATAAAATGTGGCTATAAATAGGAAATTAAAAGTTTTTCGGCATTTTTGACTGTCAAATTTGTATTTTTAATGATATTTTGTTGAATAATTTTTGTCATATGTGTATTGTGATTAAATTTATCAGTTCTCCTTTGGTTTTTCTTAAAAAAATTACAGGTTGTCTGCTGGCACAGGTTATTAACATAGGGTGAGGTAATTACACATTTTTGAGTATGTATATCGAACGTATACTTTATTTTATACAAATCGCTCATACGCAATGGTGGTTTAAGATCTAATGCCTGGTTTTCATTATGTCATATGAAGTGACAACAAAATCTGACTGAAATGAATTCTCGTCATTTTGTGTCAAATGCGTTTTCATTACATCTTAAAAACTGACAATAAGTCGATAAAGCAGAGCGTGTCAAAGACTTATGTCAAATTTTGGTGTCAGTTGACTGACACGCCGTTTTCATTACAAAGGTCAAATGTGATGCATAAACTTTTGGCGAGCGAACAGCTGATTAGAAAATATTAATATGAGGTAAATAAAAAGTGGAAAAAAAAATAAAAATAATAAAAAAGAAACAAATGGCTGTAGCTAGTGCGGCGCTTTGAGTTATCAAAACACTTAAGGGCTTGGAAAAATAACAGAAAGCATTGAAATTTATTTTTCCAGCAAAAAAAAAAAAAAAAAAATAGCAGCTTTGCGCTCGCCAAACAAAAAAAAAATTTACAACTTGTCAATTTTATTTTAGATAAAAAATATCTGCTGACAAACTAAAATACTTGATATAAAACAAGTAAAAAAAGCATGGTTGGTAAGCAATACCTTTTCATTATAACGGTAGTTATCTACCACGCGCTGAACGATACCGACACGAAAATTTTAACACTGCGATTCCAATAGTGACATGTATTTTCTAATATCAGGGGACTTATTTCATAATAGTACCTGTTACATTATGTTACATCTGCAAAATACCGTTATAAATCGGTGTTTCGGTAGTTTAGCGTTATTTTAACCATAGTTTCAAGATATTTAAAAATTAAACATGTAAAATAGCGCATTAAGCCCGGTTATATATAAAAATACACATGCCATTAATGGAATCGCCATTTTTAAATTTTCGTATCGATCTTAAAGTGGCTGTGGTAGTCAACTACCGTTATTATGGAAAGGTATTATATGCCAACAATGAAAAAAGGGGCTAAATTCGGCTGTGCTGAATCTTTGAATACGCTCCACCAATATCCTAAAAAGATGATCTCTACTGTTTTTGATACAAATGATATAAAACACTTTTGACGTAAAATTATGTAGGTGAAAAAAATTTTTGAGGTGAAAAACTTTTTTAGATGTGAAAAGAACTTTTTTGGTGGAAAAAACTTTAGATGTGAAAAAATTTTTTTGCGGAAAAAAAAATTTTTTGTGGTGAAAAAAAATTTTAGTGAGGTGAATACAAAATATTTACTGCTAAGCGACTGGTGAAAATGAGAAAATATATTATCTACCAGTCGCTACTATGAAATTGTACTAAATTTGTATTGGCAATTTAGGACACCTTTACATTTTCACTAGTTTTTTAACCATGGACAGCACAAAAAACACATTTAAAAGCATATTTTTTGGCAAATACTCAATTTCGTTACTGGGTAATTGGGACTAGCTCTGCAGAAGAATGTGCCTAATTGAGAGAATGCACTTTCTGATGGAACACGTATTGATAAATAATTGCAACAAATGTTCTTTCAAAGTGTGTTTGTAGGACAATATGCCTAATGGAGAGATAACAGAAAAGAAATTAATTTGTTAAAGAAAGAACATGATTTGTAACTATTTGTTAATAGATGCCCCATCAGAAGATGCATTCTCTCCATTAGGCATATTTTGCTGCAGAGCTAGTCTCCATTAGCCATATTGTGCTAAAACATGCAGTAGAGTATTATTGATTTTCTTCGTAACATAAATGAATATTTGCCAAAAACTATAAAAAATATATATTTTATGTGCATTAATTTTTTAAATCAATATTCATTTAGATGCTTAAGAGCACAATATTGGGCCTTATTCATGTGTATTTTTTTAATGAAAGAAAAAATTAACTTAAATATACATTTGCCAATTCCACATTTCTCAAAAATACAAATACAATGGAATAAACAAAATACTATTTTCCTCTATGAAAATTTCTTTTTTGACATAAAAATGTGAAATAAATGCTTTTATTACGTCAAACATTGAAAATTTGACTTTAAATTATGTAATAAGTCTACTACACGCACTATATTGTGCTTGCTGCAATCGGGTATGGTTGTCACAACCATATTATTGGTTGTCCAACCATCAACATGGTCGCTACCATCATTATTATAGTAAATATTTCACTATTTTATCATTGACACCTTGTATTTTATAACATGATTGGCTGTAACCATACTGTGGTAACAAAAATTCTGACTATGAAAAAAATATGATAATTATGTAACCATAAAATGCTGTCAACAATCAATGAATAATTATACATCAAATAAAACATGACTGACATTTACAGTCCTAATACGAGTATTGTCTTGTTTTCATAAAAACCAAAATGTCTTAAAAATACAATCATATATTGTTTACTAAAACTGGACAGAAAATACCTTTCATGTGGCATTAAAACAATTCATAAATTGACCTATTAAGATCCAGTTTATTTTTTTACTTTAGAAGATTTTTTTGAGGGTTTTTCGAAAATTCCTTATACATGTAATATTATTTACAATAATCAATTCATTGTCAAAAAGATTCTATATAAAGATTTTATATGGATCATATTATGATAATCCAGAAATCATATTATAGTTATGGGGACCATAATGTAATAACATTTTGAGCATACTATGAGTACATGCAATCATATTATGATAAATTCAACATCATAAAATTGTAATATTTGAATCATAATATAACTGTAGGGACCATATTATGGTAAAATTATGGATATTTTATTATCATAATATGATAACAATAATATAGTACGACTATTGTTGGCACAATCATAAACCCAAAAATATATGATGCTCTTCGAATATGATTCTCCCAACCATATTTTTTCTTTGCGTGTAGTAACATCTGAATGCATTAGAATTTGAAGTATGTAGTTAATTTAATATTTTTAGTAAATAAATTAATTTAAATCCTAATCTAAGGCTATGTCGACCTAGCCATGGGGCAGGGTATTGTTTTAATGTATTTCTGCGCCACCTATTCAAAAGACGGGGCACTAAAGCAATTATGCATTTTGATATTTTTTTATATATAAATTTCTTTGGATCTAGCCATGGGGCAAGGTATTGTTTTTGTTAATCCAGCGCAACCTATTCAAAAAATACATTTTATGGAATGAAACGAAATACCAACAAAGAAAGCTTAACAGAAAAAAAAAATAGATAAAGAAAAATTGTTCCAATTTGTATGGAAAATTTAGATGTACCTTCACATTTTCACTCATAACTTTTGAACCGCTCGACCGATTTTGCTCATTTTCAATACCAAACTGCTCGGGAGGATGTTCAATAGTCCGGCTAAAAATAGGCATCCCCACTTGCGTCTCGGCGTCGTGATCGCCATTTCAACAGACAGGCAGACGGACATTGCTATAAGGATCACAAATATATATACTTTATGCGGTCTTAAACCTATATTTCGACATGTTACAAATGGAGTGACACACTGATATATACCCTTACCATATATGGTGAGGGTATAAAAAATTAACATCTTCTTAAAAGAAATTTAATTTATTTTAAAAATTATTGCTTAATGAAAAAATTTTAAATGTGATGAAAATGGTGATTACTAAAAAAATGTTCTATGACCTCGAACCAGACTAAAAAAAAATTTTAGTACATATAAGTATTAAAATATTAACTTATGATGAAAAACTTTCTTATGATAAAAAACTTCATAGATTTTCATTTAATCCAACATTTAATAAATATGATGCAACAATTTCATAAATATATAACAGTACAGAAATTATGTGGTTAAGATTTTCACTCAGATATGGTCTAATATTATTACCAAAATTTGTGTGTTGAGGTATATGGGCAAAAAAAAAATAAAAAAGAATTTATGACATATTTCCACGAATTGGTGATATACAAAATATTATGAAACTTCATATGTATGAAAATTTTTGATAGATTTTTTTGTCCAATGTATTATGAAGCTTTTTTTCCCTCCCATATGTTTTATTGCGGTATATTTATAATAAAAAAACATAAAGTAGATTACAAAGCGTTACAACTGGGGTATTCAAACGGATAATCGTTGTTTGATTAATCGAAAAATTTGATCAAATAATTGATTGTAAAAACCCATTGTAAATGCGTCAAAATCCCCTAAAAATACGTATATTTATCTCCACGATGTTGAAATTTAAACAGACAAAAAAGTTTTTGTTTTGTAACATAAAATTTGTTTGGTATGTTATGTAAAACACATAATAATGAGTTATATAATAATATAAAAGCAATAAATATTTTTGAAAATTTGTTTATAAAATGTAATAAATTATAAAAAATCTTACTCTAATAAAACCAATATCATTATAAATGAAAGTAATGTTATTTTTGGCAAACTTTGGGCGTTTTTTTGTGAAACATTTGTACAATATAAACTTATTCAAAGTATTGGATATAGTTAGTTAAGACCTTTTTGTATATTTCTGGCAACATATCGATTTCGCGCCAAAAGAACTGCTCATTTTTTGAGTTTAAGAATGAATTAAGTAAATTGCATAATCCCTGTTCTGAAGTGAAGCGTATTTCAGTGAGAGCGTTCGGCATCGATCGAAATAAATGGTAGCCGGACGGGGCAAGGTCTTTACTATCGGGTGGGCTGGCCCCGATTTAAGCATCTCTTGATATGGGACCCTTTGGTCCCACTGAATGCAGAGCATTACCCTGGTGCCCTGTACTCGTCTATTCAGCTTTGGCTTTGACTTGGCTGGTTGGTCGGACTTCACATACGATTTATTGCACCTTCGGTCTGTCGTAATGTATCCATTTTTCATCGCCAGTAATGATTCGATGCAGCATATCGGACATGTAAAATCGTCTTTCAACGCCTCTCGGCTTAAGCTCTTGTCGTACCCAATTTTTTGAATTGCTCCTTCGGTGACTCCTACTGTATTTGTAAGTTCTTCTTGAGTTTGACAACAATCTTTATCGAGTAATGCCTCTAATTCTTGCACATTGAAATCGATGGAACACATTCAGGATAAGCTTCGGTGAGCAATCTACATAAGCTGCACTTTGTTACAACTTGAAAAAGTAAAACAAAACTGCCTGCAAATGCTGACATGGTGGCACAAAATTCGACTTTTAAACAAACAAAAAAAATCATTGTTGTTAACACTATTTCGTTCAATGACAAAGTGAGAACAAATGTCATTTGTTTACCCCCTAAAATGCCATAGAAGTTATTAAAGAAACAAGCCATGTGTAAGAGATACTCCATATCATGTGAATCCGGTATTTTTAAGTTATACACCCAAAAATAAAGAAATCTAAAAAAAATTTACTTAATTCTTTTTATGCACGTATAAATGTTTTTGAAACATTACCAATTTTTTAAATCACTATCACAAATACCACATTTCTACGTTTTTAATTGTTTAGTAATTCACAATAATTCTCAAATTTAACCGTTTTTAAATATTTAATTAATTATTAAATTTTTTCTTTAATTTCGTAGTTTTATTACCAGGTGAATTAATAAAACTCTTATTTTCGAATACAAATTATATGCTAGCCCAGGCAGCAAAATGTGATCGGTACAGTACTGCCTTTACATAACATGGGATTAAAAATCATAACGATTGAAAACAGAGGCCAACCGTTTGGTTTCAACGAACTTGCCACAGCTCACAATTAAAACAAGTAAAAAAGGGCTAAATTCGGCTGTGCCGAATCTTTGAATACCCTCCACCATAGGGGCTGAAGATGATATACGTATATACTAAATTTTTCATGAACTGTAATATGAATATGTTTTGTCAATTTATGTAACGAACTTTTGTTATTTAGTTTAGTAATGTTATTTATTTAGTTTTAGCAATGTTATTTACAGAGGTCTGCTCTGTTAGCGACTTTAACATTGTTGATTTTTACGTTAACATAGTTATCAGAGTAACACACATATAGCTCTAAGAATGTTATTATTCTCTATGTAAGACAATAAATGTAATCGAACAATAAGAAGACTTAATAATAACATTTTTACTTACTTAACAGAAAAAAAATAGATACAGAAAAATTGTACAAATTTGTATGGAAAATTTAGAGGTACCTTCACATTTTCACTCATAACTTTTGAACCGCTTAACCGATTTTGCTCATTTTAAATACCAAACTGCTCGGGAGGATGTTCAATAATCTGAGTAAAAATAGGCACCACCGCTTGCGTCTTCGCGTCGTGATCGCCATTTCAACAGACAGACAGACGGACAGACAGACAGACAGACAGACAGACAGACAGACAGACAGACAGACAGACGGACATCGCTAAATCGACTTAAAATTGCATAAGGATCACGAATATATATACTTTATGGGGTCTTAAACCTATGTTTCGACATATTACAAACGGAATGACAAACTGATATATACCCTCACCATATATGGTGGAGGGTATAAAAATATGATGCTTTACAAATTCTTTATATTCAATAAAATCTGTATTTTTTATTGATAAAAATCCTATTTGGCCTTAGTCTTTTACATACATAATTCTCGTATAAACGTGTGATATGTAATAAAATATTCAATAATATAATACTACTGAATTATTGTAATAGTGGCCGAAAAACTTTCCACTCTTGTTATGCAAATAATACGGTGTTTTGTTAGTAATATATAAGTTGTAACTTTGTTTATTTCTAACAGGGTGTGTTTTACAAGAAAATCTGTAGATTTCTGCATGGATAGTTTTTTTAAATAAATTTTGTGAAAGGTAAACTGTTCTAACTGATGGACAGAATTCGTTATATAAACAACACGTGTAATTAGAATCTTGATTATGTACCTGATGGTGTTCAAGACAAAGATTTTTTAATTTAGAAACGAAATTATAAAAGCTATATTATTTCTAGAGAGGCATTTTTTTTTTTGCCAATTTTGCATTATTAAGGCCCATTATTATAACTTGCCGATAGCTAAAGTTAGGATGTTAACGGACAAATTATTTGTTTTTCGTTATTATAAGTATACTTTAGCCTAAAAGTGACCGATAAGCTAAATGTAAGTTCATCTTACCTTTAACTTTTAACGTAAGGTTTAAGCATTTGAAGCTGCCACATTTTATACTCTGCAGTGTAGTTGCCGTGTAGTTTTTTAACCGTATCTTTGATGTTTGGTTTATTTCTGTGTTCGGCGTCGACAATGTAAATTTTTTACAACAAACATTTTTATCTTTCACACAATTCGAAGAAATTTTGTGTTTCGTTTGTATTTTTTGTTTGTTGTAAGTAAATAAATAAAAAAACGTACGTCGTTGCCACTTCGTATTTTAAAGAACCATTTTAATTTGTCAAAAGTAATCGGTGTTTGCTCTGGTAATGCCATATTTTCAAAAAACTTAATTTTATTTTATAAGGAAGTTGTAATAACCAAAAAAGTTTAAGGTCACTTTATTCCTCACATTAGCTGAAGTTACCTTTAACTAACACGCACCTTAAAGGCAAGTTATAATATTGGGCCTAAGAGTATTGGTGTATGTAGTATTGTGGTTGGCCTAAAATTTATATATATTTGTGCGAAACCATTTTGTTCGGAACGTCGAAATTTAATTTGTACACAGAGAAAACAGATTCATTGTGACAACCGAATTTCTTGCTAACCGAAAGGTTTGGTTGAAGCGACTGATACATTTGTTTGTGGCAACCAAAATTTGGTTAATACAAGATAATTTCGGGACATACCATATATTTAAATTGTCTCAGGAATACATTTTGTTGCTTGCAACAACTAAATAGTTCGTTTGCTGTAACCAAAATATTCGGTTGGTAAGAAATTCGGTTGTTACGATGAATCTGTTTTATCTCCATAGCAAAATATACCAAAATTATTGTTGTGTATAAAATTGTATGGTTTACCATTTAATACTGAGGACTAATACTATAATTGATAAAAAATCGAAAGTCAAACAAACCCGCAAGGTCTTGTACTTTGAATTGGAATAATTTTCTATTTAAAGATGTTATTTTTAGTTATGAGAAAGGAAAATAATATTTTTGAAACAGAAAACAAAAATTTTGAAAATATGACTGAGGATATTAATCGCTTAAAATTGTGCGGGATTCTTATATACTTTGCTTTTACTGACTGATAGAAAAAGTTACAAATTACATTACTTTTTAAATAAAGTTAAATCGGTTAGAGAAAATATATTGTGAGTGGTGTCTCATTATTTGCACCCCTTCTACATTATGGCGTAAATTGTGGGAGTAATAACTGTCAAGCAACAGCTGTGCTAATATTTTTAACCTTGAATAAAGGTTAATCCTATTATTCTTTATAAAGTATTTTGAAATTTCAACAGAAATATTTATTCTATTCAACTTATATGTAGTATAAGTCTTTACAACCATGTATATGTTGTACATCATCATATTACACGACATTTATAGTTGGTTTAGTTTTAAGATTTTAACTATTTATTTATAGATTTATAAGCGATTCATATAAGCATAATTTTTGGCCGCTTCAATTATATTTTATATGAATGTGTTTGCATGCATATATGTCAGTTGGTCTCACCATAATGTCTGTAGTATGTTGAATTTTATGTGAGTTTTATATAAAATGTTTGGCAACCATAAAATGTGTTCCTCTTTATTTTTATTGCTTGTTTCAGATGTGATGTATCTATTACAAATTTTTCTTGGCACTTAAAAGTTTTTGAACATTTAGAAAATACATACAAACATAAAGTTATATATATTTTTTTGACTGATACACTAACATGCTGAAAGAAGAAGAAAAAAAGGATAATGATACAAGGATAATGATTATGATGTTATTTGTTAAACTTACATACTATTGAACTCATTTAATACAGCATGTTATTATTTTGTTACTGAGAAGGTCTTTTATTGTATCATTAGGAACCAGGTCATGCATCGTTAAAAGAATGTTTGAAAATATTTTATTTATTTAATGAAAAATATTTATATTAGTTTAGAAAATTTAATTTATTATTTTGACAGAAGTAAATATTGTATTTGAGGATCATTTTTATTTAAATAGGTTTACATATAACACATTAGCAACAAGGTCGAAATTTCAGATTTTCGAAAAATTTATAAAACATCTTTTTTTTGTTAAACTTCGTTTATTATAAAATTTTATTTTTACTCAAAGAATTTTCAAAAAATTTCATCCTCTTTAGTTATAACTGGGGCAACAAAGTTCATGCATTTATAATCGTGTTTTATGTAAATAATATATAATATGTATATGTAGATATAGAATTAAAAATTTAAAAGTATGTATGCCTTTTATATTGATTTATTTTTTTTGTTTTAAAAAGTTTTAAGAATGAAAAATAACCGTTAATCATCGTAAGAAAGTTAGTAATTATATTTTATTGTTATTTTTGTCTGCGTGATGAAACAAAATAAAAATATATTTATAAATATAAAAAATTATCTTTTTTTTAGTAGATATAAATTGTTAAAAATCCATTTTTTTAGTAAAATATCAAAACTTATTCTTGAATGCAATCGTTTTTTTTGTTAGCATTTATATCAAAATATGCAAAAACATGTATTTATAGCAAAATATATAAAAATATGCACTAATGTATATGTACCCAGCAATAATGAAGCTGCCAAAGAAGCATTAAAAGCATCACTACTAAGGCATCACTTCTTTTTTGATGGTTTCATCGATGAATTTAACATTGGCGTGTCATGGTATTCAAATAAAGCTAATTCTATTACTCCTACTTTACTCTATGGAAGCAATGACAATGCAATGCAATATTCTGATGCATAAGTGAAAAATGTTCATATACTTTCTAATTTTTAAGCTTTGATGAAAATTTAATTCATGAAAATGCAGAAAATAAGTTTAAAGAAGCGAACTTTATGCACTTATATAGAAATACTCTTTAGTAAAATAAATACACAACCTTTTTTGGACAACTTTGAAATATTTTTCAAAAATGTTAATAAATTTTTGGACAAATTTAAAATATTTTTGGATAATTTTAATACTGATTGGACAATTCCGAAACATTTTTACATAATTTTTAAATATTTTTAAAAAATTTTAAATAATTTTTGGACAATTTTAAAACCTTTTTGGACAATTTGAAATAATTATAAACAATTTTAAAATTATTTTTTATAATTTTAAAACATTTCTACACAATTCTTACTTTGGGAAATTCTGAATTAAATGCAAAAGTGAAAAGCTGAAAAAATACATTAAACACATGGAATAATTAGAGAACAATATTTTGAATAAATGCCTTAGGCTAGGTTTTCACTGAACGTGTTTTGCATGCGTTTTGAAAAAATACACTGTTTTGTACATGTTTTCCCATATACTTTTTTACGTCAAAATAACATAATTTGCTCAAAACACGTAAGTGGAAACGAAGCATTAGATTGAGAAAATATACGATATACTATAACTTTAGAAGCAATGAAGAGTGAGTTTTTTACGATATGCATCATCTTTATGTCCAAATCACTACATTTGAAATATGAACATATGAATTCCTTTGGGAGTTCCTTAGAATAATACCAAAAAATCTTTAAAGAATGTTAACTGAAGTTTAGGAAGCAATGAAAGCAGTTATAGCCACGGAATGACTTTCATTTTTTTGCTGGGTAAAAATATGCGCCAATTTTTTGCAAATTGGTTGATTCGCCAATGACAGCAAACTAGTATTTACATGAATTTCCGAGCCCCAATGATGGCAATGGAGTATGATAATAATGACGTGAATAATTCTTGAATTATTATCAAGTTTTGCTATATTTGTGTTCAGCTGACAGAAGTTATTAGAAAAGATGCACTTGTATCATAAGATTTGCCTTCCGACAATATTCAATTTTTGGTTGAACCTACGAGAAACACTAATGTATACTAAAATATCAATTCATTCGCCTGTTTAAATCATGTCACTATTTTTAATAATATAAAATATGTTTGCACTGTCTTGACGTATTCTTAAAAGTATATAGTTTAATATCCATAATATGTCTATGTTTTGGTTCCAAAGTTTCCGATGTTTTTCGAGTCATTATTGCGGTTATGATAAAAAAATGAAAATATAGGCAAGAAGAATAGAACCTGTCAAACACAACAAAAACAAAAATATTTTGAAGTCAGGGTCGGGTTTCCGGGTTAGCACAGTAGAATGAAAAATATCTTGAAGTGAAATAAAAATGTTGTTTTACATTATTTTCTTTACATACATATTTACGCTACATAAAGGGTGGTTAAATTTTAAGGGATGATGTTGATTTTGAATAAAACACAAATTATTTAGGAAATTATTGTCTATTCTTTTTATTATGATAATTTGGTATGGTTCAATTACATATGGAACAAAATATCGGCCAAATGGCCGCCGCGACCTCGGCGGCACACCACCATCCGATGGTCCAAATTTTCGATGACGCTGAGGCATAATTGAGGTTCTTCGCCGTTATTGTGCCGAATTATCTCATCCTTTAGCTCTTAAATTGTTGCTGGATTATCGACGTATACCTTTTCTTCCAAATAACCCCAAAGAAAGAAGTCCAACGGTGTCAATTCACTTGACATCGCCACTACGTGAGATACACGGCCATTGAATTTTTCGCGCAGAAGAGCCATTGTTTCGTTAGCTGTGTGGCAAGTGGCACCGTCCTGTTGAAACCACATATCGTCCAGCGTCATATCCTTAATTCATGGCCACAATAAGTTCGTTATCAACTTGCGATAGCGAACACCATTCACGGTAAATGCTTGGCCGACCTCATGACACACTATCGCAAACAACAGCAATGTTTTTCGCAGAACAAACTGGGCGAGCATGCACAGGTGTTTTCACAGACCCGGTTTGCTGAAATTTGCCCACAATTCTCCCGATTGTGGACACATTTAGTTAATTATGCTGACCAAAAAAAAATCACAAAGTGCACGAAATGCATTTTGATTTGAACGCCCATTTTCATAATAAGCCTGAATAATTTTAACGCGTTGCTCGATTGTGTATCTTTCCATGGTTTAAATTGAGTTAGTCTGAAATTGAGAATTCACAAATGAAATGCAAAAAAAACTTGACGTTTAGGTGTGGTTCACATTCAACATCGGCCCTTAAAATTTAACCAATCTTTAGTTTACATTATTTATATTAAATATTTTACATTGTGTATTTGAAGACTCATCACTTTGTGTTTTTTTTTTTTTTTTGTAAATAAGAGGGCAATGTATGTACGTTTCGATCTACGAATAAAGACGCGAAGCAAAACTATTTATTTATGTATATTAAAAGCGATCAATGGCTGACAATCAGTGTTCCCAGGTTCAATTCACACTATATTAAATAAAGTTTGAAAATTTTGTAATCATTGTTTCATAATACTGTGCCCTTAATAACACTGTTCTCTTTAATAAAATTTGTTGATTTTAGAATAACATTTATTTATTTAAAGTTCTTCAAGAGGTAACAAAATTTTATGTTAATTTCACTTACAACTATCCCCGCGAGCTTTCCACATCTAACTGAGAAAAAATTTACGTTACACTATGTTTTCCAATATGGTTCAAATATGAACATGGGAATCAAATTTCATATATTAATAAAAGCATAAACCCTGTGTATACATTTTGATTGCCTATTTCCACACTGAAAATAGTTTGTAAGTTAAAATAATTTAAAATGTAATTTAAAAGAAATGATATTTCATTTAAAATTCGGTCTATTTACTTTTCATTTAAAAACAAATGATTAAGGTAAAAATAAATGTTAAAATTTTATCAACCAATTCTGTAAAAATAGCAGATTTATTTGAAATTGTTTGTTTTTTATTTAATCTACAAAATGTATACTCACACAGTCACAATTTGTGTGAATGATCGTAGGTGTGTTTGTGTTTATGAAATTCTTGTAATTGATATAATTTTTCATATAAACAAACAATTTAAATAAAAAACAAATTTGAGTTTTTTGAATATTTTTTTTCAAACGGTAACGGAAACAAATAAGCTACAAATTTCCGTTTTGTGGGTAAATTTTAATGAAAATTCAAAAAATAGAAAAGATAAATAAAACTGAAAAACCGGTAAATGACAGTAAATCATTTTGAACAAATGTACAAAAAGTTAAAATAAATATTTCTTTGAAAAACAAATGCATGTTCCTTTATTTTTAACTATAATGAAAACTTTTTTACTAACTACCAACAGAAACTACATAATATTCTGAGTGTATAAATCTCTCTTCTACATGAAATTACCTCTAAATTTTATACATACTAAACAACAAAAATTCGATTAGTACAATTGAGGTTCGTTTGGAATAACAAACCATATTTTGGCAAAAAATTCGGTTGTCACAACGAATTAATTGTCTTTGTGTTATATTAATAACAATTGTTACTTATTGTTGCTATTTTAAAGAGTTCAAGAATTTATAACTTTTTTGACATTTACTTATTAACACATTTGTCTTTAATAGTTTGAACGTCTAGGGAAACAAAATACGAGTATAATAAAAAAAATTATCATAATATGTTTGTTATCTTTATTAGACTCCAATTCATATGAAAATAACGATTTAAAAAAGTCTTAACAGCTTTATGACACGTTAATAACTAATAAAAAATATGTAATATGAGCAAACAAAACTTTATTTTAAAGAAAAATGCATAAGCACCATACAATATCCCCAAAAGTGCTGGTTAAAATGAGTCATTGTGCTCAAATACATTCATAGTATTCATAGTATAAATGTGTAGTACTATTTTCATAAATAAATTATTTCTTTACATACAATGTATATAAAAACATGTAAATAAAAAAAAGTTATAATAAGAAAAGTAACAAATAATGAGATTTGAGATTTCAACTCGGGGGCAATCATTCATCTAAAAAAGTAGAATTGTTGTGACAACTGTAATTTTATATAACTTGTATATAAATGTTGGCACTAGAGTTAGAATCGAGATATGCGTATTGTACGCTATTCAAGCGTAAGCTTATGTGAAACTTATATTATTTGTCATTCGTGGAATTCAAGATTTTTCTTTAGTTTTTTATACCCTCCACCATATATGGTGAGGGTATATATCAGTTTGTCATTCCGTTTGTAATATGTCGAAATATAGGTTTAAGACCCCATAAAGTATATATATTCTTGATCCTTATGAAATTTTAAGTCGATTTAGCGATGTCCGTCTGTCTGTGCGTCTGTCTGTCTGTTGAAATCATGACGCGAAGACGCAAGCGGGGTGCCTATTTTTACCCAGATTATTGAACATCCTCCCGAGCAGTTTGGTATTTAAAATGAGCAAAATCGGTCAAGCGGTTCAAAAGTTATGAGTGAAAATGTGAAGGTACCTCTAAATTTTCTATACAAATTTGTACAATTTTTCTGTATCTATTTTTTTTTTCTGTTAAGTAAGTAAAAATGTTATTAAGTCTTCTTATTGTTCGATTACATTTATTGTCTTACATACTATGATAACTAAGTTAACGTAAAAATTAACAATGTTAAAGTCAGACAGAGCAGACCTCTGTAAATAACATAAATTGACAAAACATATTCATATTACAGTTCATGCAAAATTTAGTATATACGTATATCATCTTCATCCCCTTTGGTGAAGGGTATTCAAAGATTCGGCACAGCCGAATTTAGCCCTTTTTTACTTGTTTTTTTTTTTTGAATTTGGTAAAACAAAAAATTAGATAAAACACATTTTCTGAAAAAAAAATTGGCGAAATCAGAGAAAATTTAATCAAAAGTTTACTATTTATCTGAAAATTTTAAGTAGGAAACTACATTTGAAAATATCTTACTTAAGTAAAATTTAAATGAAAATCTTAAAAAGTGCTGATTTTAATACTGGCCCCTAGTATTCTGTAATCATTTTTTTTAGTCTGGGGACTTATTTTAGAATGAAATCCGGATAGAGGCGGACGACGTTTTTAGAATTTCTATAGATAAATGTTAGATTTAATTACAAACTCAATGAGAATTTTTTGCTCTCGTCCAGGAGCAATATTCAAATCCTCAAATATCAAGGAACAACAACGAAAATGTTATCACAATTTGCTTTGTCATCTTCCAAAATACTACTCTGTTGTTTTGACAGATCTAGCAATGTATTGTTAAACATTAATAATCAGTTACATTTTAAATTTGCACAAGCACTTGCAAATATGTTATATTAATTTGAATATATATTTATCGGAAAAACACTAATTGCATGAAAGTAATTTAATGTGCTAAATGCCCACAAAAATTAATTAATTAATTACTTTAATGCAATTATTGTTTTCCCGATAAAAAATAAATTCAAATTAAATTTCATTAGCATATTTTGAATTAATGATAATGATTTAAGGATCTGATTTCATTGATTAATGACAATGGCTTTGCATTGCGTTACCATTACTAATGCACAAATTAAAAGAAAACATTATCATTATTAACCATTGTTTTATGTGCTAATATTTATGTTAATTTTTATTTATGCCCGTTAATATATGTATATTTTATATTTTGTTTTGTTATTTTCTGTATAAAGCTACTTTGATAATTTTCAAATCGTAAAAATTTTTTGATAACAATTGATTTTTCTAATAATTATAATTATTTTTTTTATGAATTGAATGTTAATGAAATTTCAATGGTAATGAAAAATTCCAAAGTATGAATGAAAGGCACCTTTATCTAGAATTCAAATCATTAAACAAATTCTTCTCAATATTTCCACAAAGGGAGATCTTAGAACAGTTATAGTTGTGTTTATTGAACGATTTAAAATAACAAAGTGAAGTAAAATATTTGATTTAATGTAAAAAATTAAAACTTAATTTCCAAATAACAGTTGTTTAATTTTATCTAAGTACAAAACGATAAAGTTGATTTCCAACTGGCCCTTATTTTGGAAATGAGATTTAATGAGAATTATTTTACTTCAGGATTGTAGTTAGAAATGTTTTAATATAAATCTTTATAGAAGTCTGTGCAAAAATGAATAATATAATTGATAGAATTCTGTGTAAAAATGAGGGTTTTGTTGAGTATAGCTTACGTTTAATGTATTTTTCTCTTTTTTCTGTTTAAAGTTTAAACTTCTTTAAATATTCAACAAAAAGTCACTTGTGACCTAAAATTAGCTCGCGTGCCCCTACTGACATACGTGCCATATATTTGCAAGACCTGCTATAAGGTATCATCTGTACCCATATTTAACATTCTTATTTATACAATGTATATTTGTTATACTTATAAACATGATTGCAACTAAAAATGAGTAATAATAATATCTCTTTCTTACTTTGCATTTCACTATTCTTTGGTATTTTTAGTAAAAAGTTCACTGAACAATTTGACCTTTTCAAATATGATTTTACTTTTTCAATTATGTTGATTTTTTTTTATTTGTATGTTTATCTGGTGTTTTATTATTTTCATTCTTGCAAAGCAAAAATATTTCTCCATTCCTTAATAGTTTTATGACCTTTCATATAACTCCTGCTCAGAAGCAAAAAACAAAAAAAAAAACAGAAATAATAAAAATAAAGAAAATCAACAGTTTTACGCTATTGGTTTTTGTGTCCTACCACAACCTGTAGCATGTTGTGTGTTTAGCTCAAGTACCGCATACGAAGCCTGTAATATATTAAATATACCTAGCATAACACCCCCGCACTTAATAAACATCTCTTATGACAGTACTTTTGATAAAAACAATATTGAGTAAAATATCCTTAGAAAAATTTCCCCTTGATTTCTACAGAAACTACACCTCTTTGTAAACTTGTTATTTTTTTAAAAGTTGCAGATTTTACTAAAGAAATTCCCATGTTCAAACAGATTTACTCTTTTAACTCATTTATATTTCCCAATATTTTCATCCCCCTGTGGACAGTTTGTTAAAATATCCTTCGTTAAATTCTCCTTGGTAAAACTAATGTATGGGGAAATTTAAATAATCCTTAAGGAATTTTTCTCTTTAATTATTTTAAACCCCTTAGATCAACAGGTTGTGGTTTTTTTATATTTTATATATATTTTATGCAGTATTAATTTCAAGAAATATTATGAATGACTGTGTATGCGTATTCATATATTAACTGTTTATTATTTTTATTACTTTTTTCCAATATTTATCTTTGTCCTGTGGGTGTGGTATTTTTATAAGTTTTTAACCAGCTGTTGTGGATTACAATATATTTTAGAATTCTAAATACTATTGCACATATGGTAAGTAACTATTTACACTATCCTCAAAAGTTAGCTGGCAAATTAAAATAAAATACACTAGTTTTTTACACTAGTTTTTTAACAATTTGTTGCCAGTAGTTTTAAAATAGGAATTATTTTAATATATCTTTATTTATTAAAAAACTTTGGGAAGAGCAAACCGCATAGAGGAAAAGACCAAGAAAACTAGAAAAGTAAATTAAAAAATTGCAATGCCTTCCTAGGAACATTTTTAAGAATTGCATACCAGCCTTTGTAAGTTCAGAACTAGTTTCTCTAGAAACAGTTTCATGAAATTAGTGGAAATCCCTTTCACATAACTTATATGTTAGATATAATTGACTTGACCTAAAACTAGTTCTTTGGAGTAAAAGAACCGGTATCTTTTGGCACAACTTCAAACAAATAGTGAACAGAAAAATAATTTGCGCTACAACCTGTTCTCTTAATCGGTGTATAATTATTTGAAAGGGTGAATTTAAATTTGTAAACACTGGATAATTATGGAGCACATTGTATGTTTGTGCAGCATAAACAACTATCCGACATTGTTGAAAGTCATTTTGTTCTTTTGTTGTTTGTTATTAAAAGATAATACAAATATCTTTATTCATTTTATCCTGCATATAAAAAATAATCATACATATTTGCATATAAAGTTCAAGATGGTAAAATGAAAGGTTATCGAAAGGTCAAAACTATAAAATATTCAATTAAATTTACTTCAAGATGACTGATTTTAGAAAATTCACAGAATGAAAAAAAAAATGAATATATAAAATGGAATTTACCAAAATCTATTAATAGTTAGATGCTTTTAGTAACGGGTAAATGTGCATTTTATTATATACAATTTCTGTTAAAGTTTCTTTATGGATATTAGTTTTTTGATTTATTTAAAAAAAATTCTTATCAAGAAAGAGTAAAGTCATTCCAAAAATTTTTAAAACGAGCTTCGGATAAATAAGTGTGAATATAATTGAAAATTAGAACATGGAAAATCCTTTTGAAAAAATTTAAGATTAGTTTATTTTTCAACATAGTCTCCTTTACTTTTTGCATTGCACTTTTTTCATTTTCTCCTGAATTCACGCGGTAGTCTGCTATCAATTAATGTCAAACGCAAACTAAATGATGCTGCTTCTTTAAATTTTGATAGGAGTCAACTGACAGATTCCCGTTGAGGAGCAGTATTGCCCTTTCAGTTAAGAGGCGGAAATTTAAAAAGTTACCGTCTTATTGACCAGCCTCGTTGTCATATATAAATAACGTTTTTGGATTTTTTAATATTTCTATAAAGAGACTGATTATTTTTGAATGAAGTATCCAAAAGTAGAAGATCTTAGCTTGATTTATTAAAAAGTTAGACCAGTTTAATCATAAGAAATTTCACTCACTTATCCTAAAATTATCCTACTTTGACCCACAATACGCCGTGAACTACACAAAAATTTGAAGGGCCAAAACAGGATAGATATCATATCCATGTGTAATTTTTTGCTGAAATTTGATGACGACTAAAAGCTTTTCGAAAATTTTTGGAATAGCTCAGTACTGAATACTGACCCTGCATAATTTGGACACGCAAAAGCAAACACATACGAGTAAAAATTGCTCCAAAATTGGATTAAAATTTCGTAGATTTAAACGAAGTTTTTTTATACATAAAAGTTTAAAAATAAAAGATTTGGGCTAGAGGCACCAAGAAATAGTCTTGTTTAAAAAAATGCAGAATCAGTTCCTATCGCAATGAACTGGTTACGTGACGTATTCTGGGATAGGTTTTTTTCCCGCTGGGACACTACTGCTTTCTGGATATAGCTTATATTTTGGTTTCTTACACCTTGTCATCAGTTTTATATTAATTTCTGTGTCATATATAACTGTTTGGATATGGGAAAGAAAATTTGAAGGGGTTGAAGATACAATTTGATATAGCGTTGATAAAGTCATGTAATACAAGGAAATGTGTGATCAAATCTGTTCCAAAATTATAAATTTAATATGGTTTTACCCAAAACTATAAAAACTAGAAATATCTCAGACCACCAAAAATTAATTTTTTTGAAATTAATAAAACTTGTTTTTTTTTTATAAAACTACATATATAATATTATAAATAAAAATAAATAATAAAAGGAATAATAATAATATAAATTGTTTCGTTAGAATAAAAACAATTGTGTTTATTTATATACTACAAGAAAAAAGCGTGCGTCACAAAAGGTTCACGGCTTTTGACAAAAAACCATAACATTTTAGAATTCTCTTATACTAATTTTCTTTTAGGTATTAGATTTGATGTGCTTTGTTATTCAAAATTTTCTAGAACTTACTAAAACATTATTTACATTCAAAGTTACTTCCATTTTTTGTAGCGTGCGTCACAAAACTTTGTTATCAATTACTTCGCAACAAATACCTTTCAATAAAATTATGTTCGTCACGTATATATGCTCCTGTATAGGTCATATATAGTTAAAAATGGTTGTGTATAAGACATATATAAATATATACAGTCATGTGTAAGCCATATATAATTATATATGGTGCTATATATATTTTTATTTGATATAATATATACCATATCTTATCATATAAATTATATCTAATTTTATAAATTTTATATATAACCAGCAGTGGCTATATATGACAAAATGTAAGGAAATTTGATAAGAAGAAAATAATGGAATATATAAGGTAATATATACTGACATATGAAAATATATATGATAATATATTATTAGATAAAGTCTCATGTATTATATTTAAAGTTTTTTACTCGGGTATTCAACGTTATAACTTTTTGCATAAAACTGTACAAGTAATATATAGTTTTACACAACATGAGACCAAAACTCTGATCCATTTATATCGAACCATTTATTTATTGTAATTTTTCTTATTTTATACAACTTATATCGTATACAACAAATGCTGCAATCAAATCATATTAAACAAGATATATGAACATGTCACAAAAGATACCATAATATGTAGAACCATATCAATTATTTTTAATCGACATATTAGTTTGGTCGGTTTTTAAAAATTTAAGTTATCTATTTACTGAATAACGATACAATTTATTTATTTCCTGTGTGCAGAAAAACAATAGTAATAATCAAATAAATAGAAAAAGTCCGCTGTAAAATTTGAAATTATCCTTAGAATATAATAAATTCAGTTAGATGTGAAATTTTAACGCTTACATCATACGGTTGGTTGAAAAGTTCCTGCGCTCGAAATGAAAGAATACTGCTTTTGTTACGAAATATATTTTTTTATTCAATATAATCTCCTAGAAGCTCAATACACTTGTTCTTATGATCTTCCAATAATTTTATCCCATCCTTATAATGGTTTTCCGGAAGCTCTGCAAAATAACCGTCTACGGCAGCTATGGCCTCTTCATTCGACGAAAAATGCATTCCATGAAGGAATTTTTTGAGATTTCTGAAGAGATAGTAGTCACTGGGAGCCAAATCTGGTGAATAAGGTGGATGTTCAAGCAATTCGTACTTTAATTCTTTGAATTTAGCCATCGTCAAAACACTTTTGTGAGCAGGTGCATTGTCTTGATAAAAAATGATTTTTTTCTTCTTTAAACCAGGTCTTTTCTCACGATTTATTTTACCTTTCTGATGATAATCAATCAACAAAATTCCTTTTGCATCCCAAAAAACTGATGCCATAACCTTCTTTGCTGATCGTTGTGACTTCACCTGCTTTGGAGCTGAACAACCAGCTTCAGTCCACTGTAAACGTTCTTGTTTCAATTTAGGATCATGGCGGTAGATCCAAGTCTCATCCATAGTTATAAAACGACACAAGAAGTCGGTTTTATTCGGCTTAAAACGCTCCAAATTACGATGAGAAATTTGTTTTCGATCCAGTTTTTGTTGAATTGTTAAAATGTTGAATTGTTTTTTCATACGTAATTCTTCATGTAAAATATGGAGTACTCATTCGTCTGAGATCCTTATGGCATTGGCAATTTCACGCTTATTCAAACTTGGATCTCCACTAACCATATTATGTACCTGCTCAATGATTTCTGCAGCTTTGGTCGTCCTTCGCGTGGATCGTCTTTAGGGCTGGTACGACCACGTTTAAATTCACTAGCCCAAAATTTAACGCTGCGTTTTGAAGGTGAGGACACCTTATACACTTCTAAAAATTGTTCATAAATTTCCTTTGCTTTTAAACCCTTCAAAACAAAGAATCTAATGACTGCACGATATTCAATTTTTTCCATATTAAAAAAAAAATCAATGACACGTCAACTTCAAATGGCTTGTAAACAAAAAAAGAATTGACAGAATGACTTGCAACTTTGCATGTGTTCTCAGGACAGTTATACCAACTTGAGAAAAAAAAAGTTTGAAGCAGGAACTTTTCAACCAACCTGTAAATAATCCATAAATGGGCTAAAAACATTAACATTTTTGTAAAAACTAAAATTTTAGAGCTGTAATATTACTTATGAATACGTCTTATATAGCAAAATATCGAAAATCTTTAGTATAACATATTTGCTAAGAAACTCGGAAATATCGGTTCAAATACAAAAAAGTTATGCCCAAAATATAAATTTTTTTAAATAGCTGTTTTCTGGAACCTTAAATCTTCCCGAGTCCAAGTATTATCACCAAACTATATGGTTTATTTCCTCTTAAAGGCGTCCGTATATAAATCTGTCCATTTTATATATGTCCATATATAAACTTTAGTTTTTTTCCCAACTATGGTGAAGGGTATACATTAGACCGTACCACCTTATAGGCAAAAAAAAAGTTCACCATACACCCTCAAATATAAAGTATTTTTACAAGAAAATTTCGAAAATGTTTTTTTTTTTTGGCCGAACGTAGGGGTCGCCATTTTATATTTTTATTTATATCTTCGCCATTTACCGTCGGATTGGATTTTTTTTGTTGCCGAATGTAGGGCATTTTTAATTTTTTTGTCTTATCTTCTGTATTTACAGTCGGATCTTAAAGGGTTATATATCAATGTTTTTGTTGCAATGATACCAATTTGTTACATCAAAAATCATTGACCAAAGCACCCTTTTATACTACTTAAGGGGTAACACCTACGTAAAAAGCCTATAAATAAAAACTTCTTTTTTTTATTTTCTTTATTTACGGAGATGTATTAACAAAGATTGGTTTTTCACAAGATTTATGAAGAAGTACAAAAAAATATTTCTTTTACACAAAGTTTTACAAAATGATAGTATATTTACAATAGAGGTCCACGGCACGCAGCATTACTTAATCAATTTTTGGTGGATTTCTCTAAAATTTATAATGCATATATATATATATATATATATATATGTGCACGGCGCATGTTGCGGGGACGGTTTTTCGTTTCACAGGTTACTATGAAGACATTTTGACGTCCATAATTTTACTTCTACATTGAGAAAAAAAAGTTAGTAGAAAAATTAATATTTTATTTATTCAGCTAAAGATCTTTTCTTTTTTTATTATAAAAATTCTTATTTTATTTTCAATATTTCGCTAACAATTTGTTAGCATCTTCAGGAAAACAAAATGTTTTTTTTTAATCTACAAAATAACTTGTATATAAATATAAAAAAAAAAATTTAGTTTTCCTGAAGATGCTACAAATTGTTAGCGAAATATTGAAAATAAAATAAGAATTTTTATAAAAAAACAGAAAAGATCTTTAGCTGAATAAATAAAATATTAATCAATATTTCGCTAACAATTTGTTAGCATCTTCAGGAAAACAAATTTTTTTTTTTTTTAATCTACAAAATAACTTGTATATAAATATAAAAAAAAAAAAATTGTTTTCCTGAAGATGCTAACAAATTGTTAGCGAAATATTGAAAATAAAATAAGAATTTTTATAAAAAAAAAGAAAAGATCTTTAGCTGAATAAATAAAATATTAATATTGAAAAAAGATCAAATAAAGTTATATAATTTTTAGTAGAAAAATTTGTAAACGGTTTTCAATCCCACTTTACTATTTTTGTACTGATTTTTAGTAAAAAAATTATTATGTAATAAATAGTTTTGCTATTTTAATTTAACAAATTACAGAATTTTTACAGAATATTTACAAATTTTTGCTGCTAATTTCCGAAATAATTTTACAAATTTTTTAAAACCGATTTGCTAAACTTAGCAACAAAATTCACTAATTTTAAAAAAGTTGATATTAAAGAAAATGTTATTTATAATTAAAATTTACACTTAAATTGTTACATAGATTAAAAAAAGGGATCGAAAGTGAATATACCGACTCATGTCTAAATATAGACATCCAATTAAAATAGCACTAAATTTTTTTAGTTTTGAAAGTCAACCCTAAAAACAATTAAATTTTGACCTTAGAAGTAAAAAAATTTTACCAAAATATTTTTCAAAACAGAAACTACGAAATTACGGCTTTGATTTTTTTTTTAATTTTGTCTAAAATATTTTTTGAAAAAAATAAATAAAACAAAAAAATTTTGTACTATTATTAATTATGTTTAGTAAATTTTTTTTTTGCTGATTTTAGAAAACAGATTTTAAATTACACTTTACAAAAAGTTTACTAAAATTTAGTAGCGGCAGCTAATTTTTTCTACAAATTTCATTGTACTACACGTCAGCAGACATGTGTTGCTAAGATTAGCAAAAAATACCGCTGGGCTCAAATTGGCAAAATTTCCCATTAAAACTGCAAAATTTTGAGTTGCCATTACAGACTTTTTTTGGCGAGTGTTAAGTTTATTTATTATATTCGTATCAGAAACACTTAAGAGGATAGGGATGATAAAGTTTGTACTTAAGTACTTTTAGCTTATTTGGTACTATTCACAAATGTTCCAATTGTAATTTTTAATGTATTATGACATTTTTCTGATAAATTTTTTTTTAAATAATGGTTGATAGAAAATATTTTTTCGGGGATGATAAAAATGATATTATACTACATTCTATGTCACAATTTTGCACATAAAATGTACTTTTGAGCCTAAAAAGTTAAATATTTAAATTACCCGGTTTTACGGTCGACCGGTCTACCCGATCAGACTGTTCTAGCTGGTCAGACCGGTTTTTCAATTCAAGAGCCAGTATCGGAATATTTTTTGTTCCTCAGCTTGTTTGTATTTCCTAGTCAGAATTACGTGTGAAAATGGCGGATATGGGATCGAAAAATAACGTGACATTTTTATTTAAATGAACACTCAGAATTAAAAAAGGGAATATTGAAGGAAATTTTATTTCTAATAACTTAGATTTATACTAGTGTTTTCAATTCGGTTATTGGATTAACCAATTCTTCGATTAATCGCCTTTATTTTGGTTAATGTCGAAACAAATAATTTAAATCTAAAATAGTTATTTTTATTTTTGTATTAATTCCTATAAAAAATAAATTTTAAATAATACAAAATTATATTTTTATGTTCCAAAAATTGTAATGGTGCTTTCAACCTTCGTGTACATGTATTTCGAGCTGACAAATGATCTCATCAGAATGTGAGGTTTTAGAAAGGCTATAGCCTCTAAGCAGGGCTTTAACAAAAAACCTATTAAGATATATATTTTTCTCCTTAGCAATGAAACAGGTGACTATGTGTCAGATTCCTCTGAAAAAACCAAATAATTCATAATTCTTTAAAAAATCTCAGAATGTGAATTGTCAAAACAAATACTTTAGAAACCAACGCAATAGACTTAACTTGATATTTGAGTAAATAGCAGCTCTTGGTGTTATTATTGATGAAAGAAATACATTGATTTTGCATTAAACGATTAATCACAAATTTTTCCGATTTATCGACCGGAATAACCGATTAATCAATTTTCTTCATTTTTTGAATAATGACCTAACCGATTAACCGGCAACGTCGAATAATACTTACAAACTTAAATTGCCTTTAAATGTAATATAGTTTGAAAAAAAGGGATCGGAAGTGAAGATACTTTTCACAACCGACTCATGTCAAAAAATAGGACATTCACTTTAAATATAACTTAAAAGTTTTCTTAGTTCCAAAAATCAGCCTTAAAAAAATTAAAATTAGCAAATTAATGCAAAATGATAAATTATTTTGTTTTAATTATTTTTAAGCCTTTGATCTAACCCATTTAACCCATTGCGAGCAACGGTATAATAAGGCCGTATATGGGACTGAAAAAGACTGTTGCTCTTTCGTATACAATACATAAATGTGTAGTATACGAAATATGTACGCATTTATAAACTATAGATACGTTATTATCAATATTGAAAAAACGCTATCGATTTTTTAAATTTTATAGCTCGGTTAACCGGGTTGACCAGTCTAACCTGTCTTTCTGACCCTAGCCTATAAAGTAAATGTATGTCATTTCTTATACCATATAAAACTTTTAAATTTTTATAACATTGTAGATATCGGAGATATTTGGTATATGTGGGTTTTAAAAATTATATTTGAGCTTTTTATTTATTTTTATTGATGCATCACTCTAGCACAAGCAGCTTAAAATATTGACGCCTTTAAAATCAGGTAGCGCTACATTAACATGCTGACAACATGTTGGGTAGTCAAATCGTTCACCAGATTGTTGACTAACAGATTAGTAGCATTGCATGAATGAAATTATTTCATTATATTTTATAGAGTTAGTGAAAAATTTCATTAAATCAATGAACGCATTTTCATAAAATGGATACATTATTATAACGAACAAAAATTCTAAATATTGTTTTTAGGAAATGGAGTTCTATTTAACTTACAATATCGGATAAGAATTGCGTATTGACGAAAAAAAGTTTTTTTCATCTTCTAAAAACCTGTTAAAGAACATATAACTCGGTTAGTATCAGAAGCGGCGATATTAATAATTTCTTAAATAAAATAAATAAAGTTAAGTAAAAAATTTCAAGCTTTTCATTATTCTAAAGACATTTTACATTCACTTTGTAAAAAATTAATTTTTTTTTAATCCAAAAACTTCCTTGTGTATAATTGCCACAACAAGCGACACGGTAAATATAATTATAAATACCATAATTTACTATATTTTAAATTTTCTTATAACTATGTATATCTATATTAAAACTTATACAAATATTTAAATTAAAAACGACTTGTTAATCCTAAACCAATATGTTTATTGGTTTGTCCATCAAAAGGACCACCGAAATGCCTGGATGCACCACCAGTTAAATCCAAAGAAGTAGCACGATTTTGAGATCTCCACAAATTAGCTCTGCCGGTCAAATCAACTGTATTCATTTGTAATTGAGGTATGCGAGATGCAGTGATGGTAGCACCATGACTTCTTGCATGATTGTAGTCTAAACCACCCCCAACACGATCGAATTTAAAACCGTTATCCAAATGGGTACGGCTGTGAAAGGCATTTGCATTTAAATTATGATCATTTTTATTCAAAAGGTTGACATGAGCATTCTGGGAGAAAGTTGAACCGAAATTATCGGTCTTCGTATGTTGAAGATTTAAACCGTGACCATTTCTAAAGTTTAAATTTATTTATATGATCAGCAATTTGTTTTAATAACTCCAATCAATGTTACTTACTTATTTGCTTCTAAAAATCCTCCTCTTGTTACCGGTCCACCCATAGTGTTGCCACTGGTAAATAAGCCACCACCTACATTATTGTTAGCATCACCAAAACTTTTGCTTAATGCCAAATTGACATCTTGTCCACCGCTAGGATTTGATGAAGCTGAGCCACTTAATTGAGCATTTGTCAAAGTCATTACACAACACACTAAAACTAAAGAAACTTTCATGGAGTACATTTCTGTAAATATATTTGTTGTATTTTATTTAAAATTTAAACAATTTCTTTCTGTTTGAGTTCTTAAATAAGTCTTATTGATTGTGCTACAATCAACATTCAATTTATATAGGGAAGAAATATTCTATGCATAAGCTTATGTAGTATCACAAAAAATTGTACTTTTTTCTTTTTGAAGATAAGCTGAAATTAATCAAAGCTGTGTGTATGCTAAGAATTAATTCTTGGGAATCACCTTACATATATAAGATTATACTTAAGGGTATTTACTGCAAAAATTTCAGTACAGAAAAGAAAAATTTGTTATAGTGTTCGTATTGTAATCATTTAAAAATATATTTATTATTATAAATACCATATTTTTTATTTGTAGTTGAAAATAGTAAAATAAAACTGTATAATGTATGCACCCACAATATATTTTCGGTTACCGACTATAAAAATATGTACAGATTTTCAGTAGGAGTTGATATTTTCAGTTAAATGTAAAATTTTAAAAATAGAAATTCAAATAATTCCTTTTTGTTTTTTTTATCAAAATTGTTTGCTTAAATACAAAATTATTTAAATCAAAATTACAAGAAATTATTGAAATATACATACACACATAGAAAATAAAAATATATACATCTATATGTGTGTTGTGTTTTGTAATTACGATACATACAAATAAAAAAAACTTTTAATTTGAAAAAAAAAAAAAACACAAAAATTATTTTTTTCCTAACATTTTGTCGGTTAAAAATTAATGGTTATTTTAAACGACTTTCGATTGTTTTTGCTACTTTTGTCAATTGTTGAACAATGATTGAAAATCAATAACAAAATGGGCTGAATATAATGAGAAATCAATAGTCTTCTTTTTAATTGTATTTTCGATTAATTAAATAGGTACTTTAGATTATTTTTAACGAAATAATATTATGAGTGCACTTACAATATATTTTCCGTTACCGACTGTAGTTTATTTAAAAAGTAATACGTAAAGTTTGTTTTTTAAATGCAGAATCAATTGAAATTCATAGACATTTATTTTTAAACTAATGTATTTGAATCAGTCGTTCAAAAAACAAACTATAAAAATTTACAGACATTCAGTAGGAGTTGATATTTTGGGCTAAATGTAAAATTTTATGTTTTCTGTTTCTTAAATTAGAAATTCATATAATTCCTTTTTGTTTTTTTTTTAACAAAGTAGTTTATTTATATACAAAATTATTTCAATAAAAATTCAAAAAAATTATTCAAATATAGATACACACATAGAAAATAAAAATATATATATATATCTGTGTGTGTCTTGTGTTTTGTAAAATTATATACAAATACAACAAAAAAATTAATTTGAAAAACAAACTACAAGAATCGTTCTTTTCAATTTTTTGTCAGTTAAAAATTTATGGTTATTATAAACGACTTTCCATTGATTTTACTACTTTTGTCGATTATTAAACAATAATTTAAAATGGGCTAAATATAATGAAAAATCAGTAGTCCACTTTTTGATTGGATTTTTGATTAATTTTATTTGTATTTTAGATTGATTTTAACGAAATAATATTGTGACTTATTCACTGCAAAATCACCGTTTTAAAAATAGAGGTTTGAAATACAGGTTTGAAAATTAAACTATGTAATCCTTGGTATAAAAGCTAATTTACTAAATATATACTATTTGGTGTTATCAATGAAAATATGGTAAAAATGGGGGCTCAAAACGAAAAAAATTTTCACTTTAAGGCGCATATTGAGGAGCTGATTATAAAAAAAAATTTAAGGCTAGCTACTTATGAGCTGGCTACCATCGAAAAATCCTTTCAACCGATTTTGCCAACTTTAAGCGCTAAATTCTCGAAAAGCTTCAAATTTTTTGAATGAAATCTACTTTGAATGATAAAAATTTAATAAATTCAAAACTTTATTAATTCATTTAATAAGGAGGTATATTAAAATGTTTCATTTTCATTCATTTATTTAAATGATTTATGATTTTGTTTTTCATTAAACTAAAATATATATTAACATCAAATAAGAATACACAAAAAAATCATACTATTTATGAATATTTTATGAAAAATTTGTCAATGTACTAATTTAACAACTTTTTCATAAATTCTAGTTGTATTTATGAAGAATTGATAAAAAATACTAGGGAAGTTTGTGTACTGGTTTATTATTAAGTGTCCTTCAAAATATATGTAGATATACTTACTATTTATGAAAAAGTACTTAAAAATTTGCAAATGTACAAAATCCTAATATTTAGAAGCTAGTACATAAATAAATATAATACTGGGAATTTTATGTACCTTTTCTTAAATGTTAGGAAATAATTCATAATATTAAAAATAAATTTTATGTACCTATTCATATATTCTAGGAACTTCTCCATAACAAAAATAAAATTGCTGTGTGTATTGTTTTTCTAAAATTTTATTATTATTTTTTAAATAATTATTTTTTAATTAACAAAAAAAAAAAAAAAAAAATTCATTGTTAAAATTAGATTAAAAATTATTAATAACGGATTGCAAATTTTTAATACCAGTTTTGTTTCGTGTGGTCAGAAACTATATAAAATTATAGAAAATTCTGACGTGGAACGATACTGGATTTAAAAATCGAAAATTCGTATTTTTTTTTTGATTTACAAACACTTTATTTTTTTAATAAAAAACACTATTTTTTTGTTTTATTTGTTATAACAAAAATAATATTTGTATTCAACCAAATACACTTCCTTTTTTTGTCAAGTAACCCACGTTTATTTACTTTTTTTGAGACTTGTCTTAGAAAATATTATATTTTTATTTAATTAAAAAATTGTGGAACTAACTAAATGACTTTTGAAGTTTCATTTTACTGAAGTACTTCGGCTCACGAAATGCAAAAATTAACGAATTGCTATTTAAGTGATATACTTTCAAACGGTTTGAACTTCAAACTGCTATATAACAACGATAGCAAGTTAGCACTTAAGCTCACAGTCCCTTCAATAATTCTAAAAAGTCGGGAAGATAATTTTTTTTTCGAAGCACTGAGCCTCATATACTTTTTACATATGTTTGTAATCCTGCATTTTAGGGTTAATAAATCTTTCTATAAGTGCACACACAGTTACACAGTTTGAGTTGTACAGTGTTTTTTACATAGTGTTGACAACAACCTCTATATTAAAGCTCTTTTTTACAACACTAAAGCTTTCGATATAAATATACAATGCCAGTTAGAATGTGTTTTAAAAGCTATAAATTGTTTAAAAATGCAATAACACGTGCTTATATTTTATTACTAAAACCCGATTTTGATACACTGAATAAATAATCAAGATAGAAGAATAACAATTTTACTTATCTGTCTTAAACTTAGGGGAACAACAAAAAAGTGTGTCATTCATTATTAAAAAAAAAAATACACAGAACCATTAGTAAATAAACTGTGGAAGCGATAAGAACAAATTGAATCAGTTACGTTGTAAAAATTTGAAAAAAGTAGCATTAACATGGAAAAAACAATATTGATTACCCTCGGTTTAATGCAATGTGGTAAGCTAAAGTTTAGGGATTCAAAAGATTTCTTAAATAAATAATTTTACATTCTTCTAAGTTTTTTGCTCTATAATATTTCCAAAAATTGATGAGTTTTCTGACGAATGCAAATTATCGGATGGTTCAAATGGCAGTTGTCGCAATATAAAATATTGTCCCGCCGCCATTACAGCCAAAGAAGTAAAGGTATGCTATTATGAAGGTTTTGAAGAGTTTGTTTGTTGTAAGGAAAATTTATGGAATGATATTAAAAAGAGACCCATAACAGCTGATTGTGGAGCAAATCCACCATATTATGAAATTATTAGTGGATTGGAAACAGTATACAAAGAATTTCCCTACATGGTTGGTAATTAAATGAAAATAATATAAAGCAATTATAATAATGAAGATATTATTTAGGCAGCTTTAGGTTGGCAGTCCTTAGTAGATCCCAATTTATATGATTATAAATGTGGTGGTGTTTTAATAACAAAAAATTTTGTTTTAACTGCAGCTCATTGTGCCTTTTTACATGGGTGAGTATTAGACGAGTATTTATTTATGAAGTAATGTTAATAAGTTTTTGATTATTTTTAGACTTGCTCCAGTTGTAGCTTTAATAGGTGGTACAAATATAACTGATTCTTCAAACAAACCAATACGCGTGACACAAGTAATAAAACATCCTGGTTATAGATCGAATGAAACTTATCATGATATTGCTTTAATCAAGTTGGCCGATAATGCTAGAGAAGTACCGATCTGTGTTTGGGGTTCTTACTCATTAGATGAGGTTAATGTAACAGCGATTGGTTATGGACATACTCAATTTGGTAAGAAAAAAAAAAAAAAAAGAAATATTAAAATAGGTATATCGAAAGTTAGAATAGACACTTTACATATGGTCTGAACTCTGTTGAGATAATTAGAAACAAAAACAAGAGAATAAGAAAAATAGTTATGAATATATAATAGACTGCAACGCTCGGCTCGTTTTAATTGTCAATTTGTATGGAAAAATACATAAAATTGTTATTTTGGGCCGGCACTTAAACTTCAAAAAAATTTCTGTAGTTAAGTTAATGATTTTTAAGTATTGGTAGAAAAAAGTTAGAGAATAACTTCTAACAAATTGTGTTGTAAATGATCGAATTTTGACAATGTAACTACCGAAATTTATCGTTAAAAGTTACATTGTCAAAAATCGATAATTCACAAAAAAATTTGTTAAAAGTTATTCTCTAACTTTTTTCTACTGATGTTAGTTAAAAAAAATTGTTAACTAACTAAAGAAAGTTTTTTGAAATTCAAGTTTACGATTTTTTTCATTACTTTATACAATTTCAAAGCGAATAAATTTCAAATTAACAACTGTTGTCGGTATCTCTTGTCAATAATTGTAATAAATGTTCGGTAACTCAACCGATAATTATCGTTAGTTAACGAAATCGATAAAATTGTTAAGAAAGTTAAAGAATTGCACTGCAGTTTAAATTGATATTTAGAAATGTGAGAAATTTAAATGTGAGACAAGGGTAATTTTTACTGTCCCTATATCACAAATTTAATTTAAATATGGGGGATACCTCAAAGAGACTGTCCTTCATATTGCAAAAATGGTATACGTTTTTCAAAACCTTCATTACTTTACAAATAAATACAACATACATGTTCATTAGACCGTACCTAAAAAAAAAGTTCACCGTACACCCTCTAATATAAAGTATTTTAACAAGAAAATTTCGAAAATATTTTTTTTTTTTTTTTGGCCGAACGTAGGGGTCGCCATTTTATATTTTTCGTTATATCTTCGCCATTTACCGTCCGATCTTAAAGTGTTGTATATCAATGTTTTTTGTCTCGCGGAGGCCGATGTTTTTCTCGAAGGAGCCATTGACCTCAAGTAACCCGTTCTAGTATTAACCCACCAGATCTCACTTGCTACCACCTTAATGTACTACCCTAATATTTTAAAATAAAAGCTCGCAAAAAATCAATAAACTTTTGCTAGTAAAGAATTCCAATAATTCCAGCGGAACTATTATTTTATTTTTTTTTTAATTTTTTATGTTGCCGAATGTAGGGCATTTTTATTTTTTTTGTCATATCTTCTGTATTTACAGTCGGATCTTAAAGGGTTATATATCAATGTTTTTTTCGCAATGATATTAAGCACCCTTTTATACTACTTAAGGGGTAACACCTATGTAAAAAGCCTATAAATAAAAACTTCCTTTTCTCTAGATAATTTAGTTGCTCATCGGTGACCGCCATAGAAGATTCATGTACAGCTTATCCGTGCCATTCTCAAAACACCGATCGTTTTGTTCATGTAGTACATGAATCTTCTGGGGCACATTTTTTCCAAACTTGACAGCCGCCAAAAATACAGCCAACTTGAATCACGTCAAAATATGATTGATTAAAATTTGTGTTATTTTATAAGTGATCCACGGCACTCAGCATAATTTAACCAATTTTAGGTGGATCGCTCTGAAACATACACTTTATATAGAAAACTAAATTATCTAGAGAAAAGCGTATGAGTTTTTGGGTATATAATTTTTGACAAAACAGCGAAGTGTTAAAGTCAAAATATCTACTTTTTTACTCTTAAAGAAACAGCTCTAAGTCAAAAAGTATTTGACCTATCAAAAGCTCCTACGCGCATCCATAGATAATTTAGTTTTCCATATGCATTATAAATTTCAGAGAAATCCACCAAAAATTGATTAAGTAATGCTGCGTGCCGTGGACCTCTTTTGTAAATATACTATCATTTTGTAAAACTTTGTGTAAAACAAATATTTTTTTGTACTGCTTCATAAATCTTGTGAAAACCAATCTTTGTTAACACATCTCCGTAAATAAAAAAAAATAAAAAAAGGAAGTTTTTATATATAGGCTTTTTAGATAGGTGTTACCCCTTAAGTAGTATAAAAGGGTGCTTGAGGTCAATGATTTTTGATGCAACAAATTGGTATCATTGCGACAAAAACATTGATATATAACCCTTTAAGATCCGACTGTAAATACAGAAGATATGACAAAAAAATAAAAATGCCCTACATTCGGCAACATAAAGAATTAAAAAAAAAAAATAAATAATAGTTCCGCTGGAATTATTGGAATTCTTTACTAGCAAAAGTTTATTGCTTTTTTGCGAGCTTTCATTTTAAAATATTAGGGTAGTACATTAAGGTGGTAGCAACTGAGATCAGGTGGGTTAATACTAGAACGGGTTACTTGAGGTCAATGGCTCCTTCGAGGAAAACATCGGCCTCCGCGAGACAAGAAACATTGATATACAACACTTTAAGATCGGACGGTAAATAACGAAGATATAACGAAAAATATAAAATGGCGACCCCTACGTTCGGCAAAAAAAAAAAAAATATTTTCGAAATTTTCTTGTTAAAATACTTTATATTTGAGGGTGTACGGTGAACTTTTTTTTTTTTGCCTGTAAGGTGGTACGGTCTAATGTTCATACCCACAGTAACAAGAAAAAATTAAATTGATGATTAATTTTATCATATTTGAATAACAAAACACTCATTCCAAGTTATTGGCATTAAAATAACGAAACGCAATTTTATTCACGGCACATCTCGAAAACTATAAGTTTCCTGGCAAAAATAATCATTATTCTGAAATCTTTATGCTTTTTGCTATTTATAGCAAAAATTTATTTTTTTCATTAAAATTAGGGTTAACTGACATTTTTATTTTGAAAGACTATAGAAGATTCAGAAAAACTATACATTTTCAAAACCTCCACGTACGATTACCTAAAATGGAGCTAAATTAGTTTTAAGATAGTTTTAAGATAGCGTTTTATTTTTAATTATCACAATCCTTCAAAATGGAAAATATAGTTGGAATCAGAAGACCCTAATGTATTGAGTTAAAGTATTTTATTTTCAGGGAGAGCAATTTATTTAAAATTAGTACAGTGTTATTAAAGTTCCTTTCTTTTCAGCTGGTGCCAGTTCTGAAAGTTTATTAAAAGCATATTTATTGGTTGTTTCCAATAAAGAATGTTATAAATATTATACCGAAGAGAAATCTCTGCCAAATGGTGTTGTGGAAACACAGATTTGTGCAAAAGATCCACAAAGTATAAGAGATACATGCCAGGTAAAAATCTTCATAATTTTAATAAAAAAATCATTTAATGTTTCATATAACTGTATTTCAGGGTGATTCTGGTGGGCCTATAATATTACGCTCTTCTGATCAATATGGAGTTTCTAGACCATTTGTAGTAGGTATAACATCATTTGGAAGAGGTTGCGCTCTTGAACCACCAGGTGTATACACCAGAGTTTCGGAATATATAGATTGGATCGAAAAAATAGCATTTGCTGATTAATAAATTAAAATAATTGTTAGTAAATGTATTGCTTTATTTATTATTTTATTTTGTACTTTTTTGTTTAATAAACATTAATTTAAATTATTAAAAATTCTCTCTCCAGACAATTTGTTCAATCCAATCCAAATATGAATAGACTCGTGTAAATATACTCGGATAACCGCTACGACAAAATAGACCATACGAAGTTATACCTATTAAATGATGATGCAAACGTTTACGCCTTCTTCGTCCTCTTATATTCAATTGCAAAGGGCCTCCAGAGTCTCCTTGGCAAGTATCACGATTTAACTTTAAATCACGTGCACATATTTGGCTTGATAGAATACCATTTTCAGTTTCTGGTAAAACCGGCATTTCCTCATTACACTCGTCGTTGGGTATTATAGTCATATTCAGGTTTGTTAATCGATTTGTTTGTTCTCTAGCAAAATCTGTAGAACCATATCCCATGGCATAGGCTAATAGAAATGGATATGTCGGTCGTGTCCATAAACGTATGGGACGTACAAATTCAGTCAAACTGTTAATTGTATTAGAATTCTTTAATTTGAAGTATGTATTTAAAGAATACTCACTCTACTTCTTCTCTCAGTTCTAACAGGGCTATATCATTATAATATGAACTGGTTTTATATTCCGGATGAACATGGATCTTTTTTATATTTCTTAATTGTGGTTCCAAATAGTTTTCTTCAATCATTAAATTTAAATCTCCTATGCGAACTTTAGTCGGTTGTAATCTGCAAGTGTAAATAATAATATTAACATTTGGAATAAACTTTGGAACGCAGATCACGAATACGGTCTTAGAATTTCAAAGTTATTTATATTCTAAGAAATAATTGCAAAGAGGTTTTGTACGAATGCTAAATTTGTTTTATAAACTTTTTGCAAAACAATTACAAAATTTATATAGAATAATATTACGTTTTGCAATATTCGAATGGTATGCGCTCTGACAGGCGCAAAATTTATCCGCAGATTCCTCAGGTATAAAGAAAAAAACTATTTCTCGGTAAAAGTTAAATTTGACAATACCTTAAAAAAGTAGAGCTAATTTTTAATTATATTTTTAATTTTATCAGGCTCAAGATCATAATTTTTTAATGATACTAACGAATAGTAAACACTAATTTTTTTATTAAATGGAAAAAATTGTAAGGATCAGCGCTAGAGGGAGTGCACACTTTCGACCCGAGCGACCAGGTCATCAAAAAAAAAAGCTAATTTTTAATTTTAGCGGTCACATTCGTGATTTATGGGTCGTGTGCCAAACGTATTTTTTGTGTTTTATTTTGTAATTTGCATTTGTATAAAATTAAAGTTTGTTTAATACTATAATTTTGCCTGAACTTACCCTGTAAAGTTTGTACAGTGCGCTGCTGTTATAACAAAATTTTCACTTATTAAACTGCCACCGCATTTATAGTCAACTTTATTATTTTCAGAACGAAAACCTATTGCTGTCTGAAATTAAAAGATAATAAAAAAAATCAGTTTAAAAGAAAGTCTATGGTCTTTTTGGAATAAATCTAAAAGAAATTTTAATTGTTTTTTTAAGGATTTTTCCTTTTCAATAAATTCATTTAACTTTTCTGTAGTGGGTGTTTTAATTTCAAAGATCCAATTTTTATCCAGGGCCTAAAATCAGTATCTTATCCCTTTTAAATGTTTTAAAATAATTAATAAAAAAAATTATCTCTTCAATTTTTTTTATACGAAAGATTTTGAAAAAAGTTACCCAACGTGTTTGTTTGCTTGAGTATTCTGAAAATTTCTGAATTCCCCCCAAAAGGTGTTGTTTTTTGTCGAACAAATTTTTTAAAAGAAATTTAATGTATTTTTTTTTTTTTGATTTGATAATATTTTGGTTTATATTAAGTAAGTACGTGCTTTAATTTTTATTCTAAAATTATATTATTTTCAAGAATTGCGATCTGATAGACACAAATTGTCGTTGTAATCATTATATTAAAGCACTAAATTATTATCAAAATTAAAAAAAAAACTACATATATTTTCTATAAAAAATAAGAAAAAAATATGTAGCCAAACTGGTACTAATGAATCGTTTAAGAAACTAGTTCTGAAGTAAATAAGTCACCAGTACTTCATCAGTTAATTTGCACCTTAATTCAAAATAATAAAAAGTATTAAGTGTTACCTTGCAAACTCAGATTTTATTATAAAAAACAAATGTAAACAAAACGAGAATTCCGAAATTTCTTTTTAAATTTATACAATTTTTTTAAACAATCCCTATATCGATTCTACTAAACTAGTACACAACTTGTTCAAAATGATTATTTTAGAACTAGATTTGTAATTACTACTCCAAAAACTAGTACATATTAGAGCTAGTTCGGCTCATTTGCTAGTGAGAAATTTAAAAATATGTTAAATATAATTATTTATTTATAAAATATAATAAAAATCATTCAGTCGTTTGACTTCTATAGTTGCAAAATTATATTTTGTTTGGGAAATCTTTAAATCTTTTGAAACAAATATTATTTTTTTGGAACACACTAGGTTTTTCCATAGATGTACAACACATTGTTTATGCTCTTAGGCCTTCCAAATGCGAATCCCAGGGCACAAAGGTTATGTCAAATCAAAATTTTGACATATTTTTCACATAATTTTGAATCTACTGAATGGTTTTAATTATGTATCTTGTTTAAGTGAATATTAAGCCTCTAATGCCCAAGACCTTCAAAAAACATTTGTCATATAACATATTTGGTAGTTTTTGGCCAAATAATAATTAAAACAATGATGTCGATACTTTTTATACCTTTCAACATTTTTATATTTTTTTAACGAACTATTTTAAAGTCAAAATTTCGTAAATTAAAAAAAAAACAAAATATTAAAAAAAAAAAATATTTAAAAAATTGCCAAAAGCTTTAAGTTAAGAGTATCTAATTGCAAAATCAGTTTGTATTTTTGCTCTACGAACATCGCTCTAACTCAAAAACCAGTTAACAGATTTTTTTTAAATAAAGCACCGCTTATGTAGTAAGCGGAATCAAGGTCAGCAAAATTTAATAACGTTTAGTGTAAATTTCGATAAATTTGACAATTTTGTAAAAGCGAAAATCGCTGTAACTTCTAAAACAATTACACAATATAAACAATTTTCGGTATGTAATTGATTGTCTTATTTTTATTGATTACAAAATTTCTTGATTCGTCTTCTACCTTTCTTGAGCTATACTCCCTAAATAAAGCGAGAAAAAAAATTGTAATATCTTTGCTATAATAAGTTGTCAATACAGAATTATAGTATAAATATTATCGATAAATTTTGAATTTTTTCAACCATAATCGCCAGCGTTTCCACTTAATATTATAGTTTTTTGAAGAGGGTAAAATCTAGTACCTATCCCGATTTAAGTAACAACTCGTGGTTTTTAGTTTAAATTTTGTTCTTCACTGGTTCGAACACAAAACAAAAAAAAAAATTTACAATTCTTTTATTTTTTGTATTTTTATTGATATATATATAAAGAAAAATACATTAAAACATCGCTAAATCGGCTTAATATTGCATAAGGATCCCGAGTATGTATACTTTATGGGTCTTAGACCCATATTTGAATATACCTTCACCATATATGGTGGAGGATATAAAAATGGTTTTAATAAAAGTTTGCATAAAGGTGTAATGATTACAAATATCGGAAAAAGCGCATTAATAAAACCTTAAATATTTTCCGAAATTATTATGCTCAAATGGAAGGTTATTTTATGGGAAATTTACATTCATAATAACATAAAAGATTTTGCATTTCTTCTCCACAATATCAACCCATTTAAATTTTTTCGCTGGGTTGGAAGTTAAAAAATTAAAGTCCCAAAACTCGAAAATATGATTCGATGTACACTGTAAAAAAGTTTTAGAGTGTGTGTGAAACGGTAGCAAAGTATGCTTCTTGGTAGCAAAGTATTGCTTCTTGGTAAAATTTCACTAAGCATTGAAATTTTTAAAGTTTTAAAATTTAAAAGTTTCTAAAAGCAAAATGAAAAAAAAATAAATAAATAAATTCGTTTCTATTTCACACAGAAACATTGCAATTGTTTTAACCATAGGAAAAATATTTTTTACAATGCTACTTTGCAACCGTTTCACACACACCATTAGTAGAAATCTGTGAAAAAATCTTGTCTAGTAGTTGTTTTAATTTATATAGCCATTTTAATTTATTTTATTGTAAAAATTCCAATTTTAAAATTAAATGTAATCAGTTAATTTTTAGGCAGCATCGCAATAAAATTATCAATATATTTATTAATGAAACAAACTCAAAACTAATGTTTATTACTTAACCGCTTAGCGGTTTACGTCGTATTTTTACGATACTCTATAATTTGTCTAACATTATTAATGGAATTCATGTTAATGGATTTCTTTCTTGTTTACATTTACACAAATAAAACAGATTCACTGCAGAACCCGAATTTCTAGCTAACCGAATGGTCTTGCCAACGATATATTTGTTTGTCGCAATCGAAATTCTATTAATGCAAGATATTTTTATTGAAACCAAATATTTCAATTTTATAAAGAAAAGATTTGGTTGGGACAAATAAATAATTTTGTTGCTGCAACCAATAATAACAAACATTTTACTTTTTTGTTTGCGTTTTCAACAAATTATGTGCAGTTAACCGGTTAAAACTTATATAAAGAAAACCCCCTAGTATAAGTCAATAATAAAAATTCTCATAAATATTTACCATATGAGGGTATTCCCCTGGCGCTGCTAGAACACGACCATTGAACTCTGAATCATTCGCATCATTGGCAGTATCTAATTCTTCAGGGAATATACGTTGTATATATTCAGTATACTCTTAAAATATATATACATGAACAGAAACAAAATATGAAGCATTTATTAAATGATTAATATATTTTTTTTGCATACTTTTCTCACATAATCTCACATTAGTAGTTGACGAAGATGGTTTGGGTTTGTCTTTTGAAGATATTCGATCACTATCATCATTAAAATTTCTGTTACCATTAGAATTCACTCTGGATGTAAAACTTCCTTCACTTTCTTTTCTAAAATTATCGTTATTATTTCGTCTGGATGAAGATCTTCTTTCACTTTCCTCTATAGAATTTTCTGTTGAAGTTTTTTTAAACGAAGTTCGTCTTTCATTATCATTATTAATGCGATTATAATTATTATCACTTATAGAATTTCTTGGTAATTCTTTACCCAAACGTTTTAATATCATTTCATTTTCATTTGTTTTACCGGGAAAATATACTTTTTCATTATAAGTTTTAGGTTCTCTTAATTCATTATTATCGTTTTCATAAAAACGGTCAGTCCACACAGAATTTAATTTCAAAAAGATTAGTAGTACACACAAATTTAATATATTATTCATTTTATTTTATATTTGGAATATTTACTTTATATAGAAAAATCGCAAATATCGTAAACGCTCATATTTCTTTCAAGTTTAAACAGCAACTGTGTTATTTAATTTTTAGGTTCTTAATTCAAGCCATGGTTTGAAATTTTGTTTATTTATTTTTTTATTTCTCAGCTTATCACAATGACTAATGGTGCAGCCATTGCTTTTTATAAACTATATATTTTAAGTTTTGGGTAATAATGGAAATAATGTAATTTTTGTACTAATTTGATAATAATATATTTAGGGATCTAAATTTCGCTCTTTCAAGAGAGGCTTCCTGTGACGTATTTTATGTAATATATAGTACAAACATATGGACCCAAACGTATTTTAGGGGGTTAAAGGAGGTTTGATATATGTTTGAAACTCTTTTGTTTAAATATATATATTTATAATTTAAATTATTTTGTAAGTTAATTAAAATAAACAGCACTGTTGGTTTTGGTGACGGTAATGAAATCTCCCGATTTATTTCTAGATTTCTCATGCATCGCACAATACGTGTTTTTATAGATTGGATTTCATTCAACGAGTTTCAACCTAATTTTTTTACCTCTCCTTATCTCTCAATCAAACATTCAACCCTGATGACAGAAACATTGGTAACTCATTTCTTTAGGTTGTAAGCCAAGCCCTTTGGAGGTTGTTGGCAAAGGCAATTTATGTAGTACACACTATAATCTATGTTGACCCACGTATTTGAGTGTTGGTCTATCGGAAAAAAATTAAGCTCTTAAAACCTTTTTTTATAAATGTCTTTATGCATGTTTATCAAGTTCTTTAAGTACAATTTAAATACACTCACAATATTATTTTGTTAAAAACAATCTTAAATACATATTAAATTAATCGAAAATAAAATCAAAAAGAGAACTACTGATTTTTCATTATAATAATCGACAAAAGTAGTAAAAATAATCGAAAGTCGTTTAAAATAACCATCAATTTTTAACTGACAAAACGGTAGATAAAAACGATTTTTGTAGTTTGGTTTTCTAATTTAATTTTTTTTGTATGTAATTACAAAACACAACACCTACACATGAATATATTTTTATTTTCTATGTGTGTAAATTTATTTGAATAATTTTTTGTAATTTTTATTGAAATAATTTTGTATTTAAACAAACTATTTTGAAAAAAAAAAAACAAAAAGGATATATTTGAATTTCTATTTTTAGAAACAGAAAACATACATTTTTACATTTAACAGAAAATATCAACTCCTACTGAAAGTCTGTGATTTTTTATAGTTTTTTTTTGGAATGACTGATTCAAATAGTTAAAAAATATATTTCTATAAATTTCAATTGATTCTACTACTTTTTAAATAAACTGCAGTCGGTAACGGAAAATATATTGTGAGTGTATAAAACAATAAAGGATTTTTTTATATTTTATTTGAAACAGACAATCAACAAAAAGATTTTACTAAATTTAAAACAAATTAAAAAAATAAATGAGACTAAAAAAATGGTTAAATAATAATAAGTTATATTGAACAAACGAGTAAAAGATTATTTATTTGAAAAATAAATGTATAGTCTTTTACTACAAAACTTTTTATTAAACTACTGGGTGGCGTAGAATGAGCTTTATTATTCGATTTTTTATTGTGTTGTTAGATTTATATTCATTCCTTATAAATTTTATTAATTAATAATTTGTTCATTGTTTTTTTAGCATTTAGTTAAGAGTGAGTGAACTGAGTTTAAAGCAACTGAAAATAAATGAAAAAATCCCTTAAAAACCGCTCTACTAACTTTACATTTAAATCAAATTATCCGTTCATTAATTCTTAAATGTTAATAAATTAACTTACAATATTCGTAAAAATCAATGATTTTTTTTATTTATTTATTATAACTGTCAACTAATTAATTACAAAATCCGAAAAAACTAATGATTTTTCCTTTATTTTGCTTTTAAATTATCAAAAAGTTAGCTACAAAGTCTGTAAAAATTAACCACATTTTATTAATATTGTTTATTTTAACAATAAGCTTACTAACTATAAAAAATCAAAAAATACTTTTTTTAACAAAACATTTAAAATAAAAGTATTGATTGTAATGAAAATCTGTATTCACATATAATATATTTTTTAAATAAATATTAACAAAAATTTGAAAAATATATTTCTTTGTCTTTTAACTATTTATTCCCAATTTTTGATCTTCCGTTATATATCAGAACCAAACTATGGGTATCATGTTTCATAGTTGAATCCAAATTTTATATGGAAAAAACATCAAATGTGTCATTTAAAGTCCCAGTTAGTAGCTAAGGGGGCATTGTAAAAGAGTTTAATTATTTAAAAACAAATGAGCCGATAACTTTTTAAATAAACTACTAATATTTTGAGTGTAGTTAAAAACCAGAAAATCACTTGAATGTGGAATGGACTAACCACCGAATTTGGTGGATGTCCAAAGACCTTTATATAAATGTTTAGATCTCATCAGATCAAATATAATGTGATTGAATCTAATTATATCTGGTGCCAGATCTGAACATATGTGCTTATATATAGCATATGTGATACATTATATGGGTAGATCTCATCATATCTAGTGACACATCTGCTCATATCCAAATTTACTTAAAAAATTTTATGATTTTTATGGCCAGTTATGAACAGATCTGATATATAATATCACATCTAGTATAAGATCTGTTCATTTCTAAAAATATATGCTAAATGTTGTAATATCTTTGTCAAGATTTGGTATCAGATCTTAGCCATTTGAACTGTTTAAAAATATTGCTTAAATAATTACCTGATAAAAATAGTTATTATTTTTTAATATCAGTTTATAGTTAGAAAAAATCCAGAGAAGACAAAACAAGTTCTTGAGAATTATTACAAACGCCCCCTGGTATGTTAGGAATGACAACATTCAAAAAGATCTCAATGTACCCTTAGTTAGTAACGAAATCACTAGATATAGCAATAACTACTTCAAGAAACTGGAAACTCATCCCAATGTTCTAGGACGGAATCTTTTGAATAATGATGGGCATAGGCGACTAAGACGGAGGGACACTGCAGATCTATCAAACATATGAAGAAAAAATTTTCAGATGCCATACATATCTATGATCGGATATAATTACATTTGATCAGATATAATTAGATCTAAAATTTGTCACCAATCTCAAATCTAGTCAGATCTGGTAGAATCAGACCAAATGAGATCTGGTCATGTCTGGTATTTTTTTCTCGGGCATACAATATTTTTTAGATATGCCATAACCGGGGCTTATAAATTAATCATTGATGTTATTTATTAATTTAGTCATTTTTGAATACAATCTTTTCATTCGTTTCCCGTTCCGTCCCAATACTTAATGTTCACATTTCACACAGTTCCCATTTAATTTGTCAGATTTTGTTTGTAAACAAACACTTTTCATTAATTGTAATTTAATTTTTTCTGCTAATGAAATTTGGCAAATTTTCAAAACGAGTTATTTCATAAGTATGAAATTTAAAAGGTAATGAAAAATTCATTGTCATTAAAGTAAATAAAGTATGTGTTAAATATACTAAGAAAAAGCCTGCAATGGAAAATGTGGCCCCAAAATAGCTAAAAAAGTGATTTTACGCTTTTTAATCACAGTTAACTTGAGACATAGAACAGCATTTTTAGAATCAGCATAGCTTTAAAAAAATACCTATTCAGATTTAGGCATTAAACAGAAAATATATTTTGTATATTTAAGGTAATAAAATTTGTTTTTGGCAGTTTTTTTGTTGTGATTTTTCCTCAACGATCTTTATCTTTACATATACATTATGATTTACATTAATTATTTATTATTTATTATCAGCTTAACAAAACATTAACAAAAATATAACGTATTCAACAAAAACTTAACAAAATTTTAAATTCAGAATGAAATTTTAATATTATTTGGATCTACAAATGAAGCACTTTGTACTTGGTGGATTTCTGAGGAGCCACCCAAATGATCATATTGAGCTGCAATAATAAAAGTTTAAAAAATACATTTAAACTAAAATATTTTATATTGTAAAAATTAAAAAAAACTCACCAATAATTTGTTTTTTGATCTCTTCGAATTCCTGATCATTGCTATATTTTAAAAATTGTACACCAGCACTATTTTCAGCAGGGGCACCATAAGCCAAACACATACAGCAAATTAAGGCAATACACAAAATCTGTAACATTTTGTTTTAAAAATTATATAATATTTTCTTAATTTCTGGAATTAATTTGTGTAAAATTTTATTTTTTCTTACCATTAAAGTTTTCATTTTAAAAATTTCCAATGCTTTCGTCTTTTAACTTTGGTTTCTTTAAAAAATGTACTAAATTTGTTTCTTGTTATGAACCGGCATTTTATATAGTTTTTATTTTTAAATGAACTTCAACTTGAAACAAGTTTTGTTTCTAATCTACACTAAATTGGAACAATAAACATAAATTTAAAAAATTATGTTTATTGAAACTGCTACTTGCTATTTCGGTTTCTTTGGGGTTTTCTAATCAACACTTAGTTGACACATGCAATAATTTATTTCGATTTCGAATATAAGTTGTTTTGAGTTTGTTATACATACTACAATTCTCTAGTTTAGTAGTAAATATTATATACTTATGATCGATCACACAATTTCTTGTTAAAATTAAACTAATAGAAAAATTAAAACTTTACATGGGTTAAAAAAACAAATGTGTCAGCTTAAGTTTCAGTTAGCAGCTAACTGAATTTTGTGTTAGTGGGTCTTACCCGTTTTATGTTAGATTAGAATTAGGAGAAAAATGAACATATTTTCTAAGTACCTACAGTTTACAAATGCATTTTAACTCAAACCGGCAATATACATTTTCGTCACTAATAAAATCCTAAAACTTTATTTGAGAGAAACATTTTCAAACTAGATCTACTGTTACAACAGAGGATTCATGACCGCTTTGGAATATTTAAAATTCAATTTATATTCATTTAATAGAAACAATTCATTTTAAAAATAAGCTTTTTATTAATGTGTTTATAACAAATTTTTTTAACAACTAAATTAACTAACAGCAATTGCGATATTTATATGTAAATACGACCAAGGAATAAATATCCATAGTTGTACGTATTAAATAACTTTTTTTAGAAAATTGATTCTTTCTGGTTTTATTACAAAAATAAATTGATTTATTATGCACGCCTTCTCAAACTGATCACGCAATGGATTTAATTCATCAACAGACGATGCTTTTGTGGCTTCTAAAAAAGAAAAAGAAGTTTTATAGTTACCTTTAGTTAAAAAATTAATTTAAAACTAATATTTTAAACTACAATCTATTAACATCAAGTTGAATTTCAGCATTTTTCCCAATTTCAGGGCTTGAATGCAATTCGTATTACCTTTGTATTAATACCATAACATACTCCAGCAAAAGGAAAACAAATTTAAAATATTTTTGTTAAATTTACGAGTGCTATAAATTGAAATACACTTTACTTCAAGCTAAATTTGAAAGACTTGCATAGGTAATAAATGTATCAAGACCAAACAATGGGTATCATGTTTCAGTTTAAGTGTTTACAATTGTGTACTGTAGACCAACACTCAGAGGGTACCCCTACTAATGCAGTGCTTTGGGTTGTTATCAGTTTGTGGAATGGTGGAAATAGGGAGTAGTATTTTTGGACGTTTGATTTGATTTTGATCTCTAAATTGTAAGTGTCAGGAAAGACATCTGCTAGGAGTTTAATTCACATTCACATTCATTGTTCGACCAATGAACGAATTTTCTCTGTAATACGTTGTACGTTTGATTAGACAATCAACCACAAATGGATGAGATCTAGTGGAACAAAAACAAGAGCCCTAGGGATAAAAATACTTTCCATGGTAGTACAGATGAAACAGTGTTACACATCCCACATACCGACGATATGCTAAAAAGTCAATGCAGCTACATACCATACTGTCATTTATGAACGCCGACACCCTTTTTTGCACACGGTCCAGAAGTTTCATTATGGAGTTTTGTTAAATTTTAAGTCGAATATCGTTGGAATAAATAGTAAGAATATCAAAAGGAGTGAAATATTTCCTGCACTGGTTAAGAAAGTAAGGGTACTTAAATGCTTCTTTAAACACTTGATAACATAATTCTCTCAGCAAACATCACATTGAATTTTCATGCGACTACATCAAGAGCTTCAGATTCCCCAATATTGATTGTGTTATTCATAATCCACCTTTAACCTCTAACCTCTACAATTCTTGGCTAATGATCGAAGGAATATGAATTATAAATCTTGCTGTCATCTGCAAAAGAGTAATGTCGTTTAGAAATTTAAAAAAGAGAGAAGAAGAATGAATGGAACATTGCGGTACCCCTGCATTTAACTGAAACTCATTGGATGATACCCCAACAATATCAACTCTTATATTGCGATCCCTGAACAAACTCGATATAAATCGAGAGAAGTTATCACGGATACCAAAAGCAATAAGCCTTGACATTAGTGCATTGTGCCACACACTATCGAACGTGTTGAAAATATATAAGGTTGGAGCGCACAACATGATTGCATGTCATCCATTTTTGGTAATCATGAAGGACAAATGACCCTTCCTCCTTTCAGCCTAACTTAACTTTAGTGTTAATTAAAAAATTCTTCCATTCTTTCTTATGTTATACGTAAATGTTTAACTGAACTTTCGTATATTTTACGATATTAAATATACTCTAAAATTTTATTAAGTAAATTTTTATTCGAGATGTTATGACTACTTTAAATTTGAGTTTAAAGCATAAACCCGTTAATATAATTTTTGTTTAAAAAACGTCTTCTAATTTAATTTAAGTATTTATATTTCAACTTTTTGCTTACGTACGAGCATTAATAAATTTTATTTGTTATGACTTGCAGCCGGTGGATGTTTTTTTTTTATTATTTAAACAGAATATTTTTTAAATAGATTAAATAGAAGTTCTGTTTTTGAGCTGCTTTTCGGTTAATTTTATTCTACAATGAAACGACACCAAAAAATGTTTGAATGGTTGTATAAAATTTAAATAACGAAAATAAAGATTTGTAATATTTTAAAGAAATAACTACCGGTTGGCCAGATACATACATACACAGAAACGTCGAATTTTTATCACATTTTAGGAACTCTGCACCCCGTTTCCGTATTTCATGCATTGTAAAAGTTTTCGCGATTTTCTCGTCAAATCTAGCGGTTTTAATTCCTTTAGCAGTAAAAATTGTTGGTCGAGATCTCGACCAGCAGTATTCCGGAAAAATCTCAGCCAAAAAAAAAAATGCCCAAAAATTAGTTTTTCCCTATTTTTAACTAGCCATGAAAATTTCCTTAAGATATTTAAATATTTATGTAGTCTGGTATAAAATGGGTTAATAAATCTGGTCTTGACTGAGGTCAGCCAGTCGCAAGCTCGATGAAAATAGGAAGTGTATGAAGAAAGGAGTTTTCCGATCCTTAATAAAATTCGAATCGACATGGGAGCGCTGTATTTCAGGCATGACCTGTTTTTTGACATGCGTTAGTTTTGAGGAATAACTTCACTTCCGATTCCTCTATTTCCATCTAACCTAACCTGAAGTGTCTTTTGTAAGTCTCAAAAATATTTATTGATTCCGAAACATCTTTTTGGATTGCTGAGACAACAATTTAGATGATTTTTAAAGAAAAAATCACTGCTATGAGTCATTTAAAAATCATTTAAAATCGCTTCAAAGTTAGTATTTAAAGAAAAAATCACTGCTATGAGTCATTTAAAAATCATTTAAAATCGCTTCAAAGTTAGTTATTAAAATTATTTAAACGAAAAGTATTTGTTAATGGGCCAAACAATTTTTTAATCTTTTCTGAGGGTTCTTATTTTGTAAAATGAAAATATTAATTTTCATTACTTTATAAAAAAATAAGTAGCTTTCTCAGAAAAATCCTAAAAGAAATCCTTTAAAGTTTCTAAATTTTTTGTTTGCATGTTCTAAAGTATTTATAGAAAAACTAATAAAAAAATTTAACATCTTAACACCGTAACAATATAAAAAAGGCTCCAAAGTTAACATAAATTTTAAAATATTTTTCCGAGTTATTTTTGATTAGAATGATTTTGAAAATTAATTTTTTGTTATTGAATTTAAATTGGTTTTCTGTTGCCGCATCCGAAAAATTTCGTTAGAACAGCCGAATCATTCAATTTGCTATCAACTAGGTTGTGTCTGTAGCTCTATAAGATTAGACTTAAAATAGTACAACTCACCTTTTTTAAGAATTCTTGGTATTATATATGATTTCTTTGTGGATTCTACTATATAAACATTAGTTGAATTAAGCTTTTCATTAAATTTGATTTCTGCTGACTGCAATGGTAACTCCCCACTTGCCTCTAATAAAGCAGAAGCTACAATTTTAGCAGCATCTACAATTTTGTTTTGATTTGATTTCAATACTACTGAGGTAGGTTCTTCGATCATAAACATAGGCTCAGAGTATTCAACATCAAATTCTTTGGATGATGATGGTGGTACAACAAAACCGGAATGTTTGGTAAAATCATAAGGATTAATTGAGTTGGATGGTAAGTTGGGTAGTTTCACTGAATTTCTTAAGGGTAATTGAATATTTTTATATGACACTAAACCTGATGGAGGTGGACCATATGAAGTAAATATAATATTAGATGGATTTGAAGATGAAAACTTTGTTGATTTTATTTGTGGACGAGGATTAAATTCATTCAGAGAACGTGTTGTTTTAGTGGAATAAGATTTAATTTGTTGAAAAGATTTATCTGCTGAAATTTATAAATTTTGTTTTTATTATAATTTTTATTTTATCTATTAAATATTATTTTTGTTAAATACCATTGTTAATTGATGTTACTGATGGCAAACTGTTACGATTATTAAAGGGACGAGAATTTAATAGATCTAAAGTTGTAGTGACCGCTGGTATGCTTAACCAATTTTGTATAAAAATTACACAAAACACAAAAACATTCCATTTAAATTCCTATAAATTATAATAATTTTTTAAGTATGAATTATATTTTTTCCAACATTTTTCACTTTTTTTTTACCATTTTTTGTGGTTAAAGTAATGTATTTAATTTTTATATTTTAAACAGTTTTCTCTTAAATTTATAGTTCACTATATTTTTAACAACTAAACCACACTTATTTGTTAACAATACTATTTATAATTTTTTGTACTACTATAAAATGGGCATAATTTGTTTTAATAAGTAATATTTGTTTTTTTCATTAGTGCACTAGCACATCAATTACCATCTAAATTGCCCCATGACCCTGGCATCATCTACAAATTTTAAATAATAAATTTTTTTAAAAATCATTCATAATATATAAAACCAAATCCAACATTTAGCCAATAGTTTGGTTTCCAACAGAGTTTTTGTATTTCTGACCCATCTTATTATCTTCATACATCAAGCTTTTTGTCATATCAAGAGTTTAACACTTAAAATAAACCACAAGATCTGATAGTTCATGTTATTCCATTGATCCCTACATATATCATTTTGTATAAGCTCGCGTTCAACAGAAAGGAATGTGATAAATAACTGTATCATAAATGTTTTAATTTGTTATAAATGTTTTCATATAAATCTTATTATTGTGGTAAAATAATTATCACTGGCTAAATACAAATATTGTTTGGAATTATGAATAATAGTTTTGGATTTCTACACTCTAAAAAATGTTTGTAAATCTACTACAATAAAATGGGTAAATTTTTGTGTAATATTACGAAAATTCATTAAATATAAAAAAAAATTCCTAAAAATGTTTTATACACACTTTCATATACCATAATACACACAAACAGTATTTTTAGACATAATGTGTTTAAAATTAAACACTTTGTGCCTAAAATTAATATTATTTTGTTAAATTAAAATTTTACGCACAAATTTTGTAAATATACTAACTTAGAATGGTAATAAATATTTTGACATTTGGAAATTAGAAAATACTAAAAAAATAAAAAAAGCTAAAAACAAAAATTAATTTTTCAAAAGTTCAAAAATATAATTTGTGAATATTGTGAATTTAAATTCAAGATGACCATCATCACAGCAAAAACCCATTCGAAATATGTATATTATGCATTATATTTATAATTCATTATTATTATATTATATTATAAAATAAATTTAGTCTTTCAAAAATAATATATTTTCTGCAGTTTAATTTACGACATGCGTTGGTAAATATACGCATTTTTTTTTATATAATAACGCATATAGAAATACATTTTTAGGCATTTTATGCGTAAATTTACTCTTCAAACAGGTTTTTTTACGCACAATTTAAGTGAATTTTCGAATTACTTTTAAAATTTCATTTAAACACTCACTTACGCACCTTCAATGTGAAATTATCAATTATGTGCGTACCAAATTACGCATAATGTGCGTACTTTTTTTCGTTTACGCACACAGAGTAAATTAACCCAATTTATAGTAGGAGTACAGTTTCCTACTATAAGTTGGGTAAATTTCAACAGAAATTTATTAGAGTGTATAGTTTGTAATAATTCAAAAATACCATGCAATGATTTAAAAGTTAATGGCGAAATACATAAATGTCTACCGAGTTTTGTGAAGGTAAATTAATCGATACAAAAAATATAATTCATTATGGTTGGGTTACTTATCTAATAAATAACCAGAGCAAAACGTTAACCACAGATATTTTCATATAGATTTGAAATTCATAACTAGGGTTAGGCATTAAGCTTTGGTTATTTTGAGATAAGTTAGCAGGTCTATGTAATTTAAATTAAATTTAGGTACTAATTTAATACTCAATTTTTTTATTTTTTTGTTTCAGAGTACAATAAGAAATGGTTCTAATGCTAATAAAAGTAGATTGTCAGAAAAAAGTTTTGATAAGATAATTCGGATTTTTATTATGACCCCTTTAAATGCTTGCCTCTTAATAAGTGATTATGGCGATAAGAATAAAGCAATATTTTTAATTTTTATGCATATTCTTTTTCGTGTTTTTAAAAGATTTGAAGTGAATAAACAATGGGAATATTAAAATAAAGCTCGCTATAAATAAGTTTTATGATGTTTTTATTTTACTAATAACACTGTGCTAGAATTGAGAACTTTTTTTAACCGACAAGCGGGGCATCCAGTGGGTTAACCTGAAACTAATGGTGCTAACTGTGTTTCTAGGTTAGCTCTTAAAACAAAGTTAGCAAGATGTAATATTTTAGTTTTTACAATAACCAGACGTAACTTGGCATTGGACCATTGCGTCTCAAATGAAGTTATTGTACATTTTTTTTATAATTTTTATTATATAGCCAAGTCCCCAAATCCTAACCTACATCAGATCTCGTAATGTTATACAAAAAATTACATTTTTTAGGTGTTCATATCATTACTTTAGTGTTAACATAGGTAGTCCAATCGAAGGCCATATTTTTATTTATTCAATTCTCTTCAATTTTATTAATAAATATGAAATTAAATATGAAATGTTAGGTCCATGCGGTGTAGCGTGCGTCACGGAAAATAAGGATTTTTTATGTTGTGAGTTGAATGAAATTTTTTTTGCAATTCGTCTATAATTTTAAATCAATTTTATATACTGCTTTAAGGTAATACAAAAATTAAAATTCTTCAATTGAAATAAAAAATAGCATATTAATTGTTGTAGCTTGCGTTACGATTTGAGTTTTCTCAAAAATTGCAAAGTGTTTGCAATTATTCGACCCTGCCGGCTAACCGGTTAGGGCATTATTCGAAAAATTACTAAAATTGTTTAATGAGTTATTCGGATCGATTGATCGGAAAAATTTGCGATTACCAGTAAGGATACCTAGTGCTCAAGTAAACCCTTAAATCTAAAATAGGAAAATGCAATGTGTACAGTGTTTTTCAGTAAAGAAATTATTGTAGAATATTTTCTTAATAAACCAGTGCTATCTTAAAACAATATTCAATAAATAATTCTTAAAAATATTGCAGTTTTTGCAACATTTACAAAGTTCGACAGTTCTCGTTGCCACTTTAATTTTTTGGTTTGGGTTTTAAAGTTAAGGAGGTTTTCTATTAAACAAAGCTCTATAAAACTTTTAAATACGCATATTTCTGCAAGTAAATTGTAACGTTTTCTTTTTTGGGTTCTATTTAAGCTTTTCAACTCTTTAAACATTTTTTGACAAATCACATTTTTTTGGTTCTTAAACATGTTGTTATGTCCAATTCAAAACAATTTTAATATGTTATTTTGGCGCTGATACCAAAATAATACTAAATTATAACTGTATATGAAATGTAAATATAAATAAAAATACAGTAACGGCAACAGTTTGGTAAGTAGTGGACAATAATTCTCGCTCGTCTTAAAGGATCTGGGCACTACATCAATAATTTAACAGGCAAATTTTCTGTTTCTAACAACGACTTGTTGAACAACATCTTGCTCTATAATCTATTTTCCTGTCGGTTTTAACACCGATAACTTTTGTTTGAAATTATTCGAAAAGTAACCAGATATTCTCAGAAACAATTCTGGAGCTAGTTCTAGTTAGTTATATTGTATCTTATCATTTAAGTTAAGGTAAACGGGTTCTGGTGCCATGGAATTTGTTATAGCAGAGTACGTTGTAGAATAAATTTGGTTGGGAATCTCTTTTAAAAGTATTTTATTGGCAGAATTCCTAAAGAGTTAATGTATTAATATCCTGTTATGACAAATGCAACTTTGTTTTGAAATACATGAAAATATAATTTACATAATTTAGAATTTTTTGAGGAATTAGAACAAAAATTAAAAATTGTCTATTGTATTTCCTAAAGGATACACAGCACTTGCCTTGAGTTGGTTGGTTAAAAATTTAAAAAATTTTTATTAAGAAATGTTATTAAAAAATGAAATTTATTTTTTGGTTAAAATAAATTCAATTGTGTTTACTTATATACTACTAGAAAAAATGTAACGTTCGTCACGTAGCGTGCGTCACAAAGTGTTCAGGGCATTTGCTTAAAACCGATAAAAATTTTTGGCTGCAAATAAGTTATTTTAGAATTCTCTTATTTTGTGTGCTTTATTATGCAAAATTCGCTAAAAATTACTAAAATATACTACAACTTTCAAAATTACTTTCACTTTTTGTAGCGTGCGTCACAAAACTTTGTGATTAAATATTTCACAACAAATAGCTGTACATTAAGTTTTGTGCCATTCGAAAGTACACTTAAATCCAACTAAAGTTGAAAGTATCTCTATTGAAAGACCAAAAAATTTCTATATTTTTATCCAAAAACACGTACGAATGTAGCGTTAGTCACGCAGGATTTGCCCATATATTCCAAGTTTAAACTAGCATGCTTCATTTTTGGACCTAGCCCATACAAAACATTCCAATAAAATTACACTTAAGTATCTAAGAAATCGTTGAAAACCGGCTTCAAATGTGATTTATTCCTTTATTGTTTTTTTTTTTTTGCAAAAACACAATTTTTTAAAATTTTTTTCAAAATATCTGAAAATTTTATTTTATGTAATGTAAACAAAAAATAAATGTAATTCAGGAATGCAAAATTAGAAACTCAATATTGTTCTGAGTTTATAAAGTTGTACTTTTTCGAAACCGATTGTACTATTTAGTTTTTGTGTTATTATAGAAAGTTTGTAAATTGTAACAAATTAGTCATTAGTGTATCATTTGCGTTACATGCAAATATAAAAAAAATTAGTATAAACTTTAAAGTCTTTGACACTTGTGCTATGTGTGTGGGAAATAATATACAATCACAGACTACCCAGACAGGAAACAAAAGTTGAATCAAAATGGTGACTAGAAAATGAGTAAAAGGAAATGTCAAAATTGCAGTCTTACACAGAAAGGGATAGATATACAAAAAAATATGTACTATACAGTTTATATTTTGCAAATCACTGCAATGTCAAAATAACCATATGGCTCGAGAATTCTTGTTTGACATATGTCATTGGTAACCTGTCTGTGTAGTCTGTGTATATAATTTTGCCCAGTCGCCGTAAAATCACTACTGAAAAAAAATAACTTGTATGAAACATAAAGGGTGTCCCAAGAAGAACGCAATTTTTAAATTTTAAATAAAACACAGATATTTAAAAAAAACTCGTGAAACTTTATTATATCGTAAAGTAGACAGAATGAGGTTGTGTATGGAACAATATATCGTGCAGATGGCCGCCGCGGCTTTGATGGCATGCACGCGATCTTTAAATGAAATTTTAAATGACCATTTTGCATGAATGCTGCGGTATTTCATTAATGCAGCGTCCAATTTCCTCTTTTAAGGCTTGAGTCGTCGTCGGCTTATTCGCGTAAACTATCGACTTCAAAAAACTCCAAAGAAAAAAATCTAATGATGTTAAATCGCACGATCTAGGCGGCCAATTCTGATCTCCAAAACGCGAAATAACACGACCGGGAAATGACTGATGCAGCAATTGAATTGTTTCTCTGGCTGTATGACATGTGGCGCCGTCTTGTTGGAACCACATGCCCTCCACATTCATTTCTTCAATTCTAGGCAAGAAAAAACTGGTTATCATTTCACGATACCGAACACCATTGACTGTTTGCGCTTGACCTGCCTCATTTTCATAAAAAAAGGTCCAATGATTCCTCCAGCCCAAAAACCACACCACACAGTGACACGTTGAGGATGCATTTACTTCTCGTGAATCACTCGAGGATTTTCCTCACCCCAAATGCGACAATTCTGCCTATTGACGAAGCCATCAAGATGAAAATGGGCCTCGTCACTGAAGATGATTTTATCGGCAAAATCAGCATTTTCATGTTGTCTCTACAATACCCAATTAACGAACTCCCTTCGCTGTCCATGGTCAGCTGGCTTCAGTTCCTGAGTCAATTGAACTTTGTATGCATGAAGATGCAAATCTTTCGTCAAAATTCGCTGCAAAGTGGATTTGGAGACACCAATTTGCTGAGCTCGGTGTCGAATTGAGGTGGATGGAGTTTGAGCGACATCATCACGTACAGCTGCGACATTTTCGGTCGATCGACCTGGTCGAATGTTGCCAGATTTAAAAATTGCGTTCTTATTGGGACACCCTTTATTTGTCTTTAAGTGTTATATGTGGTAAGAGTTGGACATCGTCAATTGTGTGTACACCGTGCATTTTCCGTTTTAATAAATGGAAAAAACGGAGACGACATGCCTTTAATAAGTTAAATTTATATTTCATATCATAATGTTTTTTTTTTTACAGGAGTACTTAATGGACCGGACATTCGCCGTCTAATGAAGGACCAACAATTTGAAGTTGCATTAAAAGGTATCGAGCTATTAGCCTGAAATTGTGTGAAATCATTATTTGAAAATGTTTTAGGAAATTATCGCTCTAAAAATTGACGAATTTTCGAATTGAAAATATGCCAACCACATTTCAAAAATTAAACTTCAAAATATTATTGAAAGAATATTTTTTGCAACGTCATGCAGACAAATTTAATGAACAATCACCAACCGAGTCTGATAAACATAAAGAGAAATTTCACCAAGTGACAGCCAGACTCGAACACTAGTAAAGTGGCAAAAACTTTATTCGCTTTTAGAGGATATTTATTGAAACTTTCCTGAGGAAGCAGAATAAATTTCTAAATAAAAACTTTAACTTTTACAACAAAAATAAATATTTTTAATTTTTGAAGAACAAATAAATAATAAATTTTAATTTTTCTTAAATTTTAGTTTTAAATACATGTATTAAATTTTTGTTAAATTTTATTCGATTATTTAAAAAAATAATAAAATGAAAATGGAGTTGGTCTCAAACTTCAGCACCTAAGTATTTAAATATAATTAGCCCTACATTTTACAATGCGAACTTAGCATTTACAAATTTTGTATTAAAATTTCTTGCTTGCTTAGTTCACACTGTAAAATTGGCCCTTGGATTCTAAGTTATAAAGTAAACCTTTTTAAACGATAAACTAGAAATATTTTATTGTTAAATTTCTATTTTTTCAATTATGTTTGTCATTGGTCCAATGCAAGTTTATATACCACAGTGATACAAAATCGAACTTTCCGAGTCGGAATGCGATGAAACCAAAAGCAAATGAAAGTTGACATTTTCTATAGCAAAACCCTCAAGGGTTTTTTTAGTTTAGTGCGGGGTTTTTTTACACGCTTTTGAAGTTGGTGATTTTGAAACGCTGTCTAACAAGAGAAAGATCATCAAAAATTTTATAAAATAATAATAAAGTTGTGGTATCTTACTGTTTTTGGGGAGGAATCTATTTTTGATACTTATTTTTACCTAAAACTCACGCTAGATGGTTCTGTCATACAAATTTTGCTATATCTTGTAGATTGTCATAGAAAACACAGTGTTTTTACTTTTTTTTAGGTTAAAAATCGATTTTTCATGTTGCCTTCACTATAAAACATATTTCTAATGATAGTACAAAGTACATTTTATTGTTCTCAGTACGTTACTAATGGTACGTTATAATAGTATTTTTATGAAAAAAATTGTGTTGTGTATTTGTATACCGAAATTAAGTAAGATAATTCTTTTAGTTTTCTTCGATTTTCTTGATTTGTGTAATATTTTTTATTGAGCTAAAGTTTTTTTATTTATAAAAAATTAATTATAAATATTTATTTATTATATTTAAATATCCCAATATTTCGTCACCACATTGGGTGACTTCATCAGGGGAAATTGTTTTTATAATAAATAAATGAAAATTATAAATATATATATTTATAATTAATTTTTTATAAATAAAAGATCTTTAGCTCAATAAAAAATATTACAGAAATTAAGTAAGTTAATTAAAAACTTTGTGATTTCGATACAGCTGTACTCTCACTCTTGTCTATGTCTGTAATATTTGCAGTATAATCGAACGTACGAACGATTCAAACCGAACCGAACGTACTAACTGTTTTTAGGAAATAACACCAAGAAATAATGATAGAAGTGAAAATGTATAATTATACGTTCATACTGAACCCCAATAAAATATATAGGTTTAGAATATAAAAGTATTGATTTTTAATCCTTTCCGATGTATAACCAGGTAAAGTAGAACAAAATTTAATGAAACGGCTAACGAGTGAAATAATAACACTAAGCTCTGGGAACAAAATGGAATGCAAAGAGAAACGAGATTTGTGTCATCGGAGTGATTTAAATGGTTTATCAAATAAATAAGTCACCCTGTGTCTGTTTCATAAAAATTGACGCATCGGAGTCCCTCCCGGAACTACCTCATTTGAATAGTTGTAGTATATTATATGCCTAGCTTTACGAAAATGTTTGTCCTTTTTGCACTATATCGCTTAATTTGGTGCAGGACGAAGGAGAACGTTGCCATATGAATGAGGGATAGAAAACTCATACATACTAGATTTATACATTGATGTTGTTATCGCTGGGGTTTAAACCCAGAAAACACTTTTGTAAAATATATTACCAGATTTAAAACTATTTAAGTGTTTTGAGCATAAGGTACGATTGTAACACCCATTGTAAGAATAACTCGCTTAAAAAATATTTTAAAAATTCCCTTAAGTGATCCAAATAGTACTCTTAAATATTAAGAAAGGCTTAAGTGTATATAGTTCTTTTACTATAATTTCTTTCACAATGATCAAAATATGGCAGCTTTTTATAGATTTAAATTAAAGACATCCTAAAACTATACTTTAAATTAGAAAACTATTTTTTTTTTAATTTAATTTGTTTTATTTGATACACTTATTAAAACTAAACAACAATTAAAAACTAAATCTGGAAAATAGATCCATTACAACAAAAATCACGTTTAAAACTTAAACGCGCTTGTTGGGAGGTAAGTAGGAGCTATCAGGTACAGCGGATTGATAGCCACTGTTTACAGGACCCTTGGAGGCGAAATCTAAAACAGGAGCAACACCACCATTATAATTGTTAGATTTACCACCCAAAGAATCATATTGATTTTGGATAGCGCGTTGAGCATTTTCAGCATCAGCTGGAGTACGGTATTTGACAAAGTGAACTTCGGGTTTGTTGTTGACGTTATTGTTCAGGATATTCAATTTGTTGGCTAAATCACCGATGTCAGCTTGCTTGTTAAGAACATAGATGGCAGTACGCTGTTCAACAGCAGATTTGGCTAATTGCAGAGCAGCATTTTCAAGACCTGAGTTTTCAGGTCCCTTAATGAAAATGACACGTAAACCACGTTTTGCGGAATTAGCCAATTGTTGGTTAGCACCATGATCTTCAAAAGCACCTTCAGGGGCAGAGTATGAGTAGAATTCTTTGGTATATTCAGCAGGTGCGCCATAATCATTGCCACCATAAGCACCACCAGCGGGGGCTGATTGGTAGATTTGTTGGCCCCCCAAACCACCAGCAGTCACACCACCAGCAGTCACACCACCAGATTGTCTTTCATATTCATAACCTAAACTGGCAGCATAAGCTGTAGCCAAGCAGCAGAGAATCTTAAAATATAAGAAAATATTTATTTAAAATTTAAAATTCTTTTAGTTTTCTTCGATCTTCTAGATTTGTATATTAGTTTAAATTGATCTTTTTTTATTTATAAAAATTAATTATAAATATTTATTTATTCCAATATTTATAATTTATTTAAAAAAAAAAGATATTAAGCTCAATTTAAACTAATAATTAATATTTATATTTTTAATTCAAATCAATCAGGATATTATTTGGAGTTTGCAAAAAAATCAACACTTACAATAAAGGCACGCATTTTAAATTTAGTTTTTGAGTGTATAATGTTATATGATTAACAATTAATGCTTTACTGAATTTTGCTAGCAACTAGTGCAAATATTTATATGACAATATTGATTTCATATTCGATATCGATATTTAAAAGCTGTGCTAAATTTATGATAATGATTAAAATATTTATCCTTGATCGTTTAAGATAATTTTTGTTTGAGTAGTTTTTGTTTAGCATACACTCGCATAAATTAAACATGCAAAAAATTAACATAAATACAATTTTATAATTATATTTTAATATGTATCGCATTGTTAGTTTTTTTTTCTTTGAGAATTGTTGCTGTGTTTTGTTAGAGTTTAATCTTTTCCATTTTAGTTGTCAACACTTTAAGCCGGATAATTTGTTTTATCTGCATCAACATAAATATTATAGACGTCTTAGTGTGTTTTAACCTCTGTCCTCTTAACTGCTATCAATAAAGTTTAGCTAATTTTTAGATTTTTTTTTTAATTCATGTTTAACCAAAAATTGTATTATCTTAAGACTGAAACATAATTGGATTAAGTGACTTTAGTTTTGTTTGGGTATGAAACGAAATTTAGAAAATAAATTTTTTTATGTTATGTGAGATATTCTTTTTAAGGCTCGAACAGAAAAATTATAGTTTTCTTGAAAATAATGGGCAATACAACACTCAGAATATTGTGTAGTTTACTGTTTGTAGTTTAATAAAAAGGTTTTCTGTTTCAAAGTAATATCTATATTAACTTTTTTATACATTTATTCGAAATGATTTACTAGTTTTATTTATTTTTTTCATTTGTTTGAAATTTAATAAAAATTTACCCACAAAACGGAAATTTGAGGTTTATTTGTATCCGTTACAGTTATTACAAATTTAAATTTTGTTTCCTGTCTGTTTCAAAAAAAAAAAAAAAAATATATTCAAAAAATTCCAATAGGTTTGTAATTAAAAGTGGTTGCTTATATGTAAAATTATTTCAATTCAAATTATAAGAACTTCAAACACACACATACAAAAACAAATTCACACAAAAAGTGTCTATAGCCTTACAAACATTTTGTAGATTAATAAATAAACAAAAAATAGAAAAAACGGAAACAATTTCAAATAAATGATTGTCATTTATTTTTTAGGGAATTGGTAGGTAAAAGGTTACCATTTATTTTAACGGATTAAATAATTTTGTTCTTACAGATGTGTCAGTTGTTTCAACAGCATCTAAAAAAAAATAAAGCCATTTGATTTAAATAAAAAGTAGACCGGGCTTTAAATGAAATATGATTTGTTGCAAATGGTATTTTCTGTTATTTTACCTTAAAAACTATTTTAAGTGAAGAAAAACTGTTGAATGGAATGTATTTCCTGGCCAACTACGAAATTCATCAACATTTTTCGCTTATTGTCTTTTAGTGTTTCATTTGTAAATATCCCTTATTTAACACACAACTTTAAAGAAAAGAGCTGATAATTAAGCTCACTTTGATTTATTGAGTTAAGAGAAAATTCACTTACGAACTGTATGTGTTTTTATAAATCCCACAAATTATATATGTCAAATTAGTTCTGAGCTGATATTTGAGACATCCCTGTGGGAAAAGGACCTATCCCAGGACACGTCACGTGACCAGTTAATTGTGATAGGGATTGGTAACAGGACCGGTTTTTTGTATGAAGAGGACAGGTAACTTTAACATGGGCTTGTCCTAGGAGGGGGTCAATTGTCCTCTGTAACATGTCATAGGACGGGTCTAAAATAACATGTCACACAACTAACCCCAAAGAACATATCATGGATCCAACGCAAAATAACATGTCATGACTCTTAAGCCGGTCACGTGGATGGACTTTAGGAACCGGTCCTTTCTTAGCCTATCTCGTGATATGTATTTTCGGAACCGGTCAAGTTTTAAGCTATCACGAGACAAGTCCCGATTCCCAACAGAACCCTTCTTTCCCGCAGGGATGTGTTTGTTTTTCTTTTCCTTTTGTTGCAATTGAAGCACCCAGTGCAACAACAAGATAACTCCACTTTTTTTTTTTTTTTTTTTGTGCACCGAACGACGCAGATTTTTTTTTTGGTTTTTTCTGCATTAAAAAAGCTATTTCGCAAAAAAGTGGAGTTATCCGGTTGTTGCATTGGGTGCTTCAATTGCAAGTCAAACTGAGTTGTTTACATATCGAGGGCTTATTAACGCAACCTCGTATCTCAAAAATGACTTCTTTTCTGGAGAGACAAAAAAACATTTTATATATTAAATTTAAAAAGTTAAGTTAAATTTTAAATTTTAAAAGAAAAATACTGTTTATTTTCATATTATACTTATTTTATAAAATTTAAAAGGGATAGACATATATGGAACCATTTTTCGGATGAAATTGTTAATATAACATAAATATCATATTAGTTATATTATGAATGACTATTAGGGTGCATCTTACTTTTATGGACCAAATTTCTTCTTATTGTTAAAATATATTTTTTTAAAGAAAAAGGCTGATCTCATAACGGAAAAAAAACGTGGCTCATCCGCCCCGAACTAACAAAAATATGTAAAATCGTTATAAAATTTGCAAAATGTTAATATTGGGTTAAGAATACACTCATAAAAAAATGGTACAATAGACTGTTTAATTGCACTTGAACTAATTTGTATTTCCAACCTTCCCAGTTTATTTGAACCACAATTCTTTATAAATTATTTTATTTTAGTGTATCCACTGTCAGTCTCATACATATATGGTGGTATTTCCCCATATTTCTTATTATATAATCATAAAATGACCAATATCTGGGAAACTAAGCGAGACTAAAAAAGTTCATTATTCCGTATCTATACATTATTTATTTATTAATTTTTTTATTTTTAAATTATTTTATCTTTTAAATAAATTTTTTCATTTATAATAAATATGTGTCAGATACGGAGTCCATAAACCCAGATTTTAAGGGCCATTTAAATTTGTTGTTAATTAAAAAAGGATTATTTTAGCTAAAATTGTTTGGCTAATTTAACTAATAAATTCCATATGTTTAGCAGTAAGCTAAAATTTAGCTTACATAAATTTAGCAGAACACAATTCTCAACTTTACTGAAAAATTTTGAATGGGGCTTTTTGTGAGAATTTTCAATTTACTTGCTACAAAGCTACATTATAATAGGTGTTATTTTTTTATTCAGCTGCATCATTCCATAGGAAATCCGTTGTAATAAAAATTTTAAATAAGTTTATTTATCTTTGTGAGATAAAATTTTATATGTTTTTATTGAAGTTATTATCAATTTTTTTGACACTTATTAGATTGATCGAAAGCCGCTACCGTACGCTATTTTTATTCTTAAGAAATTTGTTTATTCTTCTCATAGTCAGCCATAATAAAAAGTCCCGAAATAAATACATCATCAAGCTATTTATAGCCTTGGCCATCCAGTCCGAGTAATAAAATAAACTTTGAAAGTAAACTTTGGAACTGTCGCTCCAAGAAAAGCTAGAGCCTATTGAAGAAGTTCATTATAATCGCCCCGTTGTTGCTTTTCTTTTTGACTGCAATACCTTCAGATTTTGAGGGTGTAATAAAATGGTAAAAGATTGTAATAGATCTATTCAACCAGACCTACAACCTACACTAGATCGCTTTAAGGATATTTTCACTGAAGCACTGTATTATTGATTTATTTCATAATATTTTATGTCTATGCTTTTTTTTGTTTAGCTTCATTTGAGTCCGAATTTTTGTTACTCTTGAGAAAAAGCTTTTAATTGTATAATTTTGATAAAATTGAAAATTTACTTTTCATACTTAAGCATAGTAAATAATATAAATTTTTTGAATCTTATTTGATCTATTTGTTTAATTTATATATTTTTAATTTTATCAGGCTCAAGATCATAATTTTTTTAATCATACTATCGAATAGTAAACACTAATTTTTGTATTAAATGGAAAAAATTGTAAGGATCAGCCTTAGAGGGAGTGCACACTTTCGACCCGAGCGACCAGGTCATCTTCAGCCTCCTTCTGAACCACCCAACACTAATAACTCATGGTTATGAACAAGCATTTATATCACACACTCTAAGAAAAATGACTATGTGAAATTACATTTTTCAGTTAGTGAATGATTACCCCTACAAATGAGCTTTTTTTAATAAAAAAATTAGTGTTTATTATTCGTTAGTATCATTAAAAAAATTATAATCTTGAGCCTGATAAAATTAAAAATATATAATTAAAACAGATAGATCAAATAATATTCAAAAAATTTATATACAAAAACATAGGGCACGATGTAATTTATAAACTAATATAATAAACAACACTTAAATATGTTGTGAGAGAAAATATTAGTATGCCAGATTCCCAATTGGTTCCTAGAAATGGAAACATTAACATTTGGAATGGCAACCCTGTCAATTTGTGCTTCAAAAATCGAAGATGTTTGTCAAAGCGTAATTCTATAAATAGATGAAAAAAGCTCATTTGTACGGGTAATCATTCACTAACTGAAAAATGTAATTTCACATAGTCATTTTCCTTAGAGTGAGTGGTATAAATGCTTGTTCATAACCATGAGTTATTTGTGTTGGGTGGTTCAGAAGGAGGCTGAAGATGACCTGGTCGCTCGGGTCGATAGTGTGCACTCCCTCTAGCGCTGATTCTTACAATTTTTTCCATTTAATAAAAAAATTAGTGTTTACTATTCGTTAGTATCATTAAAAAAATTATGATCCTGAGCCTGATAAAAATTAAAAATACGTAGTAAATAATTTTTTCCATGAAAAAATTTTACTCGAACTTTAATGGCCTCAAAATTTAATAAAAATTGTAAAAAATAATATTTTTTTTATTTTGTATGAAAGACAATTTTTTCCTTTTACTTCTGCCATTTTACATCAAAACACGATTTCTACTTTTTAAGACAAATGTTTTGTTGTAAATGTTACACAATTAAATAAATAAAAAAAATCAAATAAAAACCCAAAATGTATTATTTTCACTAGTAAAATAATAGACTTGTATATTAAATGTAATTTTACTATGCTTAACTTAAAAATTTAAATATTATAAAAAACATTTTGCAAAATAATAGTTGACAGATTCTTATTCAGCACAAAATATTTGAATTTGATGAATAGGTGTAGTTCAAAATAAATATTTGTGCAGGCTTTATACAAATCTACTTTAGGGCGGATGAGCTACGCCTTCTCCTTATTCGATTCAACATATCTTGAGGAAGTTACGGTAAAATTTCGAAAGTTGGAAAATAAAGTTCACCCTAGTGACTATGTATGTTATATGAATCTTCCTTTCAACATTTTTAACCAAGTATTGGCAATAAACTAATAGTTTGCATTTTAATTAAAAATTAACCAAAACCAACACTTTGTGGTGTCACAATTATTTAACGATTCCTAATGATAATTTTATTAACAAAAATTCCTACAAATTAAATTTATTTCTTTCATGTAAAAACAAGCATAACACTTTGCACTGATTTAAAAAATAATGATTTATTTAAATAATTTTAAATGTTAAAAACAACAACAACAATATTTTTGTTAGTTATTTTTATTAACTGGTAGTGTTGTCACACCATTTCCAAATATGTACATTGAATTTTAAATAATTGGGCATAATTAAAAAAAATATAAAATTTATAGTTGACCTTAAATTGAATTATTGGGTTTTGCTCATTTTAAAAATTTAATAATTTTTCCAACCATTTTCATTGCCTGAAAGCAAATCAGCCAAATAAATTGAATTACAAATATTCAAAAAATTGAATTAAAAACAAAAGTCTGTTTTAATTTGTTGTGTAGTAAGGATAACTTAATAATAAATGTTAAGCGCCACAGTAGACTAGTTGGTAGCGTGTTAGCTTATCAGTGCGGGGGTCGTGGGTTCGATTCCCGCACCAGGCTCTGGTCTGGTTACGATGCAATGAGCCAATAGCATTTTTATACCCTCCACCATATATGGTGAGGGTATATATCAGTTTGTCATTCCGTTTGTAACAAGTCGAAATATAGGTTTAAAACCCCATAAAGTATATATATTCGTGATCCTTATGCAATTCTAAGTCGATTTAGCGATGCCCGTCTGTCTGTCTGTCTGTTGAAATGGCGATCACGACGCGATGACGGAAGCGGGGGTGCCTATTTTTACCCAGATTATTGAACATCCTCCCGAACAGTTTGGTGTTTAAAATGAGCGAAATCGGTTTAGCGGTTCAAAAGTTATGAGTGAAAATGTGAAGGTACCTCTAAATTTTCCATACAAATTTGTACAATTTTTCTGTATCTATTTTTTTTTCTGTTAAGTAAGTAAAAATGTTATTTAGGGTTCTTCTTGTTCGATTATATTTATTGTCTTACATACTATGAGAATAATAACATTCTTAAAGCTATATGAGTGTTAATCTAATAACTATGTTAACGTAAAAAGCAACAATGTTAAAGTCGCTAACAGAGCAGACCTCTGTAAATAACATTACTAAAACTAAATAAATAACATTACTAAAACTAAATAACAAAAGTTCGTTACACAAATTGACAAAACATATTCAATTACAGTTCATGCAAAATTTAGTATATACGTATAACATCTTCAACCGGAGGCTGGGCTCATATAGAATGAGGTAAGGTCCAGAGGAGCTGGATCGTCGTTAATACGTCCATTAATTATACCGACAGGAGAAAGATATGTAGATCCAGTCCAGATGGTGTTTTTCTCGCTTTCGTATATTTGGCTGACAAGCATATTATCGTGTAGCGCAAGTTTCTCAACAAATCTGGCTTGCAACGACATGGAGTACCTAAGAAAATCGTTTTATGAAATTTTCATAATTGTTTCCAATGCATTTTCTTAGAATTTTCCGATCAAATATCTCCAATTCTTTGGCTACTATAGGAGATATAGTAAACCAGATTGGATTTTTCTGTTAAGCTTTGTTGGTTTTTCGTTTCATTCAATAGAATGTATTTTTTGTTTTTGGAACCAAAGACATTTATATCTAAAGAGTGAGCAAAATACAAAATTGCTTTAGTGCCGCTACTTTTGAATAGGTGGCGCTGAATTAACTAAAACGATACCCTGCCCCATGGCTAGGTCCAAAGAAATTTATATAAAAAGAAAGAGCATAATGCATAATTGCTTTAGTGTCGCTACTTTTGAATAGGTGGCGCAGAAACACATTAAAACTATATCCTGCCCATGGCGATATAGCCTTGGATTAGGCTTTCAATTAATTTATTTACCAAAAATATTAAATTAACTACATACTTTAAATCATAATGCATTCAGATGTCGCTAGTAGACTTATTACATAATTTTAAAGTCAACTTTTCAAATGTTTGACGTAATAAAAGCATTTGTTTCACATTTTTATGTCAAAAAAGAAATGTTCATAGAGAAAAATAGTATTTTTTTATTCCATTTGTATTTTTGAGAATTGAGGGATTGGCAAATGTATATTTATGTTAATTTTTTCTCTTGTAAAAAAAACACACACGAATAAAGTGCAATATTGTCCTCTTAAACATATAAATGAATATTAATTTAAAAAATTAAGGTATAATATGCACATAAAACATTTATATAAGAGCAATAATACTCTACTGCATATTGTAGCACAATATGGCTAATAGAGACTAGCTCTGCAGCAAAATATGCCTAATGGAGAGAATGTACTTTCTGATGGGCCATCTATTGACAAATAGTTAAAAAAACAAGTGAAAATGTAAAGGTGCCCCTAAATTGCCTATACAAATTTAGTACAATTTCATAGAAGCGACTGGTACATAACATATTTTTTTCACCAGTCGCTTAGCAGTAAATATTTTGTATTCACCTCAAACATTTTTTCACCTCTACATTTTTTTTTTCACCAAAAAAGTTCTTTCCATATCTAAAAAAGTTTTTCACCTCAAAAAATTTTTTCACCTACATAATTTGACTTCAAAAGTTTTCTTATATAATATCAAAAACAGTAGAGAACATCTTTTTAGGATATTGGTGGAGGGTATTCAAAGATTCGGCACAGCCGAATTTAGCCCTTTTTTACTTGTTTTTCAATAATTTCATTAAATTAAATTGAATTTATTTTTATTTCTTATTTATTTTAGGAAATAGTGTAATCAATTTCTTTGTATATCGTTGATTTTAAAACGAAATATTAAATAATTATTTGTGTGTGTTCCTATATAATCTTAAATTTATTGACCTAGTCGCCATCTTTTATGTTAACATTTTTGTTAAATGATTCGTAGTTTATGGGCATCAAAAATGATTTGCTGAAAATAACGGTGGCTCTTTTGTTCTTTGATTTCGTTACTACATATTCGTATTAGGGTTTATTTAAAGGAAACTTAATTTAGGATACTACTCAACTCTAGAGTCCAAGTTAAAAAGAACTTTTCTTGTTGCATCGACAATAGAAAAAAAGCAACATAACGAATTTCATAAAGAAAACGCATTTGTTGCCAAAATGCTATTATCACCAAAATGCTCCCACACAAGAAGACATGTGTTTATTAAGAACATAGCTATAAGACTTGGATTTAGTCAGTATATCAGTTTGTCATTTCGTTTGTAACATGTCGAAAAATATGACTAAGACCCCATAAAGTAAATATATTCGTGATTCTTATGCGCTTTTAAGTCGATTTAGCGATGTCCGTCTGCCTGTCTGTTGAAATGGCGATCACGACGCGATGACGCAATCAGGATTAATGAACATCCTCGCGGACTGTTTGGTATCGAAAATGAGGAAAATGAGTAAAGCGGTTAAACAGTTATGAAAATAAATGTGAAGGTACCTATTTAACTATTCAAAGTGGCAAGTAAAATATTTTCTTTTGCTTTTTTTTACCAATCGCTTGGAATTGAATAATATTTTATATTCACCACAAAAAAATTTTTTTCACCTCAAATTTTTTTGTATCAAAAATACTCTAGAGAATACGGATTATAAAGTTTATACTTAAGAACTCTTTTTGGTACTATTAAAGCTTTAAAGTACTATGGTATTTTTTTGGCTTATTTGATAATATTCACAAATGATCCCTTTGTGTTTTTAAGTTTTTATGACATTTTTGTTAAAATAATTTTTTCGGGGTTGACATAAATGATACTATAGTACATTTTTGGTCACAATTTAGCACCATAAATCTACTTTTGTGCTTAAAAAAGTTAAATATAAATAATGTATGTCGTTGCTAATACCATATAAAAGTTTTCAATTTCTACAACATGGTCAGGCGCGGATCCAGTGGGGTGATGAGGGCCCCCCCCCTCACAAAACTATTTAAAAAATTAATAGAATACACAACAGACTTTGCGACGTGAAATGTTTTAAAACTAATTTAGTTATTTAACAATTTAAGTTTCATTTTACTTTCTGCACTTGTTATTGAGATTTGTTCCTGAAAAAAAATTGCTACTCTATTGTGTATCATCTTTAGAAAATACCGTAGATGATACACAATGGAATAGCGAAATATTGAAAAATTAGTGATATTTTATATATAAAAAAAAACAAATCTTAGACTGAAAGAATAAATAAGTTTTAAATAATTTTTGTGATATATAAAAAACGAAATAAAGGAAATATTACTTAATACGGATTTTGTAGTTAATTAGTTGACAGTTGAAAGAAATAAAGGGAGTTCATATGTTTTTAGGAAAATCTGGTTAGTTTTTAAAAGTTTAAAATAAAAGTGAAATCATTTATTATTTACAGATATTGAAAGATAGTTTATTAACACTTTATTTTAGTAGACTAGTTTGGTGTTGATGTTTTGGCATCTGTTCAAATTCCCACCAATTTTCGGCATATCAGCCTTTTTATTCAAACAATAAAAGATTAAAAACCTAATATTTTCGCAAAATTTCCCTGAAAACTTATGACGCAAAAAGACAATATTTTTTTTTTTAATTTTTCACAACTATCGCTGAATATCTTCCAAATAATGTAATTGTTATGTGTTTTATTTAAAATTAAAAGTCTACACCTTTTAAAACACCCTGTATTTGCTATTTTTCTTATAAAAAAAGAAAAACGATATTGCTTTAATATTTTCTTCGATATTATCTTCCAAATATTTGCAGCATTAAATTTTACTTATTGCACTAACTAAATTGTGTTTGAGCTTTGAGGATTCATATAATTGCAACCCTTGGCCTTCTTATGTTATTTCCTCCATTACTCAGGGAGTTCAAGTTTGATTAGCAAATATGCAATATTTAGGATTAAATTAAAAAAATATTTCCCAAAAGGTTAATTTCATAAAAAGCATACTTGAAACCATGTACAGGAGATTTTTGCATATATAAAATATCGGCACAAAATAGACCTAAAACCTCGTGTTGGAATACAATTTTTTTTAACAAACTTTGACGTGCTAAAACCAAATCTGGCAAGAACAATTTTTTCAATTAACAGTTATAGAAGTCGATGGCCCTAGTGACAAAATAAACAATTGTTGAATTTAAAAGGATAAAACTAAAAAATAAAAATTTCAAGATCCTCAAATATCCGTGATTATCTGCTGACATAATGAAACTTAGGTAAGGCTAAGTTGAAAAAAAGGATATGCCAGTGAAGATATTCTTCATAAATAGCACTTACACGTAAGGACAAAAGTCGGGGTATTGTGCTGAGATCGGATTACTTCTTTACCTCAAATACTCATCATTTTGACCGTGTATGCGACCGATTTTGATGAAACTGAAAAAAGTAAATTCATTTAGTCTAACAACCGTTTAAGAAAATATTTATAAGAATTTATGGCCCAGTTCCCAAAAAATGAGGAATCTAACACAAATTGTTAAATAGCGTATTTCAAAATCGGTCTATTAAAAATTGTTCATGCCATACTAGGAGAAACATTTTTAAAAGAGGAGGTTTTACTATAAACTAATTTTTTTTTGTCATTTTCATTAAAATCTGCATATTTGTAATTTTTTTTTAAAATATTATTTACATTATATTTTTCTCTAAAAAACTAAAGAAGGAAACAAAAAATAACAGTCTTATTACTAAATAACAAATCAAAAATTATAAATAATCAGTTTAGAAACGTCTGCCAGGGGGCAAATACGCGGCTTGTGGAGCAATGTATGACCTGGAGGGAGCTGCTGCAGAGCCAGATGAACGGGCGGGAGCCTTGGAAGCAAAGTCCAAAACGGGGGCATTGCCACCATTGGAGTTAGTGCTAGTTCCGGGCAAAGAATCGTATTGAGATTGGATGGTACGTTGAGCATTTTCTGCATCAGCTGGAGTGCGGTACTTGACAAAGTGTACTTCGGGTTTGTTGTTGGCGTTCTTGTTCAAAGAGTTCAATTTATTGGCCAAATCACCGATATCAGATTGTTTGCTGAGGACATAGACTGCGGTACGTTGATCAGCAGCAGATTTAGCCAATTGAAGAGCAGCATCTTCAAGACCAGTGTTTTCGGGACCCTTGATGAAAAGAACACGCAAGTTCTTTTTCACAGCATTGGCAATTCTTTCAGCTGCATTAGCATCATCGAACTCACCTTCGGGGGCTGAGAAAGTGAAGAATTCTTTGTCAAATTCACTGTCTGGAGTAGAATAGTCATCATGTGCGGCAGCACCACCAATTGCCCCAGATAACTCAGCAGAACCACCAATGCTGCCACCAGTTTGGGGAGCATAATCGTATTGAGCAGCAGCTACTGCAACTAAACATAAGACCTAAAATGATGATGATGGATAGAATGAAAATTAGTTTATCCTGGTCAGACCATTTATGATGATTTCAATTTTTTTAACACCTACCACAAAAGTACGCATTTTCACGTGTGTTTTAGCAGATTAATCCGTATTGATTGAGTGTTGAATTGAATGTGATTCTTTAGCACAGCATGCTGGCATCTTTATACTAGTTTCTAAACATACGGGTGGCATTGTGGTTCCAATATAGAAAACTAAAATTTGTTAGTTTGTTTACTTTTTTGTTGGTTTTGGTTCAAAAATTACTGTGCATAAATTTTCTTCATTAAGACTTGTTGCTGATAATACAGAAGGTTTAAAAGTACTTGAATTAAAAAATATATATTAACAGCGTGACAAAGAATAGTTAATACAGAAAACAGTCTTTTTTCCATTAGTGAAAGCCTTTAACAAAAAAGTATATTACATTAAATTACCGAATTCTTAAGATATATTAACTTAATAAAACAATATAAAGGGTGTCCCAAGAAGAACGCAATTTTTAAATCTGGCAACATTCGAAGTGTCATTGTTTGACATTTGAACAATTGTTATTGTTTGCTAGTAGAAGGTACGAGGTTAGTAAAAATGACTCAGGAACTGAAGCCAGCTGACCATGGACAGCGAAGGGAGTTCGTTAATTGGGTATTGGAGACACAACATGAAAATGCTGATTTTGCCAATAAAATCATCTTCAGTGACGAGGCCCATTTTCATCTTGATGGCTTCGTCAACAGGCAGAATTGTCGCATTTGGGGTGAGGAAAACCCTCGAGTGATTCACGAGAAGCAAATGCATCCTCAACGTGTCACTGTGTGGTGTGGTTTTTGGGCTGGAGGAATCATTGGACCTTTTTTTTTATGAAAATGAGGCAGGTCAAGCGCAAACAGTCAATGGTGTTCGGTATCGTGAAATGATAACCAGTTTTTTCTTGCCTAGAATTGAAGAAATGAATATGGAGGGCATGTGGTTCCAACAAGACGGCGCCACATGTCATTCAGCCAGAGAAACAATTCAATTGCTGCATCAGTCATTTCCCGGTCGTTTTATTTCGCGTTTTGGAGATCAGAATTGGCCGCCTAAATCGTGCGATTTAACACCATAAGATTTTTTCTTTGGGGTTTTTTGAAGTCGATGGTTTACGCGAATAAGCCGACGACGACTCAAGCCTTAAAAGAGGAAATTGGACGCTGCATTAATGAAATACCGCAGCATTCATGCAAAACGGTCATTGAAAATTTCATTAAAAGATCGCGTGCATGCCAGCAAAGCCGCGGCGGCCATCTGCACGATATATTGTTCCATACATAACCTCATTCTGTCTACTTTACGATATAATAAAGTTACACGATTTTTTTAAAATATCTGTGTTTTATTTAAAATTTAAAAATTGCGTTCTTCTTGGGACACCTTTTATTTATTATCTGTCCTTATTAGACACAAAATACTTCAACTTTTGAAATATTACACACTATGGTGCAATATTATAGCCGCATGTTCTTTTTTTTTTTTTGGCAATTTCTTACATTTGCACACAAAATTTTAAAATTCCGTTTGTGCCATTTAAGGAAAAACTTACAATTAATAGGAAAAGCCATAATTGTGCACAAAATCGTAAAAAGTTTAAAAAAAGTCGTTATCGTTATCGTGTAATAAATCAAATATCGTGTAATAAATAAACCCTAAAAACTTAATACATAATGTGAGTCTGATTTTTTAATAAGTTTATACTTGTTCTATTAAACATATTTATAAATAAATTTGTTTTTAAAAATTGAATTTTAAAACAAACCAAATACCTAAGTGTAATTACTGAATTATAAATTTTAAAAAACAAAATCTGTTTAAATTTGTTTTTACACATATTTTTTAAAATAATTTCTTTTTATTTTTTTTTTAATTATTTTAAAATCAAGCAAAAACAATATTGAATTAATTAGAAACATCTTTGAACTTGATCTAAGTTTCTTTTCTTTTTAATTGAAATAAGTTTCTACTTATTTCTAAAATGCTTAAACAAAATAAAAATGTTGAAATATTTATTTAAATACAAAAAAGTTTATTCTAACTAGAATCATTTTTATAACATATTTATAAAATATAATTTTCTAGCAAGTTGATGCCTCTATTCCCAACAGTAACTATACTCGCATGTGTTTAGAGACACACAACATCCCTCAATAACAGTGGATAGCCTGTTTTCCTGATGAAAATTCCACTGAAAACATTTAAGAAATCATGATACCCAGAATCTTTGATGGCAAAAATCCGCAGTAATTGAAGCTTGGGATGCAATCTCAAAGAATATTCGTTTTAACGTTTAACTTTATTAATGTTAGTTTTTATAACGTTAACGTTAGTTTTTACAAGTGCTGCTTTTTTTATTGTGTACGAGAGGTTTCATCTAGCTAAAAACGATAATAGTCTTCAAGAAAATTTTGACGTTAAAATGTACTGAAAATTACAGTTAACGCAAAGGTTAACTTGAAATTTTGTTATTTTTAATGCAGTAAAAATAACTAACAATTTTGTTATATATTTACCACAAAAACTACTGTTTTTAACAGTTAAATTTTCCGGTATTTTAATAAATTTTTTGAAATTTATTTGCAAGCCTAGAATATATCAGTATAAACTAAACAAAAATTAAGTATTTTTAAATAACCAACAAAAAAATTACCTGTTTGCTAAAAGCTACTGCTCGGTTGCTGTTTATTATAATATAAAAAAAAACTGATTTAAGCAATTTTTATGAAATACAGTAATTTTCGTCAGATGTTTTATCAAAAAACGGTGATAATAGTTGTTTTATATTTTTTCATAAAAAAGCAACTGCAATTAAAGTTAAAAACAAGAATTACTTATTACTGCACAACAACTGGCATGTAATGTATGCGTGAATCTTCATATTCAATGATAAAATAGTGATATTATAGCCCTACAAGAACAGATCTTACAAAACGTCTAAATGTGCCAGTTTCTGAAGAAAACACAAAAAATTGGATCGAATTGTTAGCTCAGTTAGCTCATGCTCATTTCAGTCATATTTTTCACACTTCAAAAGTTATCCATTTTTATTTCGAAAAAAATTAAGATTTATGTTGTTAACTAATAACATTCCAGGTAATTTCATAGCATAGGTTCTTTGTTTTAAAAACCTACAGAGATTTAAAAATGTGTGTGAAGTAATCTCTGTCACACTGTATATAAATATAAGCCAACGAAGTAAGCTCGGGAATTTCTGAAATATTATATGATTACAATTTTTATAAAAGTTAAAATAATACAAAATATTATCTGCGTATACTAATACATACTTACAAATTAAGATTAAAATCTCAAAATTGGAGATATTTATGTGCCATAAGGCGTTATACCTATGTAAACAACTGAATATGAAGATTTTTTTTCAGTATATTTTTTTTTTTGTGTTTACTAAGTTGAGCTAACAAAAATTATTTATGGGTGATTCTATGGAGCTTATAGTCAAAAAATACATTTTCGACTACATTTTTTCAGATTAGCATAAAACTTAATATTCCCCTAATCTTACCAAAACTTCAGTTTTTTTTCAATTTGTTGCCGTTTGCTATTTGATATTCGAATTTTTTTGTAAATAAAAGTATAAAAAATACATATTATTAAAATCGAATTATCTTTTATCTAATCATAAAAGTTTAAAGCAAAATGCTATACAAAATCGCTAAATGTATTAGCGTATCTCTCACAATGCACTTCATTTATTTTTTTTTTGTCCACATATGTACAATATAAAAGAAATCAAAATGGTGTCTTAAAGGGTTAGTTAAAAAAAAAAAACATTTTTCTAAAACAAATCTATGATTTTTATAAAAATAGTTCAATTATTTTGATTCTTAATATTAATTTGCTTATTATTGGTTTGACCCACTGACTACTTTTGGAGATATTGAAACAAGAATAAATTATATATATCAAATACCCCCTTTTCATTTCAAAACCCGTTTCACGATATCTGGCATTATATCCCAGCAAAAAAAAATTTTCATTCTGTGACTATAACTTCTTTAATTGCTTCCTAAACTTCAGTTGACATTCTTTTATGATTTTTTGGTGTTATTCTAAAGTACTTATAAAAGCATTTATGTGTTCATATTTCAATTGCAGTGATCTGGATATAAACCCGATGCATATCTTAAAAAATCACTATTTATTACTTCCAAAGCATAAGTTATAGTATATCTATGTTTTTTGAATATAAAGCATTTATTCAAATTGAAAAAATAGTTCTGATGAACTTTTTTAATTTTTTTATTAAATCATTTTTTATATTTTAGTTTAAAATTTCGTGAGGGTTAGAATTTATGCAGTTTTGTAATTTTTATAAAAGTTTTGAAAAATCAAGAAAAACAGATTTTTTTAACCTTTAATTGAAACTAGCTGGCCCGTCATTTGCATTTTTTCAGCCTTAAATATTTATGACGACGCAATCTATGCATTTTTGCATTATGTATTTTATTTAACACTACATCATTTCAAGTTTTAATTCAGAATTTATCAAAATAATTTTAAAATTGTGTAAAAATTATTTCAAATTGCCCAAAAATGTTTTAAAATTGTGCAAAAATTATTTAAAATTGTTCAAAAATATTTTAAAATTGTCTTAAAATGTTTCAAAATTGTACAACCAGTTTTAAATTATCCAAAAATATTTTAAAATTTGTCTAAAAATTGATTAATATTTTTGAAAAATGTTTCAAAAATGCTTTTTCACTAATGCAGAATTATTTATTTGTTTTAATAAAGAGTATTTGTATATCAATGCATAAATTTCGCTTCTTTGAACTTGTTTCCTATGACTCGCTAATGTTAAATTCATCGATGAAACCATCAGAAAAGAAGCGATACCTTTGCCATAGTAGTGATGCTTTTATTGCTTCTTTGGCAGCTTCATTTTTGCTCGGATCCTAATATATCCAGCATCGACTTTTGTCTACATTCCAAATTTTAATATATAATGAGCATTGTTTTTCTGAATACACCATAGACTGACATATAAAATATATTCATTTATTCAATACACTTTTCCTGTGTTTTGAATATGCAGCAAAATTGCGTACAGAAATTAAGCATTACCATTACAAAACAAGAATTATTCTTTTTGTAAAAGCTTAATAAATCATGATCTTTAATATAAAGGAATGATAATTTATAGTTTTGTTCAAAATACTTCGATGAAAATAAAAAATAAAAATGTTTATCAGGTAGATTTTAAGCAAATTTAACGTAAACTTTCCTTATCGTTTTTTCGATATCAACTTGTCATATATGTATGTTAAACCAATAATAAGCTGACGGTATATATTGCAAAAATTTCTATGAGGTTTAAATATTTATAAAATCGAGGTTCAAATTGCAAAAAGAAAATATTTTTGCAATTTTTTTACACTTTAAAGTTCATATAAACTGAAACAAATTTGAAAAGATATAGTTAACATAGAACTATTTATAATAAAAATTTGGCAAAGTAAAAATTAACTATTTTAAATATTTTCAGTCACATTTCTCTTTTTATTGAGCTTTATACGAAGTCTTTAGGACTTTCAAAAAGCTACAAAATTTAACATTTTCGCGCTTTTAATCGCGTTTTCGTATATATGATAAAAAATGTAAATTCAAATTCGGAATCAGCGGCTTTATAAAAAATTAGTATTAAATTTAAATTTTATACAACGCCATTGAAATTCTAAATTGATTTTTATACATAAGTTGATACATGGACATAAATTAGAAAAAAGAAAATAAATTATCATTCAGAGATATTTGCTAATCAAGGACATTTATACCTTTTAAAAAAGAAACATAATAAAAATCTTTACATATTACAGAGTAGATATATCAAGCGTTAAAATGAGATATAAAGTAATTTAACAACGCGTGCAAAAAATATTACTAATCGAACAAATTTAATTTTTTGGTTTTGTTAGAAACCCTAACTTTGGTCATCTTTAAAACACGAACGACAACGAATTTAAAAAAAAATCTAAATAAATCGAAGAATATATATACCAAATTTCATATTAATTGAAATACGATGAGCTGATTACTATCAACTGAAGTTCGTGGGTTTTCTGGCAATATTTTTTTTTTTGCAAAATGGCGGAGTTTTAAGGAAATATATGCTTTTTCGGCAAAAAGCTCCAAATCGAAAGAATTTTTATTTATCGAAAAAATTTTGTGTTCTAAATACTGTATAAATTTCAAAAGAAATCTGGTTTAAACTGTGTGCCGAATTTAGATAAATTGGTCAAAAAATTTTCTTTTAAAAATATTTTAATTTGTATTTTTTATAAGTTCAACATAATAAATGAAAAAATAAAAAAAGATCAAGTTTCTTCTCCAGCCATTTACATAAGTGGTAGACCTTAAATTTTTCTACTAACATTTCTGTCTGAATTTCCCTCAACAAAAAACTAGTTTTCTTTAATCAATAATAAAATAATTTCGCTTCTATATTCTTAACCTACCTCAATCTTTAAAATCTATTGTATCAAAACTAGTTTGGCGTATTTTTTTAATTTAAAATCAAATAGTTATGTAAATGTATTTTAGTTTTAGTTATAAACTAACAATTTATGCAAAATTTACGTGTTTATGTATATTTTGTATTAAATTTGCTGGTTATTTATTTATTTCTGAAAATTGCTAGTGGGTGCAAAAAAGAAAAAAAAAAACTGAAGTATTTTGTTTCAGAGGCGTAGTTTTTTCTAATAGGGATTTTAAAGATTCATCACAAGTTTTATTAATGGAATAGCTTTTTCATTAGTTTATTTTGAATATATTTTTAAGTGATGGCCTTACATAGCCCCAGGTTCCACGGAAGAGGTTCTAGAACTGATTCTTGGGAGTCAAAATGAAAGGTTTCACTGTCCCAGAACCATTTTTATAACTGGTTCTGTATGGATGAAACGAACCTATTGCTAATGGTATAAAGTCCATACAAAAAGAACCGGTTGTGGAATATAATTTATCACCTTTGCAAATGCAGTTTGAAGTATTCAGCAACCTGTTCTTTGGATTTTACCTTTTTACTGGGAGGTTGCTTGTGGCAAACTTGCCACCATTTGATTAATGTTGGCAATTCAAAAAATTCGGTGCATTACAAATACCATAAATTCAATAGATTCCGTAATTTTTTTCCATATTTTTTCTATTTTTTAATCCTATTTCAACCACATTCTTACTAGAAAATTTGAAAGAGTTTATCTTTACTTAACTAACACATACCTAAAGACACATAATTTAAATTTAAGATTTTTAGCTGAGGTGGAAGAGGGATGATCATTAAAAGAGGTTTTTTTTCCCACTTGAAAAAATTTCCAAAAATCACTAAAATAGAAAAAATATGTTAAAATATCATTATCATTATATATATATATATATGTGCACAGCACATATTGCAAGGTCGGGTTTTCGTTCCACAAGTTACTATGAAGACATTTTGTTACTTTGGGGACTGTCCTTAAACTTTTCGTTATTCTAGTGTTTACTCTGAAGACATTTTACTGGACACAGCGCATTTTATAGGGACTTTTTTGGCTGTATATACAGATGTCTTCAAAGTATGGGCAATGCATATATATAAATATATATATATATATATATATACTATGAAGACATTTTGTTACTTTGGGGACTGTCCTTAAACTTTTCTAGTGTTTACTCTGAAGACATTTTACTGGACACAGCGCATTTTATAGGGACTTTTTTGGCTGTATATACAGATGTCTTCAAAGTATGGGCAATGCATATATATAAATATATATATATATATATATATATATATATATATATATATATATATATATATATATATATATATATATATATATATATATATATATATATATAAGGCTCGCTGTATTCAATTTCGTTCCAGTTGTCTAATGTTTAAATTCCACTCGTTTCCCGCTCTATTATATTACATTGTCTTTGTCTAGTGTTTCATTTCCACTCGTTTCCCTTTATATAGCGTATCATTTCCACTAGTTTTCCGGTTCAGTAAATTCCGTTCCCCTTGTCTGGTTTTAACTACTTTCTTTCTCGATTACATTTCATTTCATTTTATTCTTAGTGTTGAGTTTTTGAATTGTACTCGTTCCCAGTTTCTTTCCAATTATTTAATTCCACTTTTTCCCCTTTCCATTTCGTGTCCTAAACTTAGTGTTTCCACTAAATTTGGTATTAGCTAAAGCGGTTTGAGTGGGCACCCTTTTTCCCCTTTTGAGTCCCTATTTTACCCTGCTCCGGGCGACAATTTCAAAAAGTAACTAATGAGTGAATTTTTCAGATATCTAGAAAAAGCGATCTGGGCAGTCCGTTAAGGGGAGACTTTTCCCCTTTAAAACTTTAATTTTAGGACATTCCTGGCAGTACTTTCAATAACTAATCCATACTAAAGAAAGCCCATACTCCGGCGGTTTGATCAAATTTTGACACGTTTCTGCCAAAAATCAAAAATGGAACACATATTTTAAATTCCAGCTTTCTATTCTAAATTTCAAGTTTCGATTTTTTTTATTAAAACAATTCTATTGCAACGATTGAAAACATTTTCAGCCTTCAAACTATTTTGTGTAACGAATGATTTTCAAGCGAGAAGGATCTAAAATCAAACTTTTTCAAATTTGAAAACATTAACTTCTTAAAATAGAGAAAAATATTTTAAAATATATTTAAGTTCTGGCACACAATATTAATAATTGCCTATCTGGTTAAAAAAAAATAGAATTAAACAGAGTATACTACTTCCAATGTAAGGATTAAAATTTCTTACAGGTTGCAAACAGTTTTTTCTATAGAAGTGTTTTGCTGTGGTCATCCATAGCGTATGATAAATATTTAATTATATGCATTTATATCGCTCATACGTTTAGTAGATTTATCTTATGCACCTATGATACTCAGATATTATGTAGGTTTGTCCCCAGCAATCCGTATAACTGTTTTACACAGTCAATGGTGAAGTTATTTTTCGATTCAATGTGTAGTTTTCGTACAAATCGTCTTTTCCAAAAGAAACCAGCTTCCCTTTGTTTACAAATACAAATAACTAATGTGTTTTTTGTATAAAAATGTTCAATTCATAGGGTTTGTTAATTATAAAAAATCTTCAGAAACTAGGATAGTACTATGTCAGGTAGCACTTCTTCTTCTGCCGCCCAAATAAAGAATTAACTAGAGGTTTTCATGTGTATAGGCTTGGGAAAAAGTTGCATTATATTGACCTAACTGCTTCATAAATCGTTTTATAAAGTTTTGATAAGTATTCCGTAAAAATGTATGACAAATGTTTTATAAATATTCGCCATTTCATTAAAAATATTAATAAATATCTCTAACAATTTATTTATTTCGATGGCAATACTCTATCTTTGTATTTAAAAAGGTTAATTATATTGATGAAACTTCTTTATAAATCAATGAAACCTTTTCACAAATATGAAGAAACTTCTTCATAAATATGATCTCAAAAAACATTTGGAAGATATATCCTCAAGATAATATTAAGGCAATATCTACAAATAATTTGTATGAATTTAATGACATTTGAAACAAATTATAAAATTCTGATAGAAAAAAACAATAATTTGTAAAAATTTAATGTTAATGTTTATTGTTAATTTGTTTCAAAAATTATAAAATAATTTCAAGCTAATTGTAAACATAATGAGGCAAAGTTAATTGCATTTACCAATGGACAAGGTAAGTAAACATATAATTTGATTTTTTTGGAGGTTACAAAGGAAATACGAAGCCACGGAGGGCTAGTGTATCACGTAAAATAAGTATCACTTTGTAATGTAATTAAGAAATTTTAATGTAAATATTAACTTAAAAATCAAATTTTGACCGATTATACAAAATCTTTTATTTATCTTACCGATAATTATTTTGCGATATCAGTTATTTGTCTTCCATTTGATATTGCCGTAATACTAACAGTACTACTATTGCCAATTTATCTTTCAGGAGAATCGTTTTTGTATTGCTTGAATGTATTGCATTCATATTAAATAAATAATAATAATAATAAATATTGATAAAACTTCTTTATTAATATGATAAAACTTCATAAATCTTAATTAATATTTTTTTAAAATTCTTTATTATATTTGAGAAGAATTTTAAAAAAATGAAGACACATTTCATCAATTTCCATATTTATGCATCATATATTTATATGAAGTTTTTCATAAATATAATGAAACTTTTTCCCTTAGTGTTTCATTAATAAAATATCGATTGAAGGCACATTAAAAAAATAATTTCTATTTGGACCCTCCTACAATGTTCCGTTACAGTTAATGCCTAAATATTCGAAACATATTCCATAATTTTGTACTTTTTTTTTGGAATTCCCAGCTAGGGGTAGGAAGTCATTTGTTATCGCTAGCTGGAGATCAAGGTTGTCCAAATATCTTTGCGAACTAACAAATGGCAAAATTGTTCGTTAGTTCAATTTTTTTTCATATTTTGCTTTACAAGCTAATAATTTTAATGTACACTTTATCATAGGTTAGGAAATTTTGCTTAAACGCCTGTTTTTGACCAAAGACAAAAAAATTAAATTACAATTTTTCATATTAATTAATTAAGATGGCCTTCAAGCTCTTAAAAAATAAACAGAAAAAATATAATATTTGTAACAATTAACAATACATACACTCAAAATATGTTTAAAGTTACGGACTTCAGTTTAAAAATAATATTTTTCAACTTTTTTTGACAGTTATTTTAAAAATAAATTACATATAAATACGGATTTTCTGTTACAGTAAATATTTGCATATACAAAATTTTGTTAATTTGTTGACAGTGAAAAAAATGAAATAAAGGAAAAAATCATTACTTTTAACAGATTTGTATATAATTAGTTGACAGTTAAAAAAATAATATATAACTTGTTTTTACGGATATGTGGTTAGTTTTCTCCATCGTTAAAATAAATGAAAAATCATTTATTTATAACGGAAATTGTATATTATTTTATTAACGTTTAAAAATAAATGAAAAATTCTTTTGACTTAAATAAAATGTTAATAGATTTCATTGTATTTATTATTTTAACTTTAATCATAAACTATTTTGATTGTAGAAAAAAATAATAGAGACTAGAATGAAATGAATTTTTTGGTCAGGTAGGTCGTACCAACATTCAACATTCTTCACATTAATTGTAAATAACTCTTATTTAACTCTCAACTTTAAAGGAAAAAGCTAACGAAAGCTAACTTCACATTGATTAACTGAAATTTACTTATGAACTTAAGATGAGACTACTAATCCCCAATACTAAATATTACTATTTTTCTAACGATGATTTTTGGAAAATTTTAAAGGAATTATTTTCGTTATTTACTTCAACATAAGTACATAAAACGATTATAAATGAATGAACTTCCTATCCCTAATTATAGCTGATATCGTTTTGTTGTAAATGTCAGTTGTCATAATTTAAATAAAATATAGTTAATTGGCGGTAACAATTTCATTTAGAAACAAGACATTGTCTTTTTTTTTTCTCATAAGGCGGTGTTTATTAACATATTTTGTTTGTTGTACGCTGGTGTTTTGTTAATATTTGTTGTAGAAGATAGCACCCGACGCACAGTGCTTTGTTCCATAGACAAAAATCAAAACGAAATTTTTGTCTTAAATATTGATTAAATTTATATTTTTGGAAAGATTATATAAATTAACTAATAGCAATATTGAAACTAATAGCAATAATTGAATATTTTTAATACGAGAGGGCGCTTAACTTAAAGAATTTACAGCGAAATTTATTTAACAAAAAGATTGTTTTAAGTTGTTTCACGAAAAAAAAATTTAAAAATTAATTATTTTCTAATTGATTTCCAGTTTTGTTTTTTAACTCCTTTGCTATACATATAGGTAATAAAATAAAAATATACTTTTATACAAAGGTGTTTAATAACATATTTTTTGCTGCTTTGAAAATAAAAAAAATTTTGTTAGATAGTTAAAAATTACTTAAGTTTATGGAGAGAAAATAGTAAGGCTATAAATCTATCTAATTGGTAATAAAAATATAAAGCCCGCTCCCTTCCGTTAACAATAAAACAAAAACTTTTAAAAGTCTATTTTCACAATTTTTACTACATTTGAGGTTGTTCACCTTGGTGAACAAGGGACAAGGTCCAACCCTGAATTCCAAAAAAACGCCTGACGCACGACCACAACCACAATCTACAACCACCTTCCAGTTAGGCAACCAAGAAAATAAAACTTCACTTGTGTTCTTTAACTTAGCTAAGGCAGCAGCAACAGCTTTAACCAGCAACAACAACAATTACAACAGTGAAATTTAAAGAGACGTTTAAACTGAAACCCACAGAATAGTGTAATTATATATTTAAAAACTATTTTAAAAAACCCAAAAAAAAAAAACAATTAAAAGTTAAAAATTAAAACTATTTAAACTATTTAAACTCCTTAAAAACTACTTCACACTATTTAAAAAAGGTAAAAGCCAAGAAACCCTGAAGTGTGAACTAGTAATTTATAAGATTTAACCCTATTTCGATTCAATAAAGTGAATACTAATTTATAACGTTTACCGGAACCAATTTGTCCTCTTATTTGGAAAACAAGAGTCGGTAAGGTATCCAAGTTAACCCTATAACCCGTTTCTTCAGAGATAATACCTCTAAAATACCGTTATCGATTAAAAACCCTTTTACCCATAAGTTCGATAACGAACCATTATCCTAAAATACTGTTACCGAAAGTACCCTTATACCTAAAATACCACTCGTTAAATGAATGATCTGACAATCCCTTCGGGAAAATGGGGTCAGTTGGGAATTGGGACCTGTTCTGTGACAAGTGAAAGCAGGACCATCAAGTGAAACAGGCGAAAAGAGGATCGGTTCCTCAAGTACCTACCACGTGAACGGTTTAAAAATCAATATCACGTGATGGGTCTGAAAGTACCAGTTCTATGGTAGGTAAAAACAAGATCGGTTTCTAAAGCACCTATCGCGTGATCTGTATAAAAGTTCTCTATCACGAATTGGCTATGAAAGTACTAGTTCGTGTTAGGTGAAAACAGTACCGGTTCATAAAAAATCTACAACATGCTCGGTTTAAAAGCCTCTATCACGTGATGAGTTTGAAAGTGCGAGTCGTCCTTTGATATGTACCTTGGTGTTAGTTTTGTGACATGTTCCTTTAAACCAGTCCTGTGGCATGTCACAGTGGGCAATTGATCCCCTGCTACGACAATCCCATGTTAAAGTAACCGGTAATTTTCATATAAAAAAAAATCGGTTCAAACTAAATCTGTTGATTTTACGTAGAAATGTCACGGATTTAAAATCAAAAATTCTGTTTTGTCAATTGTATTTTAATAATTATACATTTGAGCAATGTAAACCATTAAAGACGGTAATTTAATTGTTTAGATCAGTTCCCTATGGGAAATGGACCAGTTTTTACAATTTTTTATATTTTGCAATCACAGAATGTGAATATTTTTAAAATTTTAATAAAATGAAAGAACAAAAAATTGTTTGCTTTAAACAAAAAATTAATTAAAAATTTCAAAATTATGGGTGGGGTTAAAAGCAAATCTGTGGAGGCAAGTCTGACGCAGACAGTCCTATTCACGACAATGCTATAGGACTGCTCTTTGGCTGCTAATGGTTTTCCGACATTTCCTTTAATTTTACTCTCAATATAGCATCCGATCACCAAAAAACTATTTTTCCAAAAAGAGAATTTTTGAAAAATATCCAAGGGAGAATGATAAATCAAAATCAAATAATTCAATTTCTAAAAATTATTAAATAAAATTGTTTTTGATTCACGAACTAAAATATATTGTTTATAAATTAATGTATTTTATATTTAATAAATGAACTTGCAAATTAAATTTACTCCTAAAAAATTAATGTTTTAATAAAAATCGAGTACTTTAAACAAATTAAAAATTAATATTTCGCAAATCAAAAACGTAAGATCTTCTGGAATTAGAATTTTTGTAAGTTCACGGTGTTATTAAATTCAATCGCTTTTGGTTCATATTCAAACATATTTTTTTATAGATTTCAACCAAATTGTCCAATAGGAGTTCTCAAATTTTAGTTGTTTTTCTTCTGCAGAAAATTCATTTGATTCAGTAAAATTTTTAGACTTAAAAGATTTTCAAGTCAGTATTTGGTTTTTCTACGGCTAAAAATATAAGTGGCATAAGTAAACAATTTCTCGAATTTTTGACTCTTATGCAATTTTTGTGATCGCTTCATGTTTTAAATGAATATTAATCATTGGATCAACTTTAACTAATCATACCAAAAGAAAAAAGGGGTATTTGATATATATTTCACGAATTAAATCGTAAAACAAATTATTCTATCGAAACAATATTAATTTAATATAAATTAAATTAAATCATATCCAACTTTATTTAAAACAAAATTATTCCTTAAAAATTATCATAAATTAATCACACTGTTGTAAAAATTTTAGTTCAAATAATTTGGAAAATGGATTAATATAATTTAAACAAATAAAGTCTAAGGGCCAGTATTATAGCAACAACTTATTAGGATTTTTGATTTGAAATTTACTTAAGAAATTTTCAAACAGATTGCCATTTTCAATTATATAGTCGTTTAAATAGAACAGTGTCCATAATGGAGTTAAGTGAAAAATTATTTTTATATATTTTAATATGATGAATTTGTAATAAAATTTTAACAATGTTAAGAGAAAAGAGTCGTCGATCGAAATTTTTTGGGATAACATCTCCCTAAGTGTTTCTTAATAAACTCTTAAGTGTTGTGATACCTACTCGTATTAGTCAGTCGTGGGCAGCTTGATTTGCCTGTCATTGACACTTCATCATGCATATTATATTCATTTTGAATTAATGCAGGTACGTTTTTTTAAAAAATTAAAAAATGTAATAAATAAGTAAAGAGATCCTTTTCGTAGTTAATTATGTAACTGTTCTGCTTGAGAGAACTACAAAAAGGGACGCCCTAAGTGACACAGGGCATCTATGGCTAAGGAACACTGGGGGTCCTTTTTCTTCTTAAAATTACTAATTTAAAGAAATTTTTGCAAAAATACAAAATATCACAGTTACATTTCTTGTTATTATTGGAAAATGGAAAAATGTCATAAGTTTATTTTATGGGATTTTTTGCTTAAACTTTATTTGACATATACAAATTGAAACTTTTTTATTATTAAGTGAAAAAATAGTTCGATAAATATAAAGTTTAATAAGCGCTATGTCAATTAGAGTAAAGCCATTATGCCGTAATGTATAAAATGTGCCTTCGATATTTTGTATTGTAGTCAGCAAACAAAATTATTACATAAAAGCGCAAATTACAAATTTTTAACATTTTGATAACAAAATTTTTAAAAGATATTTTAAGCCACTTTAAGTTCAATGTTAAAGACTGTTAAGATTTGAGATGGGCATGTGAGCCATTTTTGAATCACGCACCAAAAATTACAATCATTCACGATAATTTTTTTAAATGGTTACTTTAATTTGTTTCCTTTAATAATAGTTTTTCTTGGACGTTAGGAAAACTAACTAGTTTGTTTTTAATTTTTTTTTTTTTTGGAATAGAATATTGAAAACAATTTAAACGTTTTCTAATAAAAAAATCCTATACCAAATTTTATTAAAACTATAAAACTTTTACTTGAAAAATAGAATACTTTAATAAAATTTTTACAATTTATCTGAACTAAGTTGCATGAAAATTTTCCTTAGAAATAGTTAATCAGTTTCTAAAATCAAGTAAATTTTTATTATTACATAGGAAAAAATTTATATTGTCCGAATAAATTTTAAGAAAACAATTCTTCAAAATTAGAAAGTAGTATACTTAAAAACTGAATTTGGAGATGGCTTTCTAAAATTTTGTAAACTTAACGACTCGCGAACAAAAAGTGAACGCACATTAAGTTCAAGTACTTTCTCGATTTAAGTTAGACACATTTTTTGAACTAAACTTAATTTTCGTAAAACTAAAATGTTTTTTCCTAAAATTAATAAGTTTTTATTTAATTGACTTGTTTTTTTTTCCTAAAATCAAATAATATTACTTAGGAAAAATATGAACTATTTCTGAGTATATAAACCATTTCGTTTTTTCTAAAACTTAGGAATTTTTATTCTTTGTAAGAAAATTTTTCTAAGTTTTAATAAAATTTTGCTTAAATTGAGGACAATTTATAAACTATTTTGAAGTAAATTTTTTATTACGTTTTAGTTCATGTCTTTTTTTGAGTGTGGAGAAACCCATAGTTTTTAAGATAAGTGTTTTGGCATAATAGTATGCAGTACCATATGATTTATCACTTACTGACTGTTCAAATTTCTTATAATAGGAAAACTTCATTAGAAGAATCCAATAATGATTTAATGACTTATTTGCTGTTGTCTTTAGATTCTGTATTAGCATCAAATACAAATGAAAACCATATGAAAAATAAAGCAGTAGTTGGAGAAATTTTAAAATATATTTTAAGTAACAATTTGAATGATGAAATTGTTTCATCGTTGGGCGAAGACTACTGTTTAAGAGAATCAAGTAGCGATGATGATTGATTATAAGTTTAAAATAATATAGAATGTCTTATTTTAAAGCATTGAAAAGAGGTCATCCTTGCAGCTTCTTGGCTTCTAAACAGAATTTATTGAATTTAAAAATGAATTGGGACTGTAAATTCATATGCTATTTTTTTTGCAACGGTGTAAACTTTACAGATTTGACACTGTTTTTCTAAGTAAAAGGACGTATAACTGGTGAGCAAGTCCTTGATTTCATTGAATACGAATTTTGTTTTTTTTTTCTGGCAATATGCCATATCAACGGTAAGACCTCGGGGCATTTTGGAAAGGTAAAATTTAGGGCTATCTTTTAAGGGAAAAAAGTATAAGTTACCTGCCATCTGAGCAAATTGAGTGCACATTCTTATGTCTTTTTTTCCAATTATTTTTTTTTAAAAGCTCTGTATCTTGGCGATTTCACTTTTTTTCGTAGTGGACATATTTCCATGAAATAAGCCAAGGAATACGCAGGTGAAATTTAGCGGGTGGTAACTGAATCACCCTGTATGATTGTGTATTGACTAACACCAAACAAAATAGTGTACCAAATTTTATTTACCTACAATAACTAATTCTATTTTTGTCCAGTTTTGATATAGGAACAAAACACTGTGTTTTACCCGACGTAGTTTTGACTAGCTATTCGTGTTTATGTAAATACTAATCGCTTTGTTAATCGTTGATATTGTAAATTGTTACATATTGTTTTTTTTTTTTTGAAAACGTACACATAAATAAATTATGTTTGGCAAAAGAAAGTTTCTATTTATTGCTAATTGAGAGTGATTTTTCAAAATAATTTTTTTAATTCCATTTGAGAAATAAGTTACTTACAAATTAAGTTATGTTAATTTAAAATAAGTAAACGGAAATACTGTTTTAATATTGATAGTGATTTTGAATATGTAACTGCATTTTTTTAAATATTCTAGTTTATCAATATAAAATGATTTATTAAATTGTCCACTTAAATGTTTATTTAACAATGAAATAATTAATTATGTACCACAAAACTAAGACTTTTTGAAAAAAAAAACACTAAAATATCAGATTGCATTTTCTAAATGTTTTTAAGAAAACATTTTATTAATAACTTCAATCATTTAATTTATAATTGGTTAAAAAATACCGTGCCAAATACATGTCAAGGTCCGATACCTACTAGTATTGGTAATTGGGAGTTTTGCTAGCTGTGTGACGTTTTATAAAATTCAAAATATACAGGTTTTTAAGCACACAAAATATAAATTGACAAATATTATTAAGAATTCTGTCAGCAGATAACGACACATACAAATACTTCTTTGAATATGAGCGACTTTAAAACTTTCTTTAAATGTCAATAAAAACAAGTAAAACAATTAAAAAGGGGCTAAATTCGGCTGTGCCGAATCTTTTAATACCCTCCACCAATATCCTAAAAAGATGTTCTCTACTGTTTTTGATACAAATAATATAAGAAAACTTTTGAAGTAAAATTATGTAGGTGTAAAAATTTTTTGTGGTGGAAAACTATTTTAGATGTTATAAGAACTTTTTTGGTGGAAAACAAAAATTTAAAGGTGAAAACATTTTTTGTGGTGAAAAAAAATTTTAGGGGTGAAAAAATGTTTGAGGTGTATACAAAATATTTACTTCTAAGCGACTGGTGAAAAAAATATGAAAAAATATGTTATGTACTCGTCGCTATTATGAAATTGTGCAATTTACATTTTCACTAGTTTTTTTAACCATGGACTGCACAAAAAACACATTTTAAAGCATAGTTTTTGTCAAATACTCAATTTAGATCAGCTCTACAGCTGAATATGCCTAACGGAGAGAAAGCACTTTCTAATGCGCCACGTATCGATAAATAGGTGCAACGAATGTTCTTTCTTTAAACAATTGAAGTGTGTTTGTCAAATGGAGAGAATACAGCAAAGAAATTAATTTATTTAAGAAAGAACATGAGTTGTAACTATTTGTCAATAGATGACCCATCAGAAGGTGCATTCTCTCCATTAGGCATATTTTGCTGCATAGCTAGTCTCCATAAGCCATATTGTGCTACAATATTCAGTAGAGTATTATTGATTTTCTATTTTCTTCGTAACAAAAATGAATAATTGCCAAAAAGTATGAAAATTATATGTTTGTTTTATTACTTTAAACATTAGAAAAATTGACTTTAAAATTATGTAATAAGTCTACTAGTAACATCTGAATGCATTAGAATTTAAAGTATGTAGTTAATTTAATATTTTTGGTAAATAAATTAATTGAAATCCTAATCCAAGGCTATATCGCCATGGGGCAGGGTATAGTTTTACTGTTATTCTGCGCCACCTATTCAAAAGTAGGGCCACTAAAGCAATTATGCATTTTGCTCTTTCTTTATATATAAATTTCTTTGGACCTAGCCATGGGGCAGGGTATTGTTTTAGTTAATTCAGCGCCACCTATTCAAAAGTAGCGGCACTAAAGCTATTATGTATTTTGCTCTTTCTTAGATATAAATGTCTTTGGTTACAAAAACAAAAAATACATTTTATGGAATGAAACGAAAAATCAACAAAGCTTAACAGAAAAACTCAATCTGGTTTACTATATCTCTGGACCTTACCTCATTCTATATGAGCCTAGCCTCCGGCAATCATAGGGGCTGAAGATAATATACGTATATACTAAATTTTGCATGAACTGTAATATGAATATGTTTTGTCAATTTAGGTAACAGAACTTTTGTTATTTAGTTTAGTAAAGTTATTTATTTAGTTTTAGTAATGTTATTTACAGACGTCTGCTCTTTTAGCGACTTTAAATGCCGAAAGCAAGCCTTGTCAAACTTTTAATTTTGTACTTTTTTTACATATTCTATCTCACTTTAGCAATGTTGCTTTTTACGTTAACTTAGTTATTAGACTAAGACACATATAGCTCTAAGAATGTTATTATACTCATAGTATGTAAGACAATCAATGTAATCGAACAAGAAGAAGACTTAATAAAATTTTTATTTACTTAGCAGAAAAAAAAATAGATACAGAAAAATTGTACCAATTTGTATGGAAATTTTAGAGGTACCTTCACATTTTCACGCATAACTTTTAAACGGCTGAACCGCTCATTGCTCATTTTGACTACCAAGTTGCTCGGGAGGATGTTCAATAATCTGGGTAAAAATAGGTACCCCCGCTTGCGTCTTCGCGTCGTGATCGTCACTTCAACAGACAGACGGACATCGCTAAATCCACCTTAAATTTTATAAGGATCACGAATATATATAATTTATGGGGTCTTCAACCTATATTTTGACATGTTACAAATATGCAAATTTTAATTTTAGCTGCTTACTTTAATAACCGATATATGCAGATCGGTAATTGATACGACATCGCAGTAAAAAGCAGAAGATGTTGTACAACCACATAAAAAAGCTAAGACTATTATTTCAGGGTTACCACATATAGATTTAAAAATCACAAGGAGTGATTTTTTTAAAACGCTTAAAAAATTTAAAAAAATCCATGCACATAATATATGTTTTTTTCAATAATCCTGATTATTTACTTTTACTTGAAATAAGAAAATAAATTATAAATTTAATTTTGAAAAAGACTGGATCCATTAAAAAATATTTCGACTTTGGTTGCGCTTAAATCCGAGTAATGGTATGGGGTTGCAATTTAGCGATCATTGAGGAGACAATGGACAAAACAGTTTACCTGAACATTCTGATAGAAAATCCTAATCAGAGTGCTTAAAACTAAATATACGAGATATTTATTATTTTGAACAGCTGACGTCAATATGTGGATCGCAAATAACACACCACATATGCAAAAAAACCCTCCTCAAAGTCCCGATTTAAATCCTATTGATTACTTATTAGATAATTTAGAAAAACGCATAAGAAATCACACTATTTCTAGTAAAGCCCATCAAAAGAAAATACTTTTGACTGAATGGGGTCAAACATATGAAAACTACACAAAAAAGTGTGTAACCTCAATGCCGACATGGTTGATGAAAGTTCTACGACTTAAGGCATATTAGATAAAGTAATTAAGTTCAAAAATCACAAAATTTTTACTGTGTAAAAATATGAAGTTACCTGATCTTTATTTTTTTATTTATTGCTTAGATAAATAAGTGAAATGTATGTAATTTTGATATGTTATAGTATATAAGTTAGCACATTAAATAAAACTAAGTGTCATATCTTTTGTTACGTATTTTTTTTAGAAATTACGAAAGTTTTTTTCTTATAACTAGGGTACTATGACTTTTGCTGTACACTATATATATAAAAACCTGAGTAATTTCCAAATTCAAGTTTTAGCGACGTAGTAGAAAATTAACCATATAATCAAATAAAATTTACCGGAGTCGGTTTAAAAACAAAGAAATTATGATTAAAAACAAAGAAATTATGATTACTTATTTTTTTATTTTTGGCTCCTGAAGTTTTTAAGTATGCTGTTTCATATGAGCTATATAGTTCCTAAATCTGGACCGCCTTCTCCACTGTGCCACGTTGACACTGTGCGACGTTTGGTTTCAGCGTATATAAATATAAACATTAGAAACTAAACATATTCCTTCCAATATTTAGTTTTTTTTTAACTGTTAAAAATTATTAATAAACAAATAAAAATGTAGTAAAATTTCCGATTACAATTTGTTTAATGTTTTCTCAAATACAACGGAAAAGCAAAATTTCCCAACATTAAGTTTCTCAATTCAGTTTTTTTACTTTATTTTTTAACTTTAAACTTATATATTATTTAAATTTAGTAGAAAATGTATTAAAAAAAACTATTTTATTAAAAAGGAACTAAAATATTATGAAGTGATTAAAATGGATACGAAAAAATCAAAATATGATATAATAACTACATATTTTAAATGTTACTGAAATTTAGAAGTCCTTGTGTTTTATACTTTAAAATATTTTTGGTTTTTCAAACTACATTAACTAACTGCAAGTGCAGTTAAAAAAACTATTACGCTTGTTACACGAATTACTAAAAAGCTTTGCTAACATACGATCGATTACACGGCAAATATTATGAGCATTAATTGTTTAATTTTTGTAGCTTTAATAGGTTTACTCTAGATTTAGTTGATGGGAATGAGCGAAAGTACAGTTTTTAATTCTCAAAATTTATGTCACAAATAATTTTTAAAAATCCTTTTTAATCTTATATAGAACTAGCTGACCCAGTACAAGTTGTTGAACCTTATAAACCCTTTTGTACTGTTTCGGCTCTCCATTTAAATGAGATTTTCATTAATTAATTTTCGCCATTTTCACTTGGAAAAATAAATTGGAAAAATAAAAATCAATGAATTATTTCCATCTCGAGAGCACAACGAATAAAGTAGAAAAGATTCAATTAAAAATGTCATTAATTATGTCGCTTATCATGAACAGTTCAAAAAATATTGCAAATTGTACCAATATAAACTTTTTTTTGGACCAAAGCCAACAAAACAAAAAAAAAGTTGTGCAAATTCATCGATCGAATAAAAAGTTATGATTTTGAGTTCATAGGTAAACAGTTACTTTAGATGTACATATTAGAAAAAGTAGGCAAAGAAATATTCCTTCTTAAATTTCTTTAACTAAAAACTAATACTCCGAGTATTATGATCACTAGAAAAAAAACCAACGAACCGAATATCGTTATAAAACTTAAATTTCAGAAAAGTATAAACTTATGTCAAAGTTTTGACCTATAGTTCCAAATAGTTTCGCTACTGTCGCTATAAATAAATAATACTCGCAATGCATGTATCTGTGTTTTTAGAAAGTTTGATTTTAGAATATCAGGCTCTTGAAATTTGAATATTTTACTTTTCTATAATCTTGTTGTTGCGCCAGTATTAATACTAATTTTGTGGGAACAAATTTGAATTTCTTTATTACACCAAAATACTTTGATTGAAATTTACTTTTTCTCTGGCAACGGGGCACTCTGATATTTGTAAGCCATTTAAGATAAACAACCTTTAATTTATCCCGTTAGGCTTTAATATATAAATTTTAAATGAAAATCGATTCGTCACATTTTACTAATTAACAAATTAGTCTTACTAACAATATTAATTAAATATTTGAAAAATTTTTCATTATCAATATTTATGCAAATTGAATAAAATTTTAAGAAAAAAGGAGTAGCTAACTTGTTATAACACATGAAGATACATTTTTTATCGGCTTAAAAGATAAACATGTCTGTCAATCGTTGTTAAAAAATAGTTTCACAAAAATTACACCAAATATAAAAGTGTATTATTTAATATAAGTTGTATTATATTCAAATTTGTAATTGATTATATAAAAACAATCATATCATTCATTATCTATTTTTATAATAACTTTATTTATGAATTAAATATTAATATGATTATGTAAAATAATATTTTATAGTTCATAGATGGGATTTATTATTGGCATTTAATTTTAACTAGGCACATAGCCAAACAAAATTTTAACTTTAAAAAATTATTATGGTTGTATGTTGAGCAACAATTTTATATATTTTTCATTTTACTGTAGTATTTTATTTTCCGCAAAAAGTTTTTAAAGTTTGGTGCATTTGCATGCAGATTTTGTATACACTTTACATACGCAAACAATTTGATTTATTTATATTGAAAAGTAAGTACACAAGCTCTAGTCTTTTCTGAAATACATATTTGATTCACAAATCTTTAAATTAAACGTGATTAGTTAGTTTGACCCATACGACAAAAAGTCGGTATCGAGAAAAATTATACAGGAGTTTTGCATTAATTTTTCCTTAAATCTACATGATAAATATTTTGTCTTATTTTGTTTTCGGTATTATATGTATTTTGAATAAAAATATAAATTTCCATATAAATTTTGTTTTCGAATTTGACTTACTTTGCTACATTTCCAAACTGTAGTAAACGCCTGAAAGCAGTTATCTCGTTTGTTTTGTTCTACATTCGTTTTATGGCAATGTAGTATTTTTCCTAATTTATGTATGCAAATTTGCTGCATGTGCCAAACGCAGCAAAATGATAATGAAACTTAAATTTTTTTATTTTGTATGCAGCAAAACAATGTTCATTAAATGTTAAAATTGCGGATGTAGTGGAAAGTCGATGATGGATATATTAGATATGCTACAAGATATCGAGAAATAGATTTCGAAATGAGAAAGAGGATATATACAAAATATACAATTCATTCCTAAGGCAATTTCTTTAAAAATGGTCCTTGAGTTAAACCAATAATAAGCTGAAGAATTAACCTTAACAAATCGCCATGCAGTGGAAAGTGACCATTAGTGAGAAAAATTTTATTTTAATATTGTGCCTCATATGAATAATGCGTGATTTGACAAGAATTTCTAAGACGACATTAAGAGTCTAACTTTTAGTATGAAATGTAAACACTTTTGAAATGTATATGTTTTAAAATTATATCAAAAATTTATATTCGCCAGCTTTAATTTTGTCTTATAAAATAAGTTTAAACACGAGTTAGTTTGTGTATCGCGGAAATATCGATTTTCTTTAAAAAAAATATCACTTTTTCAAAACGGCATACCAAAAAAAACGTATTCTCTCGGTTATAAAACGTGTTCTCTCGGTTACAACATTAAATTTCCAAAATTCATAAAAAAAGTAATCAAAAAAAAAAAAAAAACAAAATTCACCCTTATGAAATTTCCTTGAATTATTTTACCATACAACAAAAAGTTGATTTCTCAAAGACTTTGCTGAATTAAAAAATAAAGTATACATTTTTGTGAACGAATTTAACTAAAAAACATAAACGTTTTCAGTTTTCAAGTTTAAAATTAAAAACTTCTCTTCAAAATAATTTTTAATAAAAACATTGTAGCAGACAGGGATGTTAAAGTTTGTACTTAAGACTTTTTGTGCAATCTTAAAAATGCTATATTACTCCTTTGACTCATTTGATACTTTTTACATATATTTCCCTTTTTATTATCTTTGAATTTATGACAAGTTTTGTGATCTAATTTCATTTTAAGGTTGTTTGTGATTCTTAAAGTGATTCCATACACAACAGGGAAAGTTATGCTTTTATTTCAAAATGGCGCTATACCTAAACATTTTTTATTTCGACATATAGTTAGGTGAAAAAGTATTTTAATATTTTGTAGCTTATATAGTTTTGTGCAACATTTATTTTTATGTAATATTGAGTGGTCGGATCAAGAATTTTCCAACCTAGTAAAAATTAATCCATTTTCCTCTTATTGTGAATAACAAAAAATTTTGTCAGCCAGTGTTATTATATTGCAATTTTAGAAAAGAATTAAAGAAATAATTAAAAAAAAAAAGATTTGAAAAGCAGGTAGAACAAGTTTTGTACATCACTATACAAAGCTTCAAATTTTGAAAAATTATAAGTGCCAGTACAACCTAACAACTATTGTAAAAATTTCAATAAGTGGTAGAAAATGGGTTAATATATATTTGTATACGAAAAAACGTACTGCATATTTTAGGGATGTTAAGAAATATGTAGCGCTTAATTGAACAACTAATGGGGAAACTTATAATTACTTGTTGTTTTTAAAATTTATTACATTTTCAAAGTTGACAAATATGAATTTCAAGTTGAAATTGCTGCTTATGCATTTCAGCATATATTATGCACACTTAAGACAACATAACCTGTGGGAGACCTATTGAGATTTTAAAGAAGAAGAAAACTTGTAAAATATTTATCAAACTATGACGTAAATTTGTATGTAAATGACAATTTTAAAATATGAAACAGGTGGGAATTTGGTCTTGTATACAAATCAAATTGAGGCAAAATTTCTCAAATACAAGTTTTAAAACTTTGGCCCTTTGTTCCAGACTGGAACCTTGGCAATTAATGCAAAAGAAATAAAAGTTGTTAACACCGTTAATTGGTAACAGTTTTGAAAATAGGGTGTGTTTGATATAAATAGTGAGTAGGAATATAATTGTATCAACAGTTTCCGTTAAAACGCTACACCAGTAGGTAGTTACTTTCGTTTTAGAAAATAGAAGAATCCAAATATTTAACTGAAAATGCGCGCTTTTTTGGTAAGTTTAAAATATCTCATTTAAACCAAATTTATAAACATTTCCGTTTTCTTTACAGTTGATGTGTTTTGTTGCTGCAGTTACGGCCCAATACCATTATCCTCACCCAACTCAGGTTAATAAAGATAGTGTCAATAACGAAGAGCTTTCATTGCCAATTCAACCTATCGCAGAGGAGTACAATAAAGCTTTCTATTCATATAGTGCTCCCGAACAAGAATTTGATGATCTTAATGCTGGTGAACACATAGCTAATGCTTTGAAAAAGAACTTGCGCGTAATCTTTATCAAAGGCCCTGACAATTCGGGTCTCGAAAATGCTGCTCTTCAATTGGCTAAAGGTGCTTCAGATGATCGTACTGCCATCTATGTGCTCAGCCAACAATCGGACATCAGTGCTTTGGCCAATCAAGTGCAACAAATTAAATCCAGTAATACTGTCAAGCCTGAAGTACACTTTGTCAAGTATCGTACACAAGCTGATGCTGAAAATGCTCAACGTACCATTCAGGCTCAATATGATACCTTACCTGGTGTCACCAGTAATAATGATCCTAGTTCTGCTCCAGTTCTGGACTTTGCCTCAAAATCTACTTCGTCGTCAGCAACTAATAATGTTAGTGCTTCTGCTCCAGTTGCTGCTGCTACTTCCGCCCCCTCTAGAGGTTTCAGTTCAACAAGAGGCGCGTACTTACCACCCAGTAAGAGATTCTAAGTATGTACCGTTGGGATTCTTTCGAATCCAGAGATATTTGTTGATTAGTTGTAAGCAATTTATTATTTATTGTTGTTGTAAATAAATAAGATATTTTATAAAAAGTGCTTATCCTGAGTAAAAAATTATATGAGGCAATATGAAATCATATGCAATTTGATATTGATCCGAAAAATGGCAATACAAACTCGATCCAGCTATATATTTTGGGATTTGGTAAGATCTAAATTGATCCAAAAAATGCCACATGAAATTAGATCCAGCGATACATTTGGGGATTAAGAAGGAGTTAAACTTATTCGAAAAATTTGAGGTGAAAATAGATCCAGCAATATAGTTGGAGATTAATCCGAAAAGTTGCAGATCATATAAAAAAATTTAAGTTGAAAAAGGGTTCTGAGAAAAATAAATAAAATATTTTTTACACTAAGCGTCCGAGAAAAACTACTATGAAATTGTACTAATATACACCAAGTGACATGTAGAATTAATAGATACCTTTACTTTTTTTTACCGCTTTTGCAGATAAAAATGAACAACCGCGCTTGCGGCTTCACGCCGTGATCACAATTTAAGAGACAGACGGACATAGCTAGATCGACTTTAAATTACGAGTATAAATCCTGAGGGAAAAAAGGGTCAGTGAAAACTGGACCGGTTCCGAAAATACATTTCACGAGATCTAAAGAGAAACGGTTTTTTTAGACCAGTCCAGTGACATGTCACAGAGGGCAATTTACCTGCTCCTAGGACAAGCCCGTCATATATTCATTATTTACAGTCGGTAGGCAAAACATAAAAAAAGAAAATTGTTCTGCTGGAATTAAGCAGGAAGTTTTCAATGTTATAACAAAGTGGCTTAGAAGAGTTATATGAAATTTTGAATTCTTGGTCAAAGTGCATCTGTAAAAATTATTTTTGTTAAACGTTATAAATAATATTTTCTTTTAAACTCATTCAAATTGATTACAATATAAATGTTAACCTTTATTAGTTTTTATATTATTGGAAAGATATGAGAATTTCTGTAATATTTTTATTTATGATTCGAGTTTTATGGTGAATAATTATTACATTTCTTTTTAATTTTTGATACTACAACACAATACAAATATATTTACAAAACGTTAACACATACAAATGAATAAACAAATTCATATATTCTAATATGCAATAACAGTCATATACAAATAAACTCTGAAATCTCATAAACTACTTACTAATCAAACACCAATAATTAATTAAAAACTAAAAATTCAGTTTATAATATTCAGTCTAAAAACATCAGTGCTGCAGTCATCGAGGGATAATTGTTGACGAGTTTGTTTTTTTTTGCCAGTTTTAAATACAATATAAAAATTAAATGATCTTATCTGGTATTATATCATGATTCAAAATATTTATAATACAGTTTTCTGTCAATTTTGCTTCAATATCTGAAACATAATGTTTTAAAAATAAATATTTCATTTTTATAAACTCAAGTACTACTCTCACAAAAAAAATATTTTTTTCTCTTAATTTTTTGTTATATTTTTGGTTTATTTTATTTATTTTTTTAATTCTTACAATAATTTGCAATAAATATTGCTTTAAATGTTAATTTAGATTTTATAAATTCTAAAAAGTTATAATGGAGTTTTAAGTATATTTTGAATTTACAAAAAGTTTAACTAAAGTTTATAAGCTATATTCAACATCGATTCAAAGGCAGATTGAGTGACCCATGGATCAGAGGAGGGTAAATACTTTTATTTAACCATTGAATCATCTTCATTATTTTCATTTCAAATTACGATATTTTTCTTTCTCCATCTTTTTCTAATTCTTTTCTTTATATTTTATTTGTGATCATTTAAAATTGTTTAGTGCTAGTTCATCTTAATTTATATATATATATTGTGGAAATTAAAAATAAGTGAATTTGTAAACATAGAAAAATTGGTAACATGAAAAATATTGGCCAAACAATGAATTAAATTTGAAATTGCTTCAGTACGTTATATAAATAGGCCAATTAATTGACGATTACCATTTTTTGCCATTAACATTGTTTTGTCAATGCTAGTGCATTTTAGAAAAGATGTTTAATTATCAATGGTAATTAATTAAAATTTCATTACAATTATTAATGCCTGAAAATCATGCCATTTATGTTATTATTGAATTTTCGTCTCATTAGTTCAATAAGATAACTCACATTAACTGCCCATTTTATAAGTATTAAAAATCTGCACGCGAAAAAACTAATGCAAAGGTGCAATTAAAAAAAATTAATATGTATAAATTTAGGTATACAATTGCAATGCAAGTTTTTTTTGTATTATATGCAAAATTTTCTAAAACGTATAAGGTATAATCGTTTTTATGAATAAAAAAAAAATGCATACTGTGATTGTTCACCAATAAAATGTATGTTTTGTAAAAAAGTTATATTTTGTTCAATTGTAACTACTTTTTTAGGCATTGACTTGATTTCATTACAATTACTTTGAACAATGTCAATTAAAAAGATATACAATTGGCATTGAATGGTAATGATTATTTTACAATTGGCATTAATTTTAAGTAATGCCAATAAAAACTCAATGCCAATGAAAACTTCCCAAGTATGCTATAAACAGGGTATCGAAGCTATTGAATATCGCTTGGAAAATTGTATCCAGCTCAAAATAGATTATGTTGGGACATAAAGAAAAATTTTTCCAAATTTTTGGACCACCCTCGAACCTTGATGGAGAAACAACTTTCTTAGGTTGCTTCGTTACTCTGTGTAGAATAAACGGCTTGATGGCCTACCTAAAGTGAAATTGAAAATATGGTACTCTTGGACATTTTATAGAAAAGTGGTAAAAAGTGGATTTAATAGTCTTCTCCTAAACCTTGAAATTTAAAATATGAGGTACAGCTTGTTTTGAGCAGAAACCTTATATTTAAAATATGTGTTCCCTATGCGCTAATCATTTATTAAAAGGTAATTTATGAAAAGATTTGTACGTAAATTGCACGTAGTGCTAAGCGTAGCTACTTCTTTTAGCTACGATTACTATTTATAATCTACACTCACAATATATTTTTGCCGTTACCGACTGTAGTTTATTTAAAAAATAATACGTAGAGTTTGTTATTAAATGAAGAATAAATTGAAATTCATAGAAATATATTTTTTAACTATTTGTTTTTATAAATAGAAATTCATATGATTCCTTTTTGTTTTTTTTACCAAAATAGTTTGTTTATATACAAAATTATTTCAATAAAAATTAAAAGAAATTATTCAAATATAGTTACACACATACACAGATGTACTGTGTGAGTTGTGTTTTGTAAAATTACATATAAATAAAAAATTAATCAATTTGAAAAACAAACCACAATACCGTTTTTTTCTACTATTTTCAGTTAAAAAATGATAGTTATTTTAAACGACATTCGATTGCTTTTACTACTTTTGTCGATTATTAAATAATGATTGAAAATAAACAACGAAATTGGGCTGAATATAATGAAAAATCAGTAGTTCTCTTTTTGATTGTATTTTCGATTAATTTAATATGTACCCAGCAAAATAAAATGGATGTTGCTCTTTACGAATCTGTTTTTCAGAACATCCAAAGAAGTTTATAGTTCAAATTTTTCGATTTGTAAGAAAATGTTGTTATTAACCCCTACTAGTAAAAAAAACAATTATTTAGTTAGTCCATAAATGGTTATTCCTGCAGTCATTAAATGCCTTATTGAAAACATATTTTGCATACCAGTGACATTCACTTTGTCCTGAGGGTCAATTCTAGTTCTGTGATAATGTGAAGTGAAAAAAACTTTTCATTTTCGTTTTCATAAGCACTTTTCACTCGAACTTTTCACAAATACATAAATTGCATAAAATTGTATTATGAAAAAAATGTTTCATTCGCACTGTACCCATGAAAATTTTGTAAATGTGTTACCCAAAATTTAAAACAAATGTCAAAACAGAGAAAAACGTAAACAAAAGTGAATTAAGTTCGTAAAATTTATTTTAAATAATTTTATAAAAATATCTGAATTAATTGTATGGATATTGCTCAAAGAATTCCGGATGAATAAAGGTAAGGCAATGATGTTACAAGCATTTAATTGCAGTAAATAATTTAATAATTTATAGGAATTTTTTGAGAGTGCTGAGACGCATACTTCGTGCTGACCACAATCCATTCGAGATGACAACCGACAAGCACTTCATTGATTTATATCGGCTTACTTTAAATGAACTATATTTGGTGCGCGTATGAAGTCTAATATTACTTAAAGAAAAAATATTTCATAAAGAATATAAATAAACTATAAATAAATATGCCATACTTTTGCCATTTTTCACTGTCCTTTTGGGTCCCACTAAAACTGGTGAGGCTCGCCGCTAATTCGTTACACTTTTCGTCTCTAAATTTGGCACCATCTGCAGTTACAAATCTGTAAATATGGGATTAATAAAAGTGTGATTATGGTTATTAAGCTACTTACTTATCGTTTGCAATGTCCACATGCTTTTCTTAATAATTAATTAAATACCCCTTTTGGCTTTCGCTGGCACGCTTTCCTCTTACAATCTTCTCTTTTTTCACTTATAAATAGTCTGTGTAAACAATTTTTTCATATGAAAATATTTTGACAGTTGTTTGCACTGTTACACAAAACAAGAATCGCCAGTGCTGTGCAATCGTGAAAAAATTTTGTTTCGTTTCACTTTTTTTTTCATATGAAAACGTTTTGATATTTCTTTACATTTTTTCACAGAACGCGAATCAAAAGTACTATGAAAACGTGAAAAAACTTTTCCTTTTTACCGTTTCACAGAACGACAATTGACCCTCTGGTCGGAATAACAATTCTTGGCGTGTTCAAAATCACATTTTTAACATAAAAAAAGCCACTCCCTATATTTATTTTTTAGTCCCTATATTTAACAACTTCCGTAAACTAATGAAAAAGTCCATCTGCCATCGATTTTTCATAGCACCGAAACAAACTACTTCCTCCCAATGACACGCCAATGTTAAAATCATTAATGATTCACCGAAATTTTTACAATTTCGTGTTCAGTAGATGTAGTGTTAAACCACTTCTTCCTCAGCTCTTATTTTGTGGGTATTTTAAGTTATTTTTAACGAAATAATATTGTGAGTGCATGTAAATACTCTCTTCAAAGAGATATTAAAAGGCAGTTAAATAGATTATAGCGTGGTATTAACCTAATGAGGAGTCAGTTTTTACCAACGCAGCTAACAGGATAACATATCTATTAAAATTAAGCATTTGTGCTTTCAGCTTTTTAATAATGTTAGAAATTTCCAAACATACTTCATTAAAGGAACTTCCGTTATCGACACTCAAAGATTTGCTTTCCACAACTCATCCGCTTGGCAACAAATTATGTAGCCATAATGAACATGGTTTCTCTGCCTGAATTGTTTGGCATTCAAAGAAAAAAAGTAAAATTAATATAAAGGGTAATTTTTTTGGTATTTGGTTTTTCAGAGTAAAACTTTTCGTGACATGTGGCAATAACAAAAATGCTCAGTAAGGTCTACCATTTTACAATGAATAAATGAACAACGCTTGCATAATCAATCAATCAATAATCTAAAAATTGTCTTCAGCGACGAAGCACATTTTTGGCTTAATGGGTGCGTCAACAAACAGAATTGTCGAATTTGGTGTGAAAAAGTATGAGGCAGTTCAAGAGTTGGCAATGCACCCTAATTGTGCGCTGGCGGCATCATTGTACCGTACTTCTTCAAGCACAATGAAAATCGCAAAATTACTGTCAATGAAGCAAGGAACCGTGTGATGATTAATGGCAAGTGGTTTCAACAAAACGGTACCACATGCCACACGACATGCGATACCATGAACCTTTTGAGAGGCGAGTTTGGTGAACAATTAATCTCACGTTTTGGAGCAGTCCATTGACCGTCAAGATCATGCGATTTGACCCCACTAGACTATTTTTTGCGGGGATACGTGAAGTCTCTAGTATACAGGGACATGCCAGCCATATCTTCAGCCCTGGAATATAACATTACAGTTGCTATTGGTGAGATACCGGCCAAAATGCTGGAAAAAGTATGCCAAAATTAAAACTAACGGATGGAACACCTACAGCGTAGTCGCGGACAAGATTCAAAATAATCTTTAAATAGTAATTCACAGACATTCCTTTATCGCCCCTTATAAATATTTCATTTGCTTTTGCAAATTTTCTGCGTTTTTTTTCAATATTCAAATGGCTAAAAACCCACCCTTTATAAGAAGTATACCTTTATAGAGTTTGTAGAGTTTAGTGCTTAACAATTTTTATAGATGTCAATTTTGTATGGAGCTACCAATGATTAGGGTTTGGCTCTGGTTTATTTAGCCTCATTATCATGCTATCCTGTTAGCTGCTAACTGTTTGGTTAATTTTTAATTGGCATTCAGTTATCGGGTCTTAGTAACTGATCTTAGTAACTGAATTTGTTAAATAAACGTTCGTAAAATCACTGTTCCACTGTTAAACTTGATAAGTTACCAACAAAAAGTATGCTTTAGTTTTTAATCATTATAACAAAATAATTTAAAATTGATTTAAATAGTTATATCAGCTGCTAATCCAATGACAAAAACTTTATGTAAATTCGTATTTATGCGTATGTTATGAGAGCCATCATAAAATTTTTGGCCATTAATGAATGTGTAAATGCAAATTAAATATAATAAATTAACTATAATTAAAAACAAAATGTAGCAATATTGCCATTGACAAAATACTTTACTAATGTTTGGTAGCTGTTGGCAAATATTTCAAAGCAGGTTTTGTAATTTCAACTTTTCTGTCAACTACCACTATTGGCTTACGAGGTTCAATACCACCAACATTACCGCCAACAAAATTATGCGTAACACTAATATCTGGTGTATTAATATGATTGGGACCATCTAAGGCTTCATATTGAGCTTGTATGACACGTTGAGCGTGTTCAGCTTCTTCGGGTGTACGATATTTAATGAAGGCGACTTCAGGCCGCTGAGGTGTGGACTTTTGAATTGCTTGAAGCTTTTGAGCTAATTCCGAAGCACTATGTTGTTTTGAAAGCACATAAATTGCTGTTTGAGAGTTGAGCGATTGTTGAGCCAATTGTAGAGCAGCTTTTTCAATACCATTATTTTCAGGAGCTTTAATAAAAACGACACGTAAATTTTTCTTGAGTGTTGTAAGTTGATCTTCTAAATCTTTGGGATTTTCATCATCTTCTTCATTAGGAGCAGAAAGATAATAAAACTCTTTTTGGAAAGTAATTTTCTTATCCACCGTTGGGGCATCATATAATGTCTCAGGTTTATTTGGTTTTCTTGTTTGAATAATAAATTCTGGTTGTGGATCAATAGCAATTTGTGGTTTTTCTACAGGTTTTGTTGTATCAATATTTTCAACGATTTCTGTGGATGAGTCTTCAACTACTGTTATGGGTTTATTGAACTCAGGATGCTGCTGTTGTGGTAGTTCTTGATGTTGTTGTTCAAATTGTATGACTTTTTGAGCATTTTGTAACAATTGATTACCAAATTGATAACCACTTTGTTGATTCAAACTTACTGCTTGTGCAAATTGTTGAAATTGTGGCATTTGTTCTTGATATACAATTTGAGGCTGTTGCTGATGTTCCTGTTGCTGCATAAATTGATATTGATTGGGTATAGCTTGTACAGAGTTACCCGAGGGACCCACTGCAATATGATAATTGTAACCTTGAGGAGCGGCAAAGATCAAACCAGCAAAAAATGGCAACTAAATTTGTGCCATAAAGTAAACATATCACATTAATAAATCGTACATTATTTTGTTTAAATTATTTCTTTTACTTACCATTAATACACGCATTTTGTATATTTCAAATAAGAGATTCTATAAAATACATTAGTGTTGACAATGCCAAAATTAAATTATAACTGTTTATGTTATTTGTTTATAGTGCAGTTTTTATATGTAGCCAAAATTGATAAACATTTTTAAATTGATAAAAATGTAAAAATTTCTTTTTTATTTTGTTTTGATCAAAAAATAAAATTGATAAAAATGTAAAAATTTCACTATGCATGTCTGCAAGATACTAAAATTAGTTTCATCCAAAATGTTGGAATAAGTTTTGCATAAATTTGTCAGAGACCCGTTATCAAAAACTTAACTAGATAAATCTTTCGTTTATTTAAGCATTGATGAAATTACAGTAGGATGGTATGCTAAAACATGATTGTTAATAACTTTTGAAAAATATTTGACTTTTTTCTCTTACAAAAAATGGATTTAACACTATAAAATATGTTCACATAATAATGACACGGTTCATAGATACATGTGTGAACCACTGAATATTAAATAAATTTTTTAAAATATGTATTATGGCTATGTTTGACTCTGTTGATTGATTCGATTTTACTAACAAGATTTTTTTATTTATTTTGGATTTACTTAAAGTTTTTGTATTCATTTGTATTAATATATCCTTTATTTAATTTTTGGCATTGACATATTTTAAAAATAAAAACTTTTAATTATCTCGAATAGCTTCAATCTGAAACCTACTTGTTGTCTTTATTATTATTTTTTTAATTTTAATTTCACATGAAATTTCCTTTAATTTGAGTATTGTCGCATGGGTAAAAAATTAATACTCTTTTAAGGACCCCGTAATGGTTACAAGGAATCTCAATAAAGTAGTCCTACTTCCAAACCCATTCAGTATGTACAAAAGCTTTTTTCTAAATGACATCCTATTCCTCCAATTCAAGGAATAGAAGGTCAAAATTCTTTAAAAATGTTTTATTATTAGATAGTTCTAAAGATATTTTTAGGTTAATATCTTTAAGTATTTAAATTTTCAAATCAATCAAGCTGCTCGATAGTCAGAGTAAATAAAAATAAAAAATAAAAAAAAAAAATTAGTTAGTGCAAAGCCATGAATATTACACCAAAACATTTTGTCTATTAAGAAAATCATTAGTTGTTTTTAAACTATCATTAACAACTGAGGTTTCAGTCGATAATACACATTTTACACACAAAGAAAATGCATGGTTGCAAAATGATCGCTGCTACTGTATTATGCTTGCTGCATTCGGGTATAGTTGTCACAATCAAGTTAGTTGTGTATAAATAGGCTCTAAAGATTTTATTATTTCACTATTGCTACTTTCTATTTCATAACATGATTGGCTGTATCTACATATATTGTGGTAACAAAAATTCTGACTATAAAAAATATGATTATAAAAAATGATGTTGCCAGCATCAATCAATAATTATATACAAATTAAAGTAATAATTGTTTTTCAAATTTCTGCTTTTATTAGAAAGGTTGAACTCATTTAAGAATGGAACACAATATCATTCATACCACGACTGGCTCGGCTTTTTTATTGTACTTTTTTATAGCCGATTCAAATTTAAAATGGTCCAACCTGTAAATTAAATAAATAAATAGAAATCAAATGAAACATGACTGACATTTACAGTCATAATACTGTCTAGTTCCAGTAAAAAAAATTATATCAGTTCAGTCACCCATTCAAAAATACCTTATACATATTATATTATAACTTACATTTATTAATTCATTGTCAAAAAGATTCTTTAGAAAGATTTTATAGTTTTTAACTCTTTTCAGTACAAACATAATATAAACTTTAGGGATTTAACTTTAAACTTTTTTTTTACTAAAAATTTCCCAGGCAGAACGCTATGGGGAATATTGTACTGATAATAACAACCGATATCTTTGGTCAGTTTGAAACAAATGCGATTTCTAAAATCTTCAAAGAATTTCTTTTTTTATTTTTTTTAACAATTTAATAATTAATAAAAGAAAAGTAGAAATTAGTGTTACAAGAAATAAAATTTAGGTTTAGTGTTTTAAGAGTAACAAACTTCTGAAAAATTATTAAAAATAGTGGTATAGATGAATTTCATTTAAAAATCGAGATAAAACTGAAATTTTGAACCCGATATCATGAACCTCAGATATCGATGAAATTTTGTTTATAGCTAAATTTGATCAATACAAACAAACTCTCATTTTTAGAAATGACTGTTTTGCGATTTTTTGGGCGTGGCACAGTGGGAAAGTTTTCGAAAAAACGCGAAAATAGTCGAAAAGAGCTGCATTTAAACTACAATAACTCAGAATCGGCTGAACCGATTTACATGATCTTGGTATCATTAAAAAGATATTTTAACAGGCTTTATGACAGGCTTTATGTTTTCCTTTCCACGAACATTTATGACCGTTTTTTAGTTTGTTACCGCAATCATAAAAATCAAATAACCTTTCGTTTATTACTTTTCTTTTTAATTCTGAGAATCATACAAAAAGTCATCAATGTTTTTTTCAAAGAATTTTTCAGACAAAAATAATAATAATAATTTAACGACATATTAATTAATTTTCCTGGGACAATGTTTATTTATTTTACCTGTAAATATAAAATATAAGGGCAATTACTAGAAGTGACACTACTTAATAAATTATATAAAAAAACTAAAAAAGAACTCATTTTTATTTTATGAGGGGGTCGGGTTCAATGCATCCCGATTTTTACATGAAATTCATCTATAAAAAAATTCCTAATTCCAAACTTTATTGCATTTGGTGCGGAAACTTTTTAACGATCGCGAATAAGGAAAAAACGTAATTATTCATATATTTTCATTGACTATTCAGCCTTGCCAGGCAAATTTTGATATTTGCAAAAAATCCCAAAAATATATTTCTAATAAACATATTCATTTATTCATTTCTTGTAAAAAAAAAAAACTCAGAATATTAGTAAAATAATTTTTCATAAGAAAAAGTCTGTAGAACCCAAGAGTTGTTTTGTATGAAAAAAAGTTTCTTATACAAAATACTAGGTTTTTAGAAATTTTTCTGTTAGCAACATTTTTAGATTCTATGGACTTGAAGTAAAATTCTCAAATTATGCAAACTGTTTCTTAGAACAAAATTCTTAGACTCTGAGCATTTTCATCATTGAAATATTCTTAAATACTAAATATTCTTACATTCAAAGTACTATTTCCAAAGAAAAATCTGACACTTTAAGGACTATCTAAAAAATTTTAAAAATTACCTTAGAATCTAAGAATTTTTCTCTTAGAAAAATTCCATAGAATCCGTTTTCTTATTAAAAAAGTTGTTAGGATTTAAAATGTTTTTGAAGTATTTATATTTAAAAAAGTCTGTGGAAGAAATTTTCTTGAAATTGTCCTTAATATCCAATTTTTTCTTTAGGAAAAACATTTATTAAAGAAATATTCTTAAATTTAAAAAAAGTTTTTTTATAGTTTGGAATGATAATATAACTGTAGGGACCAAATTATGGTAAAATTATGATTATATCATTATCATAATATGATAACTATATTATAGTACAACTATGGTTGGCACAATCATAATCCCAAAAATATATGATGCTCTTCGCATCTGATAGCCCCAACTATATTTTTTCTCTCCGTGTAAATAGGAATCTGATATCAAAAATAATCGATGTTCTGAGACAATGTGAAATTCAAATCCATATAAAATACTTTGAAGTACTTCTCCACAATATTGGCTCATTAAGTTTTTTTTTCGGAGTCAGGAGTTAAAAAAAATAAAGTCCATACCTAGGAAAGGTGATTCGGTGGATCATTTTTGACTTCAAAATATTCAAAGAAGTTTGTTTAAAATGCTGTGCAGAAGAGTTGATTTTTGGTGAATAGTATTATTTACTTGTTCTCAAACGGATTTCTGAATTACACTTATAAATATAGTTAGACTAGAACAAATCTTTCGATTCTGAGGATTAGGTATTTCCGGCAAAAATTGTCAGATTTTGAGGAATTTCAGGTTCTTAATCATAAAATATCTAGCAAAAACATAATTACTAAGTAATTATGAGTTACCAGCAGGGTAACACAGTGATGATCTGGCATTACCTTGTTTTTGATGGGTAACTGAACAACTTTAAAATAAAAAAAATTTGGAAAAGCCAATTTTAATACATTTTTCCCATTTTTGTAAACATATCAGTATCCCCTTACTTTGTCACCTCCAATGTTATGGGCCCCTATATACATTTATACATTCTTTGGTATTGTGTGGTGTGGTAATATTATATATATATATTTTTTTGTGGACATTTTCTTAAATATCTCATTTTTTTCTGAAGCCACAATTTTAATAACAATCCCCAAATGTACCTCCAAAGAGAATTAGCCAAATTAATTTCAATTAAGTGCATTTTTTATGGTCATAAATATTTTGTTCACATTTTTATTAGATTTATCATAAAATTTTACATCTATTAACATAACAATATGTATAAAATTTTAAATTTAATATTTGATTATATATTTTATGATAAGAGTATAAATATGCATTGTATATTTGATTGTTTACACTTACTTATTGTGGGCAATAAAAAGTAGTAAAAAGGCATTGTGCCAATCATAAATAAAATATAAACTTATTAGCAATTTAATAGTCATAAAGGGTGTCCCAAGAAGAACGCAATTTTTAAATCTGGCAACATTCGAAGTGTCATTGTTTGACAGTTGAACATTTGTTATTGTTTGCTAGTAGAAGGTACGAGGTTAGTAAAAATGGAGCGCTACACGAATGAACAACGCATTCTCATTGTGAAATTGTTTTACCAAAATGGTGAAAGTTTTGCGGCTACAGTTCGCAAATTGCGATCAATTTGGGGTCACAATAATGCTCCAAAAGAGTCAACTGTAAAGAGATTAATGGATAAATTTGCCGAAACTGGGTATGTTAGTGATGTAAAGACAACATCGCGCCATCGACCAGGTCGATCGACCGAAAATGTCGCAGCTGTACGTGATGATGTCGCTCAAACTCCATCCACCTCAATTCGACACCGAGCTCAGCAAATTGGTGTCTCCAAATCCACTTTGCAGCGAATTTTGACGAAAGATTTGCATCTTCATGCATACAAAGTTCAATTGACTCAGGAACTGAAGCCAGCTGACCATGGACTGCGAAGGGAGTTCGTTAATTGGGTATTGGAGAGACAACATGAAAATGCTGATTTTGCCGATAAAATCATCTTCAATGACGAGGCCCATTTTCATCTTGATGGCTTCGTCAATAGGCAGAATTGTCGCATTTGGGGTGAAAATCCTCGAGTGATTCACGAGAAGCAAATGCATCCACAACGTGTCACTGTGTGGTGTGGTTTTTGGGCTGGAGAAATTATTGGACCTTTTTTTATGAAAATGAGGCAGGTCAATCGCAAACAGTCAATGGTGTTCGGTATCGTGAAATGATAACTAGGTTTTTCTTGCCTAGAATTGAAGAAATGAATGTGGAGGGCATGTGGTTCCAACAAGGCGGCGCCACATGTCATACAGCCGGAGAAACAATTCAATTGCTGCATCAGTCATTTCCCGGTCGTGTTATTTCGCGTTTTGGAGATCAGAATTGGCCGCCTAGATCGTGCGATTTAACACCATTAGATTTTTTTCTTCGGGGTTTTTTGAAGTCGATGGTTTACGCGAATAAGCCGACGACGACTCAAGCCTTAAAAGAGGAAATTGGACGCTGCATTAATGAAATACCGCAGCATTCATGCAAAACGGTCATTGAAAATTTCATTAAAAGATCGCGTGCATGACAGCAAAGCCGCGGCGGCCATCTGCACGATATATTGTTCCATACATAACCTCATTCTGTCTACTTTACGATATAATAAAGTTTCACGATTTTTTTTAAATATCTGTGTTTTATTTAAAATTTAAAAATTGTGTTCTTCTTGGGACACCCTTTATAAGAATAGGGCAATGTATTTCATGCACTTAAAAAATAATATATGTGTCTACAAAATGCAGCTGAAAGAGAAAACTATGCTGTAAAAACGTAATTTTTTGGAAAAAAATACACTTTAAAACATGACAAATCAAAACAAAATAGAAATTAGATGCTCTCAAATAAACACAATATTTTCGAGCGTTTTTCGCTTAGAATCAAAGTTGTTCAGCTTAAGCATTTTTTGTTGTTAAATTTAACAAATATAAATATAGAAAAAAAATTGTCTATTAGTAATTAAACTAAGATGTGAAATTTGTTCAAATTATAGGGCTTTGGGACTCTCCCCGAACCTGGGCCATATCCACTAAGCACATATACATGTAAACGGAGTTTTTCTCTATCTCACTTAGTTTTAATTTCGGAGGTTCAAGGACCCACCGAAATGCATAAAATATGGAATACATTTTAAACTGTCAAAAAAAAAAATGCATTTGCCAGGAATTCCTTGCCCTAGTCATAAATATAGCTTTATATTTTTAATATATTTAACCACAGAAGGTCATCGTTATTGTTTGTACGTTAAGGTTAACAGTTACTGCGTAAAATATAATGGTACAATCAAGGACTATGTAACAATAGGATGGATAGAATGCAAAATCAAAAACCAACAAAAAGAGTTGAAAAAGCCAAAAAGCCAACTTTTGAGATTTATGTTGAAAATGGCAGAAGAGTCACAAAGCCATCGAGCCGAGTTTTGAGATTAGAGTTGATAGAAATGCCGAAAATATGATCTTTAGTTTTCTTTTAATTAAAAATATAACTCTTGTTAAAATAAAGTGTACCACTTAAATTGCAATAATACAAATATTTATGTTACAACCTCCCAGGGATAGCATGGTTGTTAGTACCGTATTGATTGATAATAGGTTAAGAAAGTACTTAAATGTAATTGCAGAATAAGAACTTACTGGTGATTGGTTAAAAAAGTTTTAACCAATTACCGATTAATAAATGTGTTGTTTTCTTCGGAAAAGGAATAGTGCAGAGATGAAACGTGGTAAAAGATGAATGGCTTCGAATATGGTTACACTGTAATTCATTAAGATAATAATTCTTAAAGTAATTGTTGCCCTTAGAGTAATTGTAGGCGAAATTATTGAAGCCTTTTTAATTCAAGTAGAACCGATTCTCACGGAATCAGTGCTAGAACTAGTTTTCCAACTGTATAATAATAACCCTCATTTAAGTTCAATGGAACTTATTTCGAAACTAGGAAAATGGAATCGGTTCTATTGGAACCTGTTGTAGAATCGATAAAGTGGGGAAACTGTTCAAAAAAGTATCCTAAGCATTTTTAAAATGGTTTATTTATCTACATATGATAAATAAAGAAGATTCAAAAAACAAAAGAACTCACATTTTCATGCTAAATGTTAAAATAATGCAATAGCTCAACTTTAACTACTAAACAGATTTTAATGAAATTGAAGGTGGAGAAAAGTTTAAGGAATTATCTTTCAGTTAAAAAAAATACTAAAATATCGGCTCAAAAGTTACAGAGTTTTTGCGGACGAAAAACTATTCGAAGCCACTTTGAACCAGTTCCGGGAAACAAGTTCTAAAAAATTTTCGAAATAAAAATATAAAAGCGCTTAAATGAGCTAAAACCGCAAAAAAATAAAAACCGCGATATTTATGGTTATTGGTTGACTACTTAAAATTATTTGTACAAAACAAAATTTTCAGTAAAAAAGAACCACACATTTCCCTCTATTTCAAGCATACACAGTGTTCTTTTGATAAAAAAAGATGCCTGCGTAGCATAAATAATAGTTGAAGATCACTTACGTTAAAACGTAGAATCCTGAATGTTGTATTTAGTATCAACACTATCGTCCAAAATAGTAATATTGACTTGCACAGCAAGTCTCATTTCTCGGACCATCTGCAACTTGAATATGCTGTAGACGAGAAAAACTTTAATAAAAAGAACACCTCATTTTCTAGTTTTTAATTTTTTTTTATGAAATTATAGGCAAATAGGGTATCATGTGAAAGAATTTTCGAAGGCACATTAAAAAAAATATATTCTTGAGAATGCGACTTTTTCAACTTTATTTATATTTCAGAGAGGTGTCAAACCTGGGTAATGAAAATTATTGGAATTTCAAACATATTTCCACTATATATTGGGGCCATTATTGAATACAACTTTTGAAAGTGTAATTGCGCACCAATAACAAAATAACAAGTATATCTAAGTTTTTAGCCCTCTACCATACATGCAAATTTAATTAAGATCTGATGGTTCTGGCAAGGACACTTTCATCGTTAGTTGCCATAGTTGTGACTTTCTTCATTTTTATTTTTGTTATCTGTAATTTTCGAATTTTACATTCGACATAAAAGGTTTTCTGTTTTGACTTTTATATACACGTCATGTTAGCATTTGATTTATTATTTATTATTTAAGCTTGTATTGGTCTTTAATGTTTAGTCAGTTCTCGTATTATCTCTTATGTGTGGATGCATATATTTAAATATGTTTAAGGGCTCTTAACAATACACAATAACTTTAAGTTTAAGATAACTATAAGTTATATATGTCAAATGTCCATGGTATGGTAAGCAATACCTTTTCATTATAACGGTAGTTGTCTACAACGCTCTGATCGATACCGAACAAACATTTTAACACTGCGATTCCAATAGTGGCATGTGTCTTCTAATATCAGGGGATTTATTTCATAATATTACATGTTACATTTTGTTATATCTGCAAAATACTGTTATAAATCGGTGTTTTGGTAGTTAGCGTTATTTTAACGGTAGCTTAAGATATTTCAAAATTAAACCTGCAAAGTATTGCAATAAACCCGGTTATACAAAAAGACACATTATTTTAATGGAATCGCCATTTTAAAATTTTCGAATCGGTCCTAAAGTGGCTGTTAGAGTATTCAAAAACCGAAACCGTAAACCGGGTTCTTTATTTTTAAAAACCGATCGGTTTCGAATATTTTGTAAATTCGAAGAAAACCGAAAACCGGTCTTTTTTGTTCGGTTAACCGGTTGTTTTAATTACATTACCGACTGGGTTACTTGGTCTCTTTTATTTTTTCCGAACACTTTTATAATCGTTTGTTTGGTTATGAAGATTTAGATGTAAGTCTGATAGATTCCGATAAAGACTTAACTTTGGATAATCCATATTCAAATAGTTTAATTTCTGATCTAAATACTGTACAAAATAATTCATCATTATATGATGATTTCATATATCTTGATAAATGCGACAAAAGAACTGAAAAGTTGGAAAATTTATATAATTGTCTTTTGACTATTTGTCCAACATTTATGTTAGTAAAAGAGTATTTTCCACTTATAGCTTTATCAAAAGCAAACAAAAAAAAAATTGTCTTAAAACGAAACATTTAAATTGCATATTATTTTTAAAATATTATTTTAGAATTGAAAAATAGATTTTCTTTTTACATATTTAAAATCTAATATTAAAAAAACTTATTTAATGCCAAACGTTTTAAATGTCCACATTACTAACGTACCTAATTTTACCAATATACAAACTCAATGATCTCTATTCATGTGATATGAATATAGTTATATAATATTAATTTTTAAGATATTATATTAAAAAATATTGGTTTTAAGTTAATTTTTTGTTGAAATGAAATAGGATAAAAAAATTAAATTTAAATGAATATATATGTGCACGGCGCATGCTGCGGGGACGGTTTTTCGTTCCACAAGTTACTATGAACACATTTTGTTACTTTGGAGACTCTCCTTAAACTTTTCATTATTCTATTGTTTACACTGAAGACATTTTACTAGATACAGCGCATATTATAGGGACTTTTTTGGCTGTATATACAGATGTCTTCAAAGTATGGGCAATGAATATATATATATATGTATACATATATATATATTTTATTTAAAGAATGTATTTTTTGTTTTTATTAATTTATATATTAAATTTGTTTTTTTTTTTGTAATAAATACAATTAACAAATTATATAAGCTTTTTATTCAAATTAAAAAAACCGAAAAAACCGGTTGACCGGTTTTTTCTGCAAAACCCGAAACCGGTTTTTTTTAAATTCTATTTTTCGAAGAAAACCGAAACCGGTTTTATCAAAAGGCCGGTTTTTTGAATACTCTAGTGGCTGTGGTAGCCAACTACCGTTATTATGATAATATATTGAATGCCAACCCTGCAAATTTCATATAAATTTAATTTTAAAAGTTAACTTTATGTTATTTGTTTATTGTGAATGACAATAACAACAAGTCATAAATATTTTGAACATAAAATTACATAAATTTACTATCGTTAAATTATAAAATACGTTGAAAAATATTTTACTACATTTTTGTACAAATTGCTACAGAAAAGTTGTATGATGTTTAATAGGATATCATAAATATGTATATTAATATATTTCTTTTGTGTTCCTTTTGTTTTTTTTTTATTATTGTCATAATATGTATTGTTTTATAAGTGGCGCCATGCTGATCGTATATTATATTTTGTTAATATTGATATTCATTGGGCGTTTTCAGCAAACGCGGTAGTCAAAAATTTTGCAGACATTTATTAGGTATTAGATTTGAATAGTAGATTCTTGCTGTTAAAATTATAGCCACTTTCCCTCGATTAATTTTAATGTTTTCTTTATTAACGTAATTCTAAAGTATTAAGCGAAGTTGAATTAAGGAAAAAAGTGATACCTTACAAATTTATTGAAGTGCCAATATTTATACTAAGTCAACTTTTCAAAAGTTCCATTTGTCAACTTTTGTTGACCTTTGAAACAAATCTTTAGTCACTGAAGCCAATTGTAGTTAGTCATGTAATATAAACAGGTTTTTGTACTTTAAGTGAATAGACCTTACTGCCGACGGATTCTTAGAAATTATTCCATATAGGCAATCTGACAAATGTTACAAACAATTTATAAAATTTGCTGTGTTGCGACAACCGTGCGTTTGTTAAAAATAAGTTTTGGCTGAAATAAAGCAACCACCGCCTTTGTGCAATAATTTCGTGAGACTGTATAGTGGACAACACTCCAGTATAAGACTAATATCATCCAAAGTCTTGGAATGGGCTACTGCAAAGCCAGAAGGGGCGGCCACTTGAATGAAATCGTGTTTCATAAATAATGGGAACATTTGTTATTTTTAATAAATAATATAACCGAATACAAAACATTTATATTTTTTAAAAATATGCATCTACATATTATCATTAAAAACAACAAAATATAACATAACCACTTGTAAGGACAACGATCACCCCTACTTACCTGACTTGTCTTTTTTTTATAAACAAATACAATTTGAACATTTATATTACTGTGAGTAAAATTTAAACTTACTTTTGAAATGACTCATAATAACACCAAAATACGTAAACTTATTTTTCGGTCGTGGAATGGAAAGTTAGATCGTTTTAAAAAGATTTTTAGATTTGTATTAACTCCTTTAATTTTTTTATTATATTTTAATGAAAAGACATGGAAAACTTTTTTGCAATGACTTTATTTATTGTTTTTAACTTAATTACTATTTATTATATTTTTTAAGAAAGGAAAATGGCATAAGAGGCATTAAAGTCTTTTACACTAATATGATAAGGGACAATAACCTAAAACTTCGAAAAGAAAACATGAATTGTGAAGCGGATGATGCAACTGCTCTTTCATAACTCATTTGTGTTCTCAACAAAAAAATGAAAATACAAAATAGAAGCAAATGTACGAATGATTGGCCTTTAAGAACAAATATGCGTTCACATGTAATTGTATTAACAATTATGGAAATTACAACTCCAAAACACTACACTCACAATATTATTTCTTTAAAAACAATCTAAAATACATATTGATTTAATCGGAAATACAATCAAAAAGAGGACTACTGATTTTTCGTTATATTCAGCCGATTTTGTTGTTTATTTTCAATCATTGTTTAATAATAGTAAAATCAATAGAAAATCAATTTTTAACTGACAAAACGTTAGAAAAAAAGCCTTTTGGTTTGTTTTACAAATTGAAAGTTTTTTTTTATTTTTATGTAATTACAAAACACAACACACACAGATGTATATATTTTTATTGTGTATGCCGTACAATATCGTATGCTAATTTTACTCATCATTTGTTTTTTGTTTACAAAAACAGATTCTATTTCACAATTGCAACGCTCGGCGAGTGTTAATTGTCAATTTGTATGTAAAAATACATCAAGTTGTTATTCCAGGCCGACATTAAAATTAAAAAAATTATCAAATGTCTCAGTGTAAAATCAATATTGGGGTTTCATTATTTTTTTAACTATGAATAATGAAAATAAGTAAAAAAAAATAATAATATTCTTTGTAAAAAAGTTTTTGAAATCTTTTCATTAAAATATAATAAAAAATCGAAATCAATCTAATCTAAATGTCTTTTTAAAACGACCTAACTTTCCAAAACGGGGTATGCCACAGTATTCTATGACCCAAAATTAAGTTAAGATGTCCCGGGGGTTTTGTGTGTCCTGCTCTATCTTTCCTAGCAAACATACAATGAATTTGTTAGGTTTTGTTGTTTTTGATATTTTATCAAATTAAAAATACAAAAATTTCAAATATTTTTATAACAAATATTTTTATTTACAATTAAAAGATAAAAGCCAAGAAATTCATAGATTTGGAAGCATTTTTATAAATTCTTTTTTTTTTTAATCAGCTATATCTATAACTGATATCTACTTACAATTATATGGAATATTTATATGAACTTCTAAAAAACAAACCCATTGTTTTTCTAGTCGACTTATTCCATTTTGAATTGTCTACCTATACATATTGTTACGATTTTACCTTTTAAAAAATATAACCTTGTAACAATATAAGGTTTGTTTTTTTCGAATTTTATACCTACAACTTCTTGTCAAGAAAACGACTATCCATACTTACTCTTCTTTATTTTGTGTAAAAAAATACAATTTAAACATCTGGGGCCGCCCTTTTACGAAAGCTTTTTTCGTATAGGCAAATATATTGATTGCCCTGCTCATTCATTTGTTAACTTTTGTTTTTTTTTTTAATTTTATCGCATTAAAAATACAGAAATTTCAAATATTTTTATGACAAATATTTTTGTTAACATTTAAAACAGAAAAGCCAATAATTTTTAAGCATTTAATTATGATCTCGAACCTGATAATCTATAAAATATATAATTAAAACACAGCGATCGAAAAATACATACTGAATTTACATAACAGAATTGATTTAATTGCTTGAACCACTTGAATGAAGTGTTACCATACTTAGTACCAGAGTTTGTATTTACCGCAATTTTTCACAATTTTATACACAAATCACGGATCCAAGAATAGGTTCTAGAGCCGTTCTTGTTGAACGCTAAGAAATGAATCTAAATATCCTTGGTGTTAGTCTTTAAATAGCTGTTTAAGTTAAATTGAGGTCGATTTTAACTTTTGTCGTATATTGGACATATATGGATTTGAGATGCAAAGCAAATAATAGTGAGACTTTTATCCCGATAGAATCTGTAATCTTTATTTATTTAATTATTTTTTCTTACGATTCTTTTGATAGATCTCCGATTTGTAGCATGTTGAGTAATTTGTTGTTTGTTGTTGTTTTGAATCAAATTTATATGAACTGTGTCTCCAAGAGTACTTTTGGTTATAAAGCTGTTTGTTTTGCATATTAAAAAAGATCGATCGATATTTTTGCTGCAAGCCGTAACTTCCAATATTATTTTGAATCGTCTTATTGACTCAACATCTAATCCTGTAATGAATGCTGCAGTTTCTGGATCAGAAAAAAATCTTCTAGATGTGTTCTCTCATTTGTATTTGCTTCGCCTTATTTTGGCGCAAGGTACCCAAGCTATGTAACCAGTGCCCGGTTTCTGTATTTAAAGCGACAAGTCTTCAGATTGAAAAATGGAGCGTTTCCTTGTTTAGAACAGGGTGAGTCACATAATGTGAAATTTAACTTATATAAGAAAGAAATTGCTTATTACCTAAATTAAATGTAAACTGTTTCATCCGGTCTTTGATATGACAGTTTTGTCTTTTTCGATGTGATAATTTCAAACAATAGATACGGAAACCAAGATTTTTGTTTGAAGACTTTTGTTGATAAGGAGTTGTACTTCAAAAAGTGGGATATATTTAGAATATATACAGGTTGGTTCCTGCGCTCACCAAAAGATGGCACTGCTAGCTCCAAATTTTTTTTTTCTCAAGTTGGTATAACTGTCCTGAGAACACATGCAAAGTTGCAAGTCATTCTGTCAATTCTTTCTTTGTTTACAAGCCATTTGAAGTTGACGTGTCATTGATTTTTTTAATATGGAAAAAATTGAATATCGTGCAGTCATTAGATTCTTTGTTTTGAAGGGTTTAAAATCAAAGGAAATTTATGAACAATTGTTAGAAGTGTATAAGGAGTCCTCACCTTCAAAACGCACCGTTGAATTTTGGGCTGGTGAATTTTAACGTGGTCGTACCAGCCTTAAAGACGATCCACGCGAAGGACGACCAAAAACTGCAACCACAGCAGAAATCATTGAGCAGGTACATAATATGGTTAGTGAAATCCAAGTTTGACTAAGCGTGAAATTGCTAATGCCATAGCATCTCAGACGGACGAGTACTCCATATTTTACATGAAGAATTACGTATGAAAAAACTGTTTTGAAAGTTAGTGCCGCACACATTAACAATTCAACAAAAACTGGATCGAAAAAAAAAATTCACAGCGTAATTTGGAGCGTTTTAAGCCGAATAAAACCAACTTCTTGCGTCGTTTTATAACTATGGATGAGACTTGGACCTGCCACCATGATCCTAAATTGAAACAAGAATGTTTACAGTGGATTGAAGCTGGTTGTTCAGCTCCAAAGCAGGTGAAGTCACAACGATCAGCAAAGAAGGTTTTGGCATCAGTTTTTTGGGATGCAAAAGGAATTTTGTTGATTGATTATCTTCAAAAAGGTAAAACAATCAACTCTGAATATTATTGCAGCCTTTTGGATCAGCCTGGTTAACAAAAACAGTATTCTTTCATTTCTAGCGCAGGAACTTTTCAACCAACATGTATATATATATATATATATATATATATATATATATATATATATATATATATATTCAAGATTTTAATAGATAATAAATCATATAACCCAACAAAATTTACCGGAGTGAAATCTGCTTAAAAAGAATGCATATAAGTTTGGTTTGTGTACTTTTCCAGTAAAGTTTAGTTAATATTACTCAGTACCAAAATTCAGAGAGTAAGACAAAATTTACTACCAAAAAGAAAAATATCCAAAAAAGTATGTAAATGGAAATAAGATAGTTAAAATAGCTGATTTTTAATACCAAACAACAAAAAAATTCATCTGGTCAAAATGGAAAATATGATTTAAAACGGAAATTAGATGTAAAGTGTTCTCCAGGAACATTCTTACTCCTTACTCCATTCTTACGTGGATTATCTCAACAAGAATGTGTCGCTGAACTCAGTTTTTTATAGGGCGATAAAGCACCATCAAAAACCACAGCATATCGCTGGTATAGTGAATTCAATCGTGGTCGTAGTTCGGTTGTTGTGCCAAAAAACATAGATGCAGTGCGTGAAATGATAATAAATGATAATGCAATATCGTCATATGACATATTGTGAGATGGAAGCGTCCTTGAACATTAGTTCTACTTCAATACATTCGATTTAGAATGAACACTTAGTTGTAAAACAAATTGATCTCGTTGGATACACCATAATTTATCAACCGCTCATAAAAAGGCTCGCGTTGATTGGTGTAAGGAAATGATTAAAAATTTCGACCATGGTGCTTCAAAAGACGTGTACAAAATCGTGATAGGTGACGAATTATGGATATATTCGTTTGAGCCTGAAACAAAACAGCAATGGACCGTGTGGGTATTCCAAGAAGAGCTAATTCCAACAAAAGTTGTTCGTAGAAGAAGCACAGCGAAGCAAATGGTCGCCTGTTTCTTAAGCCGAATGGGTCATGTGGCCACTGTTCCGCTGAGCAACGTAGGAAGGCCAATTCTGAGTGTTACACCACCATTTGTTTGCCAGAAGTCTTCGGGGAAAACCAACCACCGAAGACGAATCATTCTCCATCATGACAATGCGAGCTCACACATCTCGTCAAACAGGTAAATTTTTGAGTAGTCAAAATATCGAATTGATAACTTATCCTCCGTACAGTCCTGATTTGGCACCCAATGACTTCTTCTTGTGCCTGAATATCGAAGGTAACATGCGTGATCAATGATTTACGAGCGCCGAAGCGTTCAAAAACAATGTTTTGGAGGTGTCTCAAAAGGAATGGAAAATCTGCTATGACAAATGGTTTGCACGAATGCAAAAGTGTATCGATCATCAAGCGGAATTTTTTGAAAAACAATTAATCCATTTTTATTTAAAAATGTTATTATTTGCTATTCTCGAAATATAAATATGTCTCTCGTATAATGACTTAAAATTTAAAATTTTTTTTAACAAATTCTATGATTTGACATAAAAAAATTATTTTGAATCATCCTATTAGCAGTGAATTAGGTTCTTCTTAGCCTTACTATTAAGATTTTAAGGTTTAGCTTTAGAAAATTAACTCGAAACTGAATTAAATATTGTTTTTGATAAAAAAGGAATACAATATTGTAAACTTAAAAACTTTAATGAATTTGTTAGTTTTGCAGAAATTGATGATTTTGCTGTTGTTTTTCAAAATAATTTTCTTTTATAGCTACCCAATAAGCATTTTTGCTGGAGTTAAAGCTTAAATCAAGTGTTACTAAAGTCATGTTTCCCAATTTCAAACCTCGATTTATACTTTAATTCAATAGCATATTCCAGCAAAACGGACACTGGAATTCAAGTCGAACATTATAGTGAGAATATAATTTAATTCAAGCCTTGAATCACAGTTCAAACAACATAATAATAACACTTGTCTCTAAGCCCTAACTAACAAAGCCATAAAAACACGGTAATGATTGGTTTTGGTACAATTTATTAACAGTTAATAAAATATATACATTTTTTAAATAGAAAAAATATAATGTAAGGACAGAGTTTAGCTCCAAATAAATGTGGCTTACCTTATTTTTAAATCCGTGAAAGAAATTTTGATTTTATAAAAAATTTTAAATTTTAAGAAATGTTTTTATTTTAAAATATTGACAATAAACGAAAAATACGAATCAAATAATATTTATTTGTGTGAACTGGATTTTGACTTAAACACTTTAAATGAAGCACAATACAAGCAATATTTAAAGCACTTGAATTCTTAACTTTTCAATGTTTATTGGGTAGTTTCATGAAATGCAAAATATTTATTTTACATCTCAATTAAAGCAAATGAATAGCAAAATATCTATTCAAAACAGACAAAAATGACACAGAACGGGTATCAATTTAATTGGTTTCTTGAAAAGTCTAATGATCAACAAAAAGAATTAAACCTAATTTTCAAAGGTATACCCTCATTCTGAAAGGTATACCCTCATACTCAACTAATGTGCGTAATGGGGTAATAATTTCTTAAAACAATACCAAAACAAAATTTAAATTCATTGGCACGTATTTAAATATATATATATATCACTTTTTTATCTTTATACTATCTTTAAACTGAAACTTAACCAAATATAAAAACAAGATAAAATATTGTAAAAAAGAAGAAACATGTTTTCGTTAGCAATATACTTAAGATGGCTAGTAACTATTTCAGCCATATGCATGTATAATGAATGACCCAAAGAAATAATATGCAAATGATCTCTGTTTTATTTACTGTTGCGCCTCGCGTTTGTCTAGAGGGGGATATGGGAATTTATAATAAAAAAATGTTATGATTTAAAAATCATTTATAATTTTATATTTGCATAAAATTAATTCAAGGTGATAAAAAGGTTTTGTTTTTTAATATGAAACTATTAACTGTTGAGTTTCTTGGAGAAGGTCTAATATATTTAAATGTCTCTTGAGGAAGGGTTAGATAATATGAAGAATATGAAATGATTTTTTAACCGAAAACAAAACTGCAATTTTAACACAAAACTACATCCGTAACATTATGAATTTATTAAGAAGAGACAAGTTTTGCCTACATATGTGATAAAAATGTCAAATTTTAACAATCAAGCAATGTTATTATTTGGTTGAAGCAAACAGGGTTACATCAAGCCAGCAAATTGACATATTGAAACTTTATTGGCTCAATATTGAATTTTTGAGGTAGATCAGTTATGGTGATGCTCTTAGTTATGTTAGTGTGTGCTGAAAAAAATTAATTTCATATAAAAGTCTTGTATTAATCGAGAAATATTATCAGTTTACAAATTCATTTCATTTAAACAAGTTGAGGAATAACCACAACCAAGATGAATACCTTTTTAGCAGTTATGGTAAGTTTGAAAGATACCACAGAACTATTTTCGGCTTTAAATAATTTTAAGGATTCTTAAAAAGTTTTTTCTATCATTAAAAAATATAAATAATTTCTGTTTTTTTACAGTGTTTTGCCTTAGTAGCAACAGCTGCTGCCAATCCTGCCTATAACTACCAACAGCCTCAAGTTTCCGTTGCGCCTGCTCCTCAATACGTTGCTCCTGTTCAACAACAATATGCTGCTCCTTTAAATCAGTATCTAGCACCAGCACAACAACAACAATATGCCGCTCCTGCAGCACCACATCAACCAACCATCATCTCCAAGGACATTTTCATCCATGCTGCCCCTGAAGAAACGGAAGAAATTGGTATCGATAATGGCGTTGAAGCTGCTCCTCTTCGCAAAAACTACCGCATTGTCTTCATCAAGGCACCAGCCCAAAACATAAAACTCAATTTGGGCTCCCTTAAACGTGCTCAAGCTGCCAACGAAGAAAAGACAGTCATCTATGTTTTGTCCAAGAAACCCGATCTTGGCAATCTCCAAACCCAATTGGCTGCTGTACAAAACGAACAAAAGGCCCACAAGCCCGAAGTACACTTCATCAAGTACAAGACTCAAGATGAAGCCAATCGTGCTCAACAAGAAATCCAAGCTCAATACGAATCTTTGGGTGGTTCCACCCACATTTCCGATGAAGGTATTGCTCCTGTCACTTCAGTAATTGGTGGTGGTCGCGTTAATGTCGGTTCAGTTGGTTCCTCATTCAATGGTGGCAACAGCTTTGCACAATCTGCTGGTTCTGTTCAACAACAATTTGGTCATCAGTCTTTCCGCGGCTCGGCTTCCTTATCTCTTCCCATTGCCGCTGCTCCCTCTCAAAAGTACTTACCTGCCCAAAAGAAATAAAATCTTTGGTTTTATTTCACTAATTTGTGCCATCTCTGTAAAATATTTTGTAAATAGAAATAATTTATTAAAACTTAAATAAGAACTTGTATAAAAAATTAGACAATTGAATATTCCACGTATTGCATTTATTTTAAATAAATAGTACCATTCGATTATGGTTAAAAAAACCAATAAAATATTAAAAAAAAAGCAAGCGTTTTTTATCGATCTCCGCATATTTTCTCTTGATAAAATAGGCTATAAAAACCAAGATCGGCGAACAAATTTTTGGGGGTATTTCCGAATTTATTTTTATTCAAACCAAGTAAAAAATGCGTCAGTTATTACACTCCGGGACTCGTCCACTGAATTTGTTGCCAACGGAATTCTGGTGGTTACGTGTACTATCACATTATCCGGTTATAGTAATGAATAACATATATAACCGAATTAACTATTTAGTAGACTCGACCGATTTTTTTTTTTTTGCAAACTCCTATCTAATTGAACAAAACGCTGTTTCCATTTTTTTTATTAATTAGTTAAAATCCAAAATAAACACATAATCCCCCGTTATCAACGAAAAACAATAAAATTGTTTAAGTGGATACACTCTACAGGGCAAGTTCATTTGTAAAATGTCTTCAACAGGAGAAGTGCTATACAAAATGGCCGTCTTAAATGAATTTTAGTATTACCAAGTACTTTATACTCTGCGGTATCTAGGGATATACATCATGTTATTATATTTCTTTTATAAAAACGTTAAATTAGTATTTAAACTTTTAAACCTTTAAAAGGCGACTTTATATCTTTTCTCATTATCTTTCTCATTTATGAGCAGAATATTAATTATAATATTAAATCCTTTTGCAACAAATAAATAAATTAATATAAAATTCAATACTCGGCAACCCTGTTTTTCGCTTTGTCATTCTACTTGCATCAGCTGTCAAGTATTCACTTGCTTCAATATTTCATTGCAAGCTGAGTTGCAAGTAGCATAAGTGTGAGTGTATTGCGATTTTGGCACTTGCATGTGGCAACAGCGGGTAAAACAAAAATAATAAAATTATTAATAAATAAACAATGTACTGACAAAATATTCTTCAGGAAAAAGTTCTTATGGAAAAAGTTCTTTTGCAATTACTTAGATACCTACTGGTTTTTGTTCGTCTACACGGTAGGTATCTAAGCACATGTAGTTATATATTGCTTGAAATTACGGGCATTAGAATCCTACAGTTTTTCCAAAAAAAAGTCCACAGTATCTTTTGGGAAACACCCACATATTCTGAAAATTTTTTCCTATAGAAAAAACCTTAGGTTTTTATAACAACTAACTTTATAAGAGAAATAGAATTTTAAGAACTTCTTTCTATAGAAAAACTCTGCCCTTAAAAAAAACATTTACTTCTGAGGACTTTTTCCCACAAAATCTCTCGGAGCCTGAGGACATTTTCCTATGATCCCCAACATTTTCTTAAGATACTCAAATTCTGAGTACTCTTTGTTACAGAAAACTCTCAGATTCTGAATACCTTTCTGATTCTGAGGATTTTTTCCTAGGGAAGAGGCTTTCAATTTTGTTATAAAAACCATTTTTAAATTCTGAGGACTTTTTATACAAAAAAACCCACACACAGGGGAAACAAATTTATCGTGCCAATCGAACTTCCTGCCAACTAAATATTTTTAAAATGAAATATTTTTAAGTAATATTTATATTGTGTAGGTATAACCAAAGTATATTGTAGAGGGTAATTTTTTTGCTATTTGGTTTTTCCATATACATTTTTTCAGTTTAAAAAAAGATTCATGACATGTGGCAATGCCGAAAATGATCAGTAAGGTTTGCTATTTCACCATGAATAGACTAACAAGCAAACAACGCTTGAAAAGCATTGAATATTATTATCAATATTCGTCCTGTGTGAAAAATGTGTTTCGTAAATTACGTGCGAACCGAAAAGAATATTGCCGCTGTATCGATATGAAACCATACAAAAATACAGCTGCTGCAAGAACTAAAGCCAGGTGACGTGAAATGGCATTAGCAAAGTAGGATGAAAATCACACAACTTTTTTCCATAAAAATACCACTTTTGTAATAGTAACGTACTGAGAATAATAAAATGTACTTCGTAATATCATTATTGATTTTTTAGCCTCACAAAAAAAAAAATAAAAACACCATTTTTTCTATGTCAATCTACAAGAAATATCAAAATTTGTATGATAGCGCCATCTGGCATGAGTTTGAGGTAAAAATAAATATCAAAAACAGTAAGATACCACAACTTTCCAGGATAATTAAAATAAAAACGCATTATTTTTTAAATTTTTTGATGATTTATTCTTGTAAGACAGCGTTCCAAAATCACCAACTTCAAAAGCGTGTAACAAAAAATCTCGCAATAAAATAAAAAAAACGCTTGAGGTTTTTGTTATGGAAAGTGTCAACTTTCATTTGCTTTTGGTTTCATCCCATTCCGATTTGGTTGTTGCACTGTGCAATTGTGGATTATTCATATTTAATAATTTCCCCCCGCAGCTTAAATGATGCAGGTTATTTTACCGTTATATATGTTATTGATTTCAGCTTAAAATTTTAAAATTATTGTCTGGTATCATTCCTAATTGTGTTTTTGACTGATATGTATTAAAAAAATTAAAAGAATTGGAATCATGATACAATTCGCACATGCTGATTTTAATGGCCAAATTGCTGAAAAAAAATTTTAAGTAAGAATGTGTTGAGGTGAAAAAAATTTTTTTGTGGTTAAAAAAAATTTTTGAGGTGAAAAATATTTGAGGTTAATACAAAATATTGTTCATTCGGGAGGGAGGATGTTCAATAATATGGGTAAAAAAGGCACCCCCGCTTGCGTCTTCGCGTCGTAATCGCCATTTCAACAGACAGGCGGACAGACAGACAGACGGACATCGCTAAATCAACTTAAAATTAAATAAGGATCACGAATATATATCGTTCATTTCATGAAAGAACATTACAAAATTAGCATTTTTTGATCTCATGTCCGCCGATTTTCTTCATATATTGCACAGGAAGACTCTATGGAGCCATATAGACAATCCTGTTTTTAGAGCAAATTTAAGATTTCAGCATCAGGTGATGATGTATATGTTTGGCGTTAACAAAATACATAACATGGATTTGAACATGCAATGGCTTGGGGTGCAGCAGTGGTCGGTAAATTGGTATTCCTAGAATCCACTATAGCTAAAGAGGTATACCTAGATTTGCTGAAGCGAAATTTTTCCTAAAGTGCTGAAGACTTGGGCATACGTGACACATTCCGATTCTACCAAAATAACGATCCCAAGCACAAACACGATGTAGCACAAACTTGGCTAATTTGGAATTGCCCACACGTCATCCAAAGACCCCCCAATCTCCGGCTTTAAATGTGAATCAAAACTTTTGCAACATTCTAGAGCCGAGTATTTGAAAGCACCATATTTCTATGTTGGAAGTGTGAAAGCAGCTCTAAAGGAAGAGTGGACAAAAATATCTCCACAATACACTAAAAAGATGGTTGACTCTCAGTGGGCCAAAGTTTTCATTTTTTGGTCGAAGGGAGCATTATACTATATGAAAAAAGTGCTGTAAGTTAATGTCTGAGAGAATTCTTATGGTCAGAGTTGTATTGTGGAATTGTATGAGGATTATTTTTGTGGAAGATCTTAACCCTCTAACTGGTCTCTTTAAGGGTCAATTTGACCCTTTTTTTCGAGAAAATCAAAAAATATCCTTTAAAAAAGGACACTTAAGGATTAAAATATTCTACGAAAATGTTTGCCGGAAAAATTTCAGTGGGGGTCACCAAAGACACCATTGTTGTAAATAAAGCTCTTTAAGATTAATTGGCAAAATTACACGGCAACTTCTATAAAAAAATTATAATTTTGTTTTAATAGTGGTTTATTATAGTATGTACATATTTATTTTTTTGCTTCAAATTTTCGAGTAAAAGGGAATTGGAAATAGCAGTAGTATGACAATGGATTAAAGATTAAACTTAATATGCTTTCCTGTATTTAGCTTGACGTGAATATTCCGATGGGTCAAGGTTTCTGTACAAGCCCCATACGTTATCAGCAAGCATTACACTTCGGGATTTCCCTTTGAATCTTTCTTCCAATACCTTTATATCCTGATGAAACCTTTCACCGTGTTCGTCTGAAATCGCTCCAAGGTTTTCTTTAAAAAAATTGAGATGAGAGTGCAGAAAATACAGCTTTAGTGACATCTTAACGCCAATATTGTTAAAACCGATTAGCATGCTTTCAATATTTTCTGCAAAGTTTTGTGCTTTTGAGTTTCCAAGGAATTCTGATATAACCAGCTGCATAAAGTCAAATGCTATCTTTTGCATATCCGACAGATGACCATAAAATTCTTCATCTTGTAATAATTTTCTTATATCGGGTCCAACGAGCATTCCTAGAAAAGGTAATTTCCATTAAATGAAATAAATTATTTCTTAAAACCGTATTTTACCTTCTTTTAATTTTGCTGCAGATAATCTGGGGAAAATTGTTTGAATGCGTTTGAAAGCATTTCCTTGTGTATTTAAGCTTTTAATAAAATTTTTCACCACGCCCAACTTAATATGCAGCGGTGGAAGTATGACCCTACCTTTTGGGACAAGGAATTCATGGATTACATTTAAGTCACCAATAATATTTTCTTTATGTTCTTCGAAATATTTAATATGATAATGGCTGCTGGTAGCACGTAAATCCCATTTACAAACAAAGCACATATATTTTGTGTATCCTGTTTGCATTCCAGTCAATATTGCAAGCATTTTGAAGTCTGCGCATACTTCCCATTTATATTTATAGTATTCAATTTTATTTAAGAGATTTGAAATATTTGCGTATGTTTCCTCCTTTTTTGTGGAATACGCAACCGGTATTGATGGATGCTGATTTCCATTGTGCAGTAAAACTGCTTTTAAGCTGTGTTTTGAACTATCTATAAATAGTCGCCAAGCGGAAGAGTCCAGTGGAAGCTTTAGATATTTTAGAAAAGACCACTTTCGCAAGTGTACATACGGTTTTTGGTATCCAAGCTTCAGATAAAAATCGTGTTCCAAAGAAAAGAAAATATGGTTGTTCAATTGTAGGGATAATCTTTCTTATGCTTTGATGGTGCGTAAAATGTCCACAAATAAAACAAAACCAATCTCTTAATTTGCAAACCGAATCCACCGTGCTTATTTAAGCTTTAATTTTTCTTTTTTTATATTAATTTTAGTAAAAATCACACCCGATATGTACTGCTTAGTAGCTCAATTATGCTTGCGTTTTTTCTTTTATTTTTTATTATTAATTTTAATAAATATCACACCCGATTTGTAAGTCACAGTTGACTAGACGCGAGAACTCAGTGTTTGGCCTGGCCGAACTTGACGCCGTTTTTACCTGTTTTGTATATGTTGGTGTATAATTTTACTAATTAAGCATAAAGCGCTTTATTTACAACATTGGTGTCTTTGGTGACCCCCACTAAAATTTTCCGGCAAACATTTTCGTAGAATATTTTAATCCTTAAATGTCCTTTTTTAAAGGATATTTTTTGATTTTCTTGAAAAAAGGGTCAAATTGACCCATAAAGAGACCAGTTAGAGGGTTAAGATCTTCCACAAAAATAATCATCATACAATTCCACAATACAACTCTGACCATAAGAATTCTCTCAGACATTAACTTACAGCATTTTTTTCATATAGTATAATGCTTCCTTCGACCAAAAAATGAAAACTTTGACCCACTGTAAAAAAAAAACTCAGACGTGCTGGACCATAAGTTTGTTCTACAAAAATGATCTACTCAACATACCCTTTCAGAATTATGGGGTCGCTATTCTGTTCCATTCAAAAAGTCTTAATTTGTTGGGCAGTGTTATTTTTCAACAATTTTTAATTTTTTATTGTTCTTTTACCATACACGAAACAAGCTGTGATATGATAATTATGTGTCTATTTAGTTTTTTAAATAAATCGTTCAATGTTGATATATGTCTAGCTTTTTTTCTTTTTGATGTTTTATATTGAAGACAAAATTATCTACAAAACTGCATTATTTATTTGTAGAATAAAATATACAACTTGGTTTTTCAAAAATGTTCCTCATAGGGAATAAGCTGTGCGTCACTGTACATACGGTCTAAAAAAGTCACAATATTAACTTCATTCGTTTATTTTTCTCAGTCAAGACCAGTAAGATTTACTCAGTAATAAACTTGCAGAGAGTAAGACAAATTTACTCCAAAAATGAAAATTTTCTAAATAAGTACGCGAACGGATAATTTGCAATAATTTAGAAGTTTGTTAAACAGCTAATTGTAAAACCAAATGCTAAAATAAATTATAACTGGATTCTTGTTGTAAGATCTTAAGCAGAAACATTTTAGAAGGTTTTCTTATCTTTAACAATAGTTGTTCCTTTGCATTTGCATAAAACAACGTAGTTGTAAAACATTTTTTTTTTGTATTTATAAAAATTTAAACACATTTTTTCAATCATATGTTTTTTCTGCTTGTAAATTCTTGCTGGCAAAAATTTGTCCAGTAAAAATTTGGAAGAACTTTCAACATCAAACTGTGACTTTATCCTTTCCTATCTCCTTTTCCTTTATGTTTACTGAGTATTTGTGTAAATGAACGACATCCAGTAAAAGTTTGTACAAATTATTGAGTAAACGAACGGAACTATTACATTAAATAAAATACATAATACATACTTGCTATTTCAGAAACAACGAAATTGCTTTTAAATGAAGGCAGTTAAAACTTATGCAACATTTTTGGTCAGAAATGAAAACGATTGATTAATCGTGAAAATGATTAAAAAATATTTTGAAAAATTTAATATTGTTATATTTTTCTCCGTTGAAGACTTCGATATATAAAATTTAATAATGGCCAATTGTCAGTATATATTGAAAATTTTTCAATGTTATGTATATGGGTTTAATTGTCTCTGATTAGAGCTATATAAGACATCGCCACTAAACAAAGACAAAGTTAGCATACAATTTGAATAAATTCTGATTAATCCAATTTTCATTTAATCAACAAATTGATTAACTATACAGTTTGACTAATCATCGATTTAAGCAAGTTTGTAAGTTAAAACAACAGAAATGTAATTTAAATGATATAAAATTTCATTTTGTCATTTGTTTTTAAAGGTTGTTTAAATACAGATAATCCAGAAATCAAATTGTTATTCTGTTAAAAATAAATGTTTTAATATTACTTACCGATTCAGTAAAAGTAAAATAAGTGATTATTCATTTACTTGAAATTGTTTTGGTTTATTGCATTTGGTTTAAGTTTTTTAATCTGCAAAATGTAGAATCACACACTCTATTAGCTCATATTTGTGAATGACCTCATGTGTGTGTTTATGAAATAAAATAAATTACAAATTTTCGTTTTGTGCGTAAATTTTTATTAAATTTTAACAAAGGAAAAAAACTAAATGAAGCTGAAAAAATCGGTAAACGACATTAAAACATTTTCAACAAATGTATAAAAAAGTAAAATAAATACATGAGCACGAGTACAACATATTTTTTTTTATTTATATTAATCATATAACTACAAATTATATCTTAATACCATAACCAAGCAATCGACACGTAGGCCTCCAATTAGTCTACCGGGGCGTTCTCATCAACAAAAAATATATATCGTTCATTTTATGAAAGAACATTACAAAATTAGCATTTTTTGATCTCATGTGCTCCGATTTTCTTCATATTTTGCACAGAGAGACTCTATGCAGCCATATAGATCATTAAAATTTTAAAAATTCGCGATTTTATTCACGTTGTTCATTTTTTAAAAACATAAAAAATGCTAAAAGTAGCGAATTTTAAAGAGCCATAATTCCTTAAGTACATAAACGACTTCTAAAATTTAAAAAGAATCTGAAAGCTGCAGTTGTCTAGTTTATGATGTTTTATCCAGAAAAGAACCTCTTCATAAAAATGCAATTATAATGCAAGTGCAATTTTTTAATGCATTTGCTCTTTTTTCCCCTCCGATTTTTAAAATATTTACATTTGTGGACAGCTTAGGATTTTTTAAATAAAGCTTACTACGTTTTATCATACGGAAAATATAAATTTTTTTTGTTTATCAGTATTGTATAGCATTTTATGTAGGCATATTAATGCCATAAGGAATTTTTTCTGCTTTTCAAAGAATCGTATCCACACATTTCAATCGGATTTAGTAATTTTGCAGAATAAATTGCTATTAGATTGCATGAAAAATTATAATATAATAGAAAAAGAGGTTTAGTGTCGTGATTGTTTAAGCAAAATTATTTGTGAAGACCCTTCTGAAGACTTCTATTTAAATAAATGCCAAAATTGTCTAGGAGTTTTAGATTTAATTGAAAACATTAAAGTATCCACGAAAGAAAAAAATCGTTTATCTTTTAAATATAAACAGTGGATGAGAAATGATCGTGCAAGTTTAGAGCATCTGGAATCTACTAACGACGTTTTTAAGAAAAAGTTTCGTATTCGTTAACAAAATTATTTAGACATTCGTACATTGCAGATCAGCAATCAAAATTATTCAAATATATACAAGAAAACTTGAAAAATTAACGAATGTATAATAAATTGAGATTTTTTTGAGAATTATGCATTCATATTTCAATACAGCATTCAAGGTGTTCATTGGAACACCGATCAAGCTACCGTTCATCCTATAGTTTTATATATAAGAGAGAGTGGTGTGGTAAATAATATTAATTTTGTAGCAATTTCAAACCCAGCAAAAATGAAGCTGCCAAAGAAGCAATAAAAGCATCACTACTATGGCAAAGGCATCACTTCTTTTCTGATGGTTTCATCGATGAATTTAACATTAGCGTGTCATAGGATGGAAGTATTCAATTGTAGCTACTAGCATTAATCATACTTTACTCTAAGGAAGCAATGATAATACTATGATTAGATATTCTGATGCATGAGTGGAAAATGTTCATATACTTTGTGGTATTTAAGCTTTGATGAAAATTTAATTCATAAGAATGCAGAAAAATAAGTATAAAGAAGCGAAAATTATGCATTGATTTACAATTACTTTTTTATTAAAACAAATAAATAATTCTGCATTAGTGAAAAAGCATTTTTGTAACATTTTTCAAAAGTTTTAATGCATTTTTAAACAAATTTTAAAATATTTTTGGATAATTTAAAAACTGGCTGTACAATTTTGAAACACTTTTAGACAATTTAAAAATATTTTTGAACAATTTTAAATAATTTTTGCACAATTTTAAAACATTTTTGGACAATTTAAAATAATTTTTACACAATTTTAAAATTATTTTGGTAAATTCTGAATTAAAACTGGAAATGATGTAGTGTTAAATAAAATACATAATGCAAAAATGCACAGATTGCGTCGTCATAAATATTCAAGGCTGAAAAAATGCAAATGACAGGCCAGCTAGTTTCAATAAAAGTTTAAAAAAAATCTGTTTTTCTTGATATTTCAAAACTTTTATAAAAATTGCAAAACTGCATAAATTCTAACCCTCATGAAATTTTAAACTAAAATATAAAAAATTATTTAATAAAAAATTAAAAAAGTTCATCAGAACTATTTTCTCAATTTGAATAAATGCTTAAATTCAAAAAAAATATACGATATTCTATAACTTATGCTTTAGAAGTAATGAAGAGTGATATTTTTATATATGCATCGGGTTTATATCCAGATCACTGCATTTGAAATATGAACACATGAATTCTTTTGGAAGTGCCTTAGAATAACAACAAAAAATCATAAAAGAATGTCAACTGAGGTTTAGGAAGCAATGAAAGAAGTTATAGTCACAGAATGACTACCATTTTTTTTTGCTGGGTAGCTATTGCAAATTAATGACTCAGCTGATTTTTGTTTTTATCAATTTAAAAACTTTAAATATTAAATAGAATTTAAAGTTAACAAAAATGCCCACAATAACGGAAAAAGATAAAATTATAAATTTTAAAAATCGTTTATGTATTTAAGGAAATATGGCTCTTTAAAATTCGCTACTTTTAGTATTTTTTTATGTTTTTGAAACAGGAAAAACGTGAATAAAATGTCCAATATTTAAAATTTTATTGATCTAAAAACGGGATTGTCTATATGGCTCCATAAAGTCTCTCTGTGCAAAATATGAAGAATATCAGAAGGCCCTTGGTCAGATTTGTGGCGATCTCTCATGAAATGAATGATATATTTTATGGGGTCTTAGAGTTATATTTCGACGTGTTACAAACGGAATGACAAACTGATATATACCCTCATCATATATGGTGGAGGTTATAAAAACAGAATCAAAAGGCTGCAGTTTACGCGTGAGCATTTATATAGAAGTCCAGTGTTCTGAAGAACTGTAATTTTTGCTTACCTATTTGGACGAGATGGAAGAGCCTATATTTGGCAATCCTCTAGCGCTTCTCACAATTTTTCGATCTTCTCTTACATTTTCAAATTTGTTGTTTCAATTCCATAGTAACATTTAATTACGATATATAAATAAATTATGTTTTTTTATAACTTTACACTCGAAACATTTAGCGGAAATCTGTCTCAACACGAAATACTAATAAATATTCCAAATAATCCAATATTTTTTATATAAACTTACCAAGTAGATAAAAAATAATTTCGTGCAACATGCATAAAGGCACAATCGTTTTAATCAGCAACCGCGAACATTAAAAAAAAGACATGGTCAAGTGCATTAATTTTGTATGACCAGAAACATACAAAAACGCGCTAAAAACGATGTCATGATGATATCAAAAATATCAGGCAGCGCAATAAAATTTTCGATATATTTCATGAAATTTGTGTTAAATTATCGTTATTCCATGAAAATATGATATCATTAACGATATCGTAATAAACCAAAATATATCGCATGATATCTTTAACAATATCTAAAATATTTTTTTTTTTGTAAACTTTATAAATTTCTTAATAATAAAAAACCGGTTTATGAGTTTACAATTTATTATTCACAAAATAATCAATAAATTTACATTTCAAAATGCAAATGCATGAAAAAACACAAGTTTTTTGTATAAAATATATTCTAGTAAATAAGTAAGTGATGACAAAATATGATAAACTAACAGCAGCATTATTGTCAGTAATGCTGTGCTGAAAAGTGATAAAATTAAATACAATATCTTTACTTGAAGTCTCGTCTTATGATGTCAATAAATATGCACGAAAAATTAATGAAAATTACTTATCATTTATTCTCAATTGGCTTATATCATAAATATTCTATCAGCAAAGAACAGTCACGAAATTGGACTGAAAAAAATAAAATATGTCCCTATATTGCACATTTTGTAAACGAAATATGTTAACTTACCATAAATTTATTAGCTAAATCAATATCTTATTAATTTGAGCAAACCAATACATTTAATTCCAAGTTTATTTGTTATTTGAACAATTTTGAAGTTTTTTTTTTAAACAAAAGAAATATTAAAATACGTTTTAGTATTTCTATCGTTGTTTTTGAAAAATGTAATATCATTTGTTAATATCGTGAACTATATAAAAAATGTTTTGAAATATTACATCGTAATATTACGTGAAATATTACTGTATCGCTTCTAGGTTTATTGGGTTTATACTAAGGTTAAGTACACGGAGAAAAAATATTAATACGTTATTATGGTAAATAAAATGTTCTTTGGGATTAGTAATTAGTATTAGTAAGTTACCAGTGGTTAAGGTAAAATTAACTGCTATTGAAAATTTAACGAGCATTTGATAGGCCTTTTATGTACAGCAAAAATTTTCAAGCGAGAAGGATGTAAAGTCAAACTTTCCTAAATTAAATCAAAAACATCACTGGAAAAGGAAAACTTACAAAATTATGTGATTTAGAACGAATAGTAACTGTTTGAAGTTTGCCTGATAAGCTAACTATTTAAACACAGGGGTGTCATTGGAGGTATCTACCAATTTGAAGTTAAATTTAAATACTAAACCAATAATAGGTTTTAACTGGCGAAAAAGTAGTTATGACACATTTCCAGTAACTCATTAATTTCACTTTGAAAGTAATGCAATATGCAAGGAGCTGTATAACACATTGTTATTAACTCATTATTTTTGGCTTAGAATTTATGGACTGGGCAGAGGTAGATCATTATAGGTAATGCAAAAATCATTGAGCTGCTATTACTAAATTTTTCCTGTGGTCGTGAAAAATATATTTAAGCTCTGCCATAATAACAACGCCAGTTTAGAAACTCTACCTGTGAAATGAATTACTAGTCTAGGACTCATTAAATACCGTGAGGACACGTTATCTTTATAACTTAAAAGCAAACAACAGGTTGCTTTAAAACTTAATACAGTAAATCTAATTTCCTCAAAATTTATTGATTTCTATTAGCAATTTCGCAATTTTAAAAAAAGCGAAAATTGTCATCACTAGTAAAATATTAATACTAGCAGGACAATTCCTATTCTCGCTTTTACTTCAAGTACGCCCATTGATTTTATTTTTCAATTCTATAAAACGCTGAATAGAGCTATACAAAACGAAAACATATAATTTATTAGACAACTGAAAAGAAGCAAGAGAAAACGTATGTTTTCTGTCATTTCTACACACTCTAAAAATCAGTTTCACCATTATTATCTATCATTTTTGTTGGTCTAAAATTTTAATTGGAAATTAAAAATACAATTTAGTTATACAGCGATTTGCTAAATTCAAAAAAGAATATATATATATTAAACAAACATCAAATACTACTTTCAATAAATAAACTTGGTGAACGCTCTTATTTACCCAATTTTCGTTACAAGAAACGCTTTTTGGTAAGTTTGGGTTCCCGCGGGCACCCGCGGTAACGTATGTCGAACACACCTAAAAAAGAAAATAATAAATTTATTTATTTATTTTGGATTTTTTTATATATAGGGCAAAACCCAAACAGCGCCAGGCCAATTTAAATTAGTGGTTGACTACTTGATGAACCATTGAGACATTAAAGAGTAGTCAACCAACACAGTACAGAGGAGCAGAATGATTTATGGGAAGAAAAAAAAATGATTTATTGGAAGGAGTAACACAAAAACTCTACAAACATGGTCCTCCTTCTAGAGATGTAGCGGAATCCATTTTTTAATGGTTTTATTTATATGTATTTATTTTTTATTTAATATATTTTTCTTTAGTTTTTTTGTGGCTTTCAAATAAAAAGTAAATTTCAACGAGGTGTTTATGAAATCAGCTGTTTTTTTACTACTCTCGGCAGAAAATTTGACAGTTGTTATCGATAATTCCTTACTCTATTTGATAATATATAGAATTTGAATTGTCGAAAGTAAATCCTGATGATTTGACAAAGCGAAGAGAGTATTCTCAAATTGCCCAGTAGATTTAAAATTTTCGGTATATAATTTTATTTTACCGATTTTGCAAACACCGAAGATATAAAATTATTGCACCCATAAAGTTGTAACAGTTGTGGCCACCGAATATGATGCTAATCGAATTCTGGGGGTAACGGAAAAAATAGAACAGTTAGCAACATGTTACTAAACAGGCTTTACTAAAAGGCTTTATTTAATAAATGGAAAAGACAATTGATTTGATAATTTTTAACGTTTGTTTTATTTAGGTTTTAATAAATAATTTGCATTTGCGTAACATTGAAATGTATTGAAATCAGAAAAAATAAAGTCTTGCAGAAGAGTGCAAACATTTAGAAAAGTTTAGGAAAAACATATGAGATGGCGACAGATTATCAACTAATGGCACAATAGGTGTAGTAAAACTGGAAGAAGCTTAATACTTTTGGGACGGCAAGTAACCTTGAGAGGGAGGAGCGGGAATACTTTCAGACAAGATAGCTGAGCCGCGTTGAGCAATTTGTGAACCACTACCAATGACTGAAGTGACTTGAGAAATACCAGAATCGCTAACGCTGGTAGAGCCTCCCAAAGATTCGTATTGAGCTTGGATTTCTTGTTGAGCACGATTGGCTTCTTCTTGAGTCTTGTACTTGATGAAGTGTACTTCGGGCTTGTGGGTCTTTTGTTCGGGTTGTACAGCAGCCAATTGATTTTGAAGATTACCAAGATCAGGTTTTTTGGACAAAACATAGATGACAGTCTTTTCTTCATTAGAAGCTTGGGCGCGTTTAAGAGAGCCCAAATTAAGTCTTAGATTTTGGGCTGGAGCCTTGATGAAAACAATACGGTAATTTTTACGAAGGGGACCAACCTCAACACCTTGATCGCTACCGATTTCCTCAGTTTCATCGGTGGAAGAATGAATAAAAAATTCTTTGGAAATGATAGTTTGTTGTTGTGGTGCAAGATATTGAGGTGCAGGGGAGGCATATTCTTGTTGAACTGGTGCTGGAGCAAGATGTTGTTGTTGAACAGGAGGCACATATTGCGGAGCTGGTGCAACAGCGACTTGAGGTGGTTGATAATCATAGGCAGGTTTGGACGTAGCTGTTGCTACCAAGGCAAAACACTGTGAATGTAAAAAAATACAAAATTAACTCTTTTATAAAAGATATTTCTTTTAAGAATAGTCTAAAACATCTGATGCCGTAAATAGTTCAAAGTTATTACAATAATCTCACCACAATTGTTAAAAAGACATTCATATTGGTTGTGTTTATTCCTTAACTTGTTGTTTGAATAAAATGAACTGTTTAACTGATATCATTTCCCAATTAAGCCAAGACTTTTATAGCAAATGTAGTATTTTTTTAAACATTAACATAACCATTAGCATCACTGTAGCTGATCTGCCTCAAATATTCAATTATAAACCAATAAACTCTAAATATGACAATAAGCTTAATACATTGATGCTACCCTTATTGTTTCTTCTTAATAAAAATATTGCTTGATTACAAAGCCGTAGTTTGTTTATCAGATATATAGGCAAAACTTGTCTTTTGTTATTTTTTACTTATATTTTGTAAATCCATTCGAAAAGTCAAAATAATCAATAGCCTAATGATAGCTAGTTTTCGTTCTGTCAATACAGTATACAATTTTTTTGGAAATTTGATAAATTGTGTTAACAATAGTTTTACATATTTTTTAAGTGATTTATTATTTGGTGTGTGGACACACCAATACGTAAAATATTACATACCACCAAAAACTCATATAATAATGGTACCTACTCATCTTAATTCGTATCTTTACGAATGTTGTATTTGTAGAAAACTACCAGGTATTTTGTTAGAATGCACTTTGCGTAGATTAACGAACTTATAATTTTAAAAGTTGACCAAATTTCAAAATAAATAAAATTTAATATCTTAAAATTTAAAATTGTTTTGGGTTTGTGAAAACAAAGTTTCCTCATTTTTGGCACTGTTTATTTATACCTAGTACTTTAATAAGTTTCGCTGTACGATTTAACGCCATCTTGTAGTCATATTATGCCGGCCCGGACATTTTTTCGAATTTGTTGATGAATTTTAGTGTAGGAAGTTAATGGGAAATCCCAAATACAAACACTGTGGAAAATATATTTTTTATACCTTCCGCCATATATGGTAAGAGTGTATATCAGTATATCATTCCGTTTGTAACATGTCGAAATAAAGGTCTAAGACCCCATAAAGTATATATCATAGTTGGGCACTTGACAGTACCAGTAACATTTCAGTAAAAATAAATTTTTACTGGTAGTGCAACGTAATTTTCAGTACCAGAAAGCGGTTACTGATTACTGCAAAAAAAACGTTACTGGTTAACGTTTTACTGATTACTGAAAAAAAATGTAGTAAACAGTATTTTTTTTCTGCTTAAAAAAATGCAGTAATCAGTAAATTTGTACCAATAAATCATTAGACACTTAATAGGATTAAATCAGAGTATTCAAAAAACCGACCTTTTGAAAAAACCGGTTTCGGTTTTCTTCGAAAAATCGAATTTAAAAAAAAACCGGTTTCAGTTTTTGCAGAAAAAACCAGTCAGTTTTTTTCGGTTTTTTTTTAATTTGAATAAAAAGCTTATATAATTTGTTAATTATGTAAAAAAAAACAGAAATTTAATATATAAAGTTATAAAAATAAAAAAATATATTCTTTGAAAAAAAAAAAATAATTTTTTTATTGTATTTCATTTCAACATTTCATTTATTGGTTTTAATATTTTTTAATATAATATCTTAAAAATTAATATTATAAAACTATATTCATATCAAATGAATAGAGATCATTAAGTTTGTAAGTTGGGTAAAATAAGTACGTTAGTAATTTGAACGTTTAAAACGTTTTTCATTAAATAATATTTTTTTAATATTACATTTTAAATATGTAAAAAGAAAATCTATTTTTCAGTTATAAAATAATATTTTAGAAATAATATGCAATTTAAATGTTTCGTTTTAAGACGATTTTTTTTTTGTTTTTTTAATAAAGCTAGAAGTGGAAAATACTCTTTCACTAATAATAGATGTTGGAAAAATAGTCAAAAGACAATTGTATAAATTTTCCAACTTTTTTTTTGTCTTTCTTTTGTCGCATTTATCAAGATATATGAAATCATCGTATAATGATGAATGATTTTGTACAGTCTCTTTTTTAGGATTTTGAATACTGTTTATTGTGTTATTTAGATCAGAAATTAAACTATTTGAATTTGGAATATCCAAAGTTAAGTCTTCATCGAAATCTATCAGATTTACATCTAAATCTTCTTAACCAAACAAACGATTATAAGTCTTCGGAAAAAATAAAAGAGACCAAGTAACCCAGTTGGTGATGTAATTAAAAAAACCGGTTAACCGAACAAAAAAGACCGGTTTTCGGTTTTCTTCGAATTTACAAAATATTCGAAACTGATCGGTTTTTAAAAATAAAGAAACCGGTTGACCGGTTTTCGGTTTCGGTTTTTGAATACTCTAGATTAAATATACCAACTAAAATGCGTGTTATAAAAAATATGCCTAGTTATAATTTTTAAATTTGTTTGATTTACTCTCTGCATTATTGTCTCTTAACATCTTCTCATTTTTTTATTGTGTCTATCAGGGATGCGAAAGTTGGTACAATTGTACCATTTTTGGTACGATTTTGGTCTTAAAAGAACAATGGTACTCCTATGGTTTATGTGGTACAATTTACAAATTTTCACAGTTTATCGTTATTTACAGTTTGGTGCAAAAGTGAGCCAATGCTAGTAAAATACTTGTAAATAATCTGTCATTTTTCTGTTTGCTTTACAAAAACAAAACTTTTTCCTTATTTAGATTTCATACTTATAGTTCTCTTAAAATTTAAGTAATCTTACCCAAAATCCTTCATTTGAAAAAATCGATCTTTTTAACTCAATGCAATTGGCTCACTTTTGCACCAACAAAAAAATACTCAATAAAGGGTACTAAAATTGTTTAAACTTATTATTAGTTTGATTTTTTTTTAATTTTATGCATAATAAAGTGAAAAATATTAAAAAAAATTTCGATGAAACCAACAGCCGATAACGTGAAAAAAGAGGTGCTGGATAAAGTTAAAAATGGTGAATCCACACGTAAAATCGCCAATTTCTTTAAAATGGGTCAGCGAACAGTGGCAAGTTATATTGCAAGTGGAAAAAAATTTATCCAGATCAGTATCCGACACCAAAAATTGGAAGACCAAAAAAATATCAGTGACACTGAAGTTAGAGCCATTGGACGTCTTTTCACTTCGGGCAAAATCAAGAGCACAAAAGAGGCAGTTTCTGAATGTTCGGTCAATGTTAGCAGATGGACAGTCCCAAGTCAAAAAGTTATCATATCATGGTCCCACAACTATATTATGATTCCTGGATTATCATAATATGATCCCTAAAAAAATATATATATGTATATATATATATATATATATATATATATATATATGATCCTTCTTAATTTATTATGTTTATTAATATCAATATCATATTTTGGCATATTAATAATTAATAAATTAATAATTAATAATCAAATCTCAGCATTAAACAATATATGATTGTTTTTGTAGTAAAAACAAACTGACTGAACTGATAAAATTTTGGGTTTTATGAAAACGAGATAATATTATGACTGTAAATGTCAAAGTCATATTTTATTTGATGTATAATTATTTATTGATTGATGCCAGCATTTGGTGGTTGCATAATTATCATATTTTTGCCATAGTCAGAGTTTTTGTTACCACAGTATGGTTACAGCCAATCATGTTATTAAATTGAATGTGTCAATCATAAAATAGTAAAATATTTACTATAACAATGATGGAAGCAACCATGTTGATAGTTAGAAAACCAATAACATGGTTGTGACAACCATACCCGATTGCAGCAAGCACAATATATTAGCAGTGATCATGTTGCAACTATGTTTTTTCTCTGCGTGTATTAGTCAGCTGCGGGAGAGGGTACAGGCTGAATAGAAAAAAATTTCTGTGGATTATAAATCGAAACTGTATGAATCCATGCTAAGGAGAATAAATCAGTTGTATAAAGTTTTTAATTTATATAAGAAAACCCTTGGTGCCTGAATTTCAAAGTATTATGTTTTTAGATACGTAAGTTTGGATTACATGTTAATGTTTAAGTTGTTTTTTTTTTAATAATGTATATTTTTTCTTTAAAGTAAATAGATTTTAACTTATTAAATAAACACCATAAAAAAACAAAGGTTGCTCGTTTTATTTTAACCATTGGCTCACTTTTGCACCAAACTGTATTTTCTTGGCAACTCATTTTTGCTGTCACATCTTTGTAAATATATTTTATATTAGAGCCAATTTAGACGGCGACTTTGTTGCGTATAATTATTGCATGCAATTTTTTTTTTCGTGCATGTTTCTGTTATCTCTCTTTTACACTCATATGTATTCTTATTTTTATTCCTATTGCTTCGTGCAATTAAAGCCACCGTATAAATAGACATAACTTTGGAAGCAACTTTAAAAAGGGAATTAAGAAAATTGCACGCAATCAATTGCATTGTATAAATTGTCAACAGTTTCTAGTCTAGTCCAAACGAAAGATTTGTTACATTTATCGAATTATTGTTACTATAATTTTAAAATAACGAATAGTTTGTTATCTACTTAAATATGAAATTGATCTCATGGATTTTTGTACCTTATTTTACATATCTTTATTATATTCTTTTAATGTACAACTGCATTTTCTGTAAAGTTTTTTTTGTTATGTTTATTAAAAATAAAAATATTAAAAAAAATCTATAAGTGGTGTTTAATTTTTTTTAATACTAAAAAATGGTACAATTGAGGTCAAAAAAGTACAATTTGGTAATCACTTTTGTACGAAATTGAAATTCTCATTTCGCATTCCTGGTGTCTATTGTTGAATTTGTTTTGTTTAATTACAATAAATACTAACTTATTCTTACTCTATGATACTAATTATTGATTAATTTGTTATTCTCTCTGTTCTCATCTTTGTTACAATTTCATTTTTATGGACTTTGCTAATCTTTAACGGCCATGCACTAGTTAGTACTACGTTTAACACGTGAAATTTATTATAACTCTGAGAATTTGTATATATATTAAGAGTATTTCAATATTAAAGTATATAAATATTAAAGCACGAATATTTAAATATAAAAAAGTGAATAATTTAAAAAAAAAAGAGTGATAATACAGATTTCGATAGTGACGATTCAGTAAATGATCCAGATTTTGATTGCGAAGAAAATCTCCAAAGTGGTGAACAAAACATTTCAACTGATCTAAGTAAAACTTCAAACGGCTCACTTGATTTGTTGATTAATGAACAATTGGTTGGTGTTAACAAAATTCTTTTTACTGAATTTTTCCAAATTGTTCAGAAGGTAAATAAAACGGCAAATCACATGTAAAATGTAAATGTGCCCTCACTGCTAACATTTTACTGATTAAAAATGAGCAAGATCGGTCAAGCGGTTAAAAAGTTGTGAGTGAAAATGTGGAGGTACCTGTAAATTTTCTATACAAATTAGTGTATTTTAGTACAATTTTGTAGTACCGACCGGCAAGTAAAATATTCGTCTTGTTTTTTCACCAGTCACTTAGAATTGAATAATATTTTTCACCTCGAACAATTTTTCACCATTAAAATTTTTTTCACCGAAAAAAAGTTTTACACCTCAAAACATTTTTTTCACCTTAAAGTTTTTTTTACACCACAGAATTTGTTTTCCATCCAAGGAAAGTTTTTCGGCCCAAACACTTTTTTCACATTCATAATTTTACTTCTAAAGTTTTTATATTACTTGTTTTAAAAACAGTAGAAAATTTTTTTTTCAATATTGGTGGAGGGTATTCAAAGATTTAAAATATGACATCAGTGGCCGGAAATAAGTTAATTTATGGTAAACAGTTTTTGTCGCCAGTTGCTGATTGCTGATAAACATGGATTTTAGAGATATTTATAATGCAGTTAGTCTAAAAAATTAATGTATTTTAGTAAAACACTAAACGGAGTGTATATAGTATATGTATATAAATAATACAATTTGTTGGTGTTATTACGTATCCCAGTCAAACTTTAGTAATGGGTGCGATATGTAATATGTTAACGATTATTGATTGAGTATTAATCGATTTATAAATGGAAAATAATAACTGAAATATTTCTGAAAATATATTTTTAGATACATTATTTTGTGTTTTTGAAAGCAAAAGGGTAATGTATGTACGCTTTAACAATACTAACGAAAAACGAAGCGCAGAAATTCATTTAGGTTTAAAGCAATCAAAAATTATACGTCTCAGTTGGTAGAGTTTTCGGTAGGCAACCAGAGTTCCCAGCTTCGATTGCCACCCTGACCATATTATGTTTAATAACGTTAAAAACATTTCTAGTATTTTTTTTTAATAAACATTCCTTTTCGTAACTGCCCGAGTGAAAAAGTTTATATATAGTCATATGTGGCCTGTATTTATATGGATTTTCGCTAGGAAAAATCAACTTCCACTTAAGCTTTACAGTAATAACTTCATCTCCTTTTACCCACCTTGGTACTTAAATTCGGATACTTTCACACTACACTAAACAATTATCTAAAATCTTATACTTCGCATAATGTTTACGACTCCCGCACTGATGAGCTACCACGCTACCAACTAGCCTGTATTTTTGAAGACAACTTTTTAAATAGTTAGGAAAATACCATATAAACATTGAATTTTGATAAGTTTTCAAAAACCGCGAATAATTTAAAACCATAAATATGTTTTTAAATTTTATTGCAGATTCGTAATATTCATAAAAATATTAATATTAAAAAGTAAGATCAGGTTGAATTTTTATTTACATCTTTTTGACAAAAATATGTATTTTTATGTATAAATTTAAAAAGAAAATTGCGAACCAATTAAAAGTTACTGAATTTTTTTAAATTTTGATCTCAAATTTGTTTATGGACATTAAGACTGTATTGGATAATTTTGTTAAATTATAAAAAAATAATTAAATTTAAAGTCAACCCCACTTTTTGTATAATAACTTTAACGACAAATTACTAATTCTTAAAGGGTATCTTTTTGTGCTGCCTCTAAATAAAAACGAATTTTGCTGAAACTTGGCACAGAGAGTTTTTTGACATTAGGGAATGGGGGTAGCATAGTGGAGATAGCAAATTCAAACTTTGAGTTTTTTTTTTTGACTTTTGGAAACAAAGATTACAAGAGCCCAGCAAAAATAGTGCTGTCATAGAAGCAATAATAATATAACAACTGTGGCAAAGACATCACATCTTTTCTGAAAGTTTCATCGATGAATTTAACACTGGCGTGTCATTTTCAAATATAGCTACTCATCACTACTCATACTTTACCTTAAGGAAGCAAAGAAAATGCAATATTAAGATATTCTTTTGAATGATTTAAAAATAATACTACAAGTATCTATGCTGTGATGAAAAATTATTTTATCTAAATTATTTTATCTAAATGCATTAGACAAAGTTTTTAAGTTATTAAATATTTTAAAATTTCATAAATTAGAATTCGTATAAATAAGACGAATTAAAATTTTGTTGAAATTTGTATACATAATAAATCAGACAAAAAAACGACCGAAATTTTAGTAACCGGATTATAAGATTTTTTTCTCTTCGTACATGTTCCAAACCAATTGTTGTTAGATAAATTCTACACACAGAGAACAGATTTGTTTTCAACCGAATTTTGGTAGTTGATAGTTTAGATTATTCGATTGAAGCTGTAGAAATTTTCAGTTGCTCCTACCGAATTTATTTGATATTAATGCGTTTATTAAAAAATTCCCTTTTAAATAAACAAAACACTGTATCCCATTTTTAAAAAAATTTCATAAAACCGTTAGGAAAACCCGTAAGGTCTTTAGAAAGAAAAAAAAAAACTATCTGAAGAATTTGTCCTGTAGAAATACTCTCAAACTCTGAGCACTTTTAGATTTTGAGCCATAATCCTTAGCCTTTTTAAGAAATCCCTCAAATCCTAGAAACATTTTCCTACTGAAAAACCCTTGAATCCTAAGCACTTTTCTATAAAATAAATGTTACTATTCTGAAGACTTTTTCTCATTCCCTCATTTTCACAGACCCTTAAGATGCTGATTACACTTTTTCTTAGAAAAAAAACATTAAAATCCTGAGAATTTTTTTTCTAAAGGATAGCCTTCACATTTTCAGGTTTTTTATGTAGATACTCCTCTAATTGCGAGGACGGGTTCCCATAAATTCTGAAGAGCTTTTCCTATAGACTTTTCCTGAGTACTTTTTCCTACAGAAAAAAACTGAGATTCTGATTTTAAAACCTCAAGTCTTGGGGATTACTTTCTGTACAAAAAAAAATAAACAGATTCTGAGAATCTTTTTCTATAAAAAGCCCAGATCTAGAGGACATTAATTTTGTGAAAATTGTTAAAATAGTCTTTAAAATCTGAGGGTTTTGCTGTCAAAAACATTTCTCTAAAATTTGGCGGTTTTTTATACAGAATTTCTTAAACTTTAAAGGGTTTTTAGTACCAAAAATGTTTAAAATCTCATGATTATAATTTTAGAATACAGCACTCAGAGTTTTAAACATTTATATTATGAAAAATTCCTTTAAATCAAACGGGTTTTCTTTAACAAATGGTTACGCTACTAAAGTGTTTAATAATTTGAAGACCAAATTTACTTACAACCCGCTGACCTTCATTTCATAATTTGCAATCAAAACAGCTGAATTTATAATACATTTTAAAATAACCTTTAAAAGGCAAAAAAATACATGAATAAGCAAACGGCTGTAATAAATTAATATTTATGATTTATTTTTAGTAATTTTTGTTTAGAAAACTTCATCACACAAAAGTCAATACTAAAAAAATTTGTATTAAAATATTTGATCATTATAAAGATGTTTTAACAAAAGTTTAGGCACAAAACGAAATTTTAGAACTATCTATCAAATATCAATACCAAGCTTAAGTCACTTAATAAATTGATAATTGAATTGATTGTTTAATATGTGTTCAAATGTGTTTTTATTTCAGTCTTAATAAATAACTTTTATTTACAAAATATTGTAGGGATGTGTATGGAAATCAGTAAAAATAGGGCCTTGTAGAAAAGTTCAAAAATTCAGGAAGCTGAGGAAAAATATATGGAATGCAATTAGAAACTAATCTTACAATTGAATGAAATAAAACTGAAGGTATGTTATTGCTTTTGGGCTGGCAAGTAAGCTTGAGATGGAGGAGCGGGAATGCTTTCAGACAAGATAGCTGAGCCGTGTTGAACAAATTGTGAACCGGTACCAATGACTGAAGTAACTTGAGAAATGCCAGCATCGCTAACGCTGGTAGAACCTCCCAAAGCTTCGTATTGAGCTTGGATTTCTTGTTGAGCACGATTGGCTTCTTCTTGTGTCTTGTATTTGATAAAGTGTACTTCGGGCTTGTGGGCCTTTTGTTCGGGTTGTACAGCAGCCAATTGGTTTTGGAGATTCTCAAAATCGGGTTTCCTGGACAAAACATAGATAGCGGTCTTTTGTTCATTAGATGCTTGAGCGCGTTTAAGAGATCCCAAGTTAAGTCTTAAGTTTTGGGCTGGAGCCTTGATGAAAACAATACGATAGTTTTTACGAAGGGGACCAGCTTCAACACCATGATCGCTACCGATTTCCTCAGTTTCGTCGGTGGCAGCATGAATAAAAATTTCCTTGGATATTATAGTTTGTTGTTGTGGTGGATAACTAGGTTGGTATTGCGGAGCAGAAGAAGGTGCGACGTTTTGTTGTTCTGGTGCAAGATATTGAGGCGCAGGGGTGGTATATTGTTGTTGAACTGGTGCCGGAGGAAGGTATTTTTGTTGCGGAAGTGGCGCAACAGGGGCTTGAGGTGGTTGATAGTCATAGGCAGGTTTAGCTGTTGCTGTTGCTACCAGGGCAAAACACTGTGAAGGTAAAAAAACAAAAAATAACATTTTTATATAAGAAAAGCCGTTTCAAGAATATTTTAAATCATCTAAAGCCCTAAAGATTTCATATGGTTCTTCGAAGTTCCCCAATAAACTTACCAAAACTGTTAATAAAGCGTTCATATTGGTTGTGCCTATTCCTCAGCAGGTTGTTTGAATAAAATGATTTTTTGAACTGATACCATTTCCCAATTAATGCAAGACTTTTATATGAAATGGAACATTTTTCAAACACTAATAACACATATATATGTTAATAATCAACCTGTAAAATTTAATTTTGAACCAATAAAGATTTAATATGACAATAAGTTAAATATATTAATTAACCCTTTTTGCTTAATTAAAATGTTGTATCTTGTAAATAAATTACAATACTGCAATAATTTATTTACAAGATACAAAAGCAAAGCCAGTTTTATCTTGTTTTTATAATAAATGCACTTTGACATCTAATAACAAGCAAATCCCAAAAACTAGCTAGTTTTTGTTCTGCGTAAATAAATTATTCAGTTTATTTGAAAATTAGATTATTTATGTTAAGGCCGTATGGCACTAGCTTGTTTCTAGTATTTTTTCTATATTTTTTTGAAGGAAACAGAAAATATTACATCATTTGAAATGACCAATGATAACATATTTTTTTGTTTTACTATAAATGGTACCAAAAGCACTGCAATTAATGGATTGAATATTTTATTTTCGTTTTTAAAGCGATAAATAAATTGAAAAATTAAATTTATAATTTTTTAAATTATGATTTTGCTTTTTACACTTGTTAGCATTTCTCATTAGCATATATTCGCGCTCTTCTCCAAATAAATTATACTTATTACTGACTTATCTGTTTGTGGATCACGCCTGCAAAATATTTTATTTCACCAAAAATACTGTTAATTTAATTAATTAATTAATTTGTATCTTTACAAAACTTATATTAACTCTATTTAGAAATTTTGTGACTGCAGTTTACTTAGGTTACCGAACTTATATTTTAAAAACTTTACTTTTTGTTATCAAATTTCAAAACGGTTAATTTATATATATATTTTCATGAAAAAATACCAAATGAAATAAATAAAGACGTTAACTGAAAAGCACTATTTATTTAAAAATTTTAATAGTCAAGGTTTAAATTTTAATAGAAAATTTTTTTAAAATACAAAAATATTTCTTCTTAACTTTTTATGCAATTTTGTGCAAAAGTGAACTTAAATTGAAAATCCAGGCGCTTTTCCAGAATAAAACATATACTTAAATTAGTTTGTAATTTAATATAAATGAAATGTCCATTAAAAACTGCTTACTAGATTTTCATTTAAATCAAAAGAATTTTTGAATTATTTTTAAATCTTAATAAATTAAATTATAACTAAATAATAACTAATAAATTAATTAAATAAATAATTAATTAATTAACTTGCAATATAGCTAAATTATAAATGATTTTTCACTCAATTCAACTGATAACAAACTAACCATAAATCCGTAAAAACAAATCATATTTCCTTTATTTCGTTTTTTAACTGTCAACAAATTAACTACGAAAACGATAAAAATAACTGATATATCGTTTATTTCGGGTTTTTATGTTATAAAAATTATCAATTAAGTTTGTTAAAGTAAACCACTATTTATTTGTTTTGTTTATTTTAACTATCAGGCTATAAAAAATTAAAAACCATTTTTTAACAAATCATTTTAAATGAAAATATTAGCTGTAACAGAAACTCCAAAAGGATTGAAATGTATATATCTTTGTATTTTAACTACTAAGGGCTGATAAGTTATCTAATAAATAACTACAGTAAAACGTTAACCACATATATTTTCATATAAATTTAACATTTATAACTATTGTTAGGCATTAACCTTTGGTTATTCTGAGGTAAGTTAGGAGGCATTTAACATTTAACAACAAATGAACGGATAACATATTAAATAATCTGCAGTAAGTTACTGTTGGAATATTTTAAGTATTGTTATCAATAAAAGTTGCAATCTAAACTAATAAAAATATTGAAGTGGGGCATGTCAACTTTGTGAGACCCTACACCTAATTTCGGAATACAGTTCAAATTCCCGGAAAGGTGCTAATTTTGTTGAACAAGGTATAGAACATAAAGGTAAATTTGAAAGAAATGGCCAAAAATGTCGATTTATGCAGGTTCACAAAATAAATTAGTTGAAGCTCTATCAGAACCATCACAATTTTATCTTATTCAATAATTTGAATTGTAAATACTTAAAATCCATCATCAGAATAGGTAATTTTTATTATGAATGGAAATTTTATAAAAGTAACAAGAAATATTATCCTCTTATTATTTATCTTTTGATATGTATTTTCGGAACCGTTCCTGTTTTCACCTATCACTGGACAGGTCCCCATTCCCTTTTCCAGTAGCAGTAAAAATCGTATATTAAATCTATTTCAATAAAAACTATTTCTTCATTAAAAGCATTAGTTTTTAAACCAATTTTAATTTAAGGTCAAAATTTTGTTAAAACATTAGTGCAATCAACCGTTAATTTTGGAAATTATAACAAAATATTGGGATTAGCAATCGAAATTTTTAATGTTATAAGAAAATTTTATATTTTTGGGTTATATTTTTGCTTTTTACGTACACATATTTATGTAAATTCATAATTGGACAACAACTAAATGTAAGTGTCCGTGGTTAAGATTGTGAGTTTTAATCACACAAAGCCATAAACATTTATGGCCTTGTAAGGCCACAACGAAAGTCAGTAAACCACTTTTATACCAAAGAAATCGATGGTGCAGAGTCCCCATAGTATTTATCAAGCTTTTCCTTGATTTTATTGACGGTTTTTATTGCAAAACAAAATTTAATGAGCACTCGAAATTCACTTTTTTTCATTTAAAAAAAATGCACGAGGTTGTATGTTTTGAACAGTTGTTTAACGCAAAGGAAATGACGAAACTTGCTCAAAATTTGACAGTAGGGTCATTCCATGTCAAACCGCACAGCATTCGGATTTGTCATCTCCGATTTTAATGAAATTCGCCACAAATATTGTAAATGGGTAGTGTTTATCAAATCACTAATCTTTCGAGCCCAAACCCTTTCGGTTTTCGAAATATGTCGTCATGAAAATTCATAACTCAGGAACCAAATGAGTCTCCACCTTGAAATTTTGCCACAAATGTAGAGAGGCCTTAGTTTTTAACATATATTTTTTTCAGAATTTTAAAAAAATTGGATTTTGAGATATGGATCTTGGAAAATTAAACTTATAAAAATGACATTTAACCTTTTAATCCAAAAAAAATTTTTTGCACGCCATTTTGAAGGCATGGTTTTCCCCTTTAAAATGGTACCAACAGAAAAATTAGGTTGTATGGTTTAGAAGTTATGGGCGACTTTGTATGGACACTTTTTCAATATTTTGACGTTTTTGCCAATTTTCATGACGTCATATTTCGAAAACCGAAAGGGTTTGGGACCGAAATGTTAATGATATAATAAACACTTCCCATTTACAATACTTGTTGAGAATTTCATTAAAATCGGAGATGACAAATCCGAAAATGACAGTTTTCTGTGCGGTTTGACATGGAATGACCCAGTAGTATATTAACAGGTGGTACTTAATGGGAGCAGTGTTGCATTTCATATAACTACGAGGGAAGTTCGAAAAGTCACGGACTTATTGATCCGCCGTAGAAAAGCAACATATTCTATAATTCTAAGTTATACGAAATAACGTTTGATAGTCTACTTAAATTCAGGACTTTTAGCATATTTCATTGATAATTGAATTTCATCCAATCAGAACGTAAAAATCATATTTATTTCAATACGAAACGAATATCTTATATCTAAAAAATCTAAATGGATAATTTTGTGATATGTATATGCTACAAAAATGTATTTAATTTTAATTGTAAATTTAATTTTGACTTAAAACTTAAAAATTAGGTCTTGTAGAAAAGTTCAAAAATTTAGAAAGTTTTAGGAAAAAAATATGAAATGTAATTAGAAATTAATGGAACAGTTAAATGAAATAAAACTGAAAGTATTTTATTGCTTATGGGCTGGTAAGTAACGCTGAGAGGGAGGAGCGGGAATGCTTTCAGATAAGATAGCTGAGCCGCGTTGAACAAATTGTGAACCACTACCAATGACTGAAGTAACTTGAGAAATACCAGCATCGATAACGCTGGTAGAACCTCCCAAAGCTTCGTATTGAGCTTGGATTTCTTGTTGTGCACGATTGGCTTCTTCTGCAGTCTTGTACTTGATGAAGTGAACTTCGGGCCTGTGGGTCTTTTGTTCGGGTTGTACAGCAGCCAATTGGTTTTGGAGATTCTCAAAATCGGGTTTCCTCGACAAAACATAGATAGCGGTCTTTTGTTCATTAGATGCTTGAGCGCGTTTAAGAGATTCCAAGTTAAGTTTCAAGTTTTGGGCTGGAGCCCTGATGAAAACAACACGGTAGTTTTTACGAAGGGGACCTGCTTGCTCGCTACGGATTTCCTCAGTTTCGTCGGGGGCAGAGTGAATGAAAATTTCCTTGGAGATTATAGTTTGTTGTTGTGGTGGATAGCTAGGTTCAGGTGCAAGATATTGGGGTGCGGGGGTGGTATATTGTGCAACAGGAGCTTGAGGCGGATGATAATCATATGCAGGTTTGGCTGTAGCTGTTGCTACCACGGCCAAGTACTGTGAAAGTAAAGAAATAAAAAATTTCTCTTTTATTGAAGACAAGTCTATTCAAGAATTTCTTAAATTTTTCAAAAAATTAAATACTTCGTCAGGGTCTGCTAATTTTTCTAATAAACTTACCAAAACTGTTAATAAAGCATTCATATTGGCTGTGCTTATTCCTTAGTTTGTTGTTTGAATAAAATAATGTCTTGAACTGATACCATTTTCCAATTAACCCAAGACTTTTATAGGAAATGAAACATTTTTTCAAACACTAAAACAACTAATGGCATCGTTGTCACTTATCTACCTTCAAAATTTAATTTTAAATCAATAAATTTTTAAATAAGACATTAAGCATTATTAATTAACCCAATTTGCTTCTTCTTAATTAAAATGTAGCTGGATCTCAAAAATGTAACTTATTTACAAGATGCAAAGGTAAAGTTTGTCGTTTGCTATTTTGAACTTGTTTTTTTAATAATGCACTTTGACATGTAATAAATACAAAAATTAGCTGGTTTTTGTTCTGTCTGAATAAAGTTTTTAATTTACTTGAAATTTAGATAAATTTTGCCATATTTACATATTTAGTTTTACATATTTTTTTCTGAATTACTCTTGTGTTGATCACACCAGCAAAATATAACATTCCACCGAAAATGCTCATATAATTGTCATTCTCACTTTCGTAACTTTAAAAAACATTTATTTCTATAATTTGATCAGGTGATTGTTGTGAATGCAATTTGCTTAAGTTATCGAACTTATGTTTTATATATTAAAAGCTTTTCTTTAATATATGTACATATAAATCTGAAAGAAATAGCCGGAAAAGTTAATTAAAACAAATACTGGTTAGGTGGGTTTTTATAGCGACTAGGTCCAAATACGGTTCTTGGGCCAATATAAACTATTGCTTCTTTATATTTAATTTTCTTTATGGTTTATTCTTCAAACATACGATATTAAAAAAGAAACGAATAAATAATATTTAAAATGATCCAGCAATTGTATAGTTATGTACCTACTTAAACACAGATATATGTATATTGTGTATAATACATACGACATTTTAATGAATTCTAAAAATGTTATTAGGATAGACGGGCTAACGTTAAATCAAAAAATTATTCAGATTCCATCAGTATACAATTGTAAAACAAGTTGTTGCAAAAGTCTTTTAAACGTGCTTTGATTAAATTTAGCTCAATTTTATTTAAATTTTGTCTTTAAATTTTGTATTGAACGTATTTTTTTTTTTGTAATTACAATTTGCCATAAATAGAGAATTTCCATTCATGCATTTATAAAATTTGTATTAAAAATCGAAACTAGCATTTTAAATTTAAAGATGTGCATTGACGATGGCAAGTCAATAAGTTTTTACAAAAACATAGAAAAAAACACATTTTTTTAAGGTGATTCTCCTTTTATCTCGAGACACTTCATTCAGAGATGTTAAACTTTTTTATACCCTCGGCAAAGAATGATTTCGGAAGGTACTCAAGATAGGCTTCTGTTGCATACATGACCTTCTCATTTGACTTGAATCTTTTTCCGCCGAAGTAATTCTTAAAATTGTGAAACATGAAATAGTCGCTGGGGTTAAAAACTTGATAATAAGGCAGATGAGGCATGAATTCAAATGTAGTGTATGTACACTCAGAAAAAAAGTTAGTAGAAAAATTTGTAAACGGTTTTCAATCCCACTCTACTATTTTTGTACTGATTTTTAGTAAAAAATTATTATTTAGCAAATCTTATTGCTATTTACATTTTACAAATTACAGAATTTGTACAGAATATTAATAAATTTTTGTTGCTAATTTCAGAAATCATTTTACAAATTTTTGAAAACCGATTTGCTTAAATTAGCAAAAAATATTACTAATTTTAAAAAAGTGGTTATTGAAGAAAATGTTATTTCTAATTAAAACTTACACCTACAAACTTAAATTTCCTTAAAATGTTACATATATTAAAAAAGGGATTGGAAGTGAAGATACCGACTGATGTCTAAAAAAAAGGACATCCACTTAAAATAGCACTAAAAAGGTTTTTTTAGTTCTAAAAATCCGCCCTAAAAACAATTAAAATTTAACCTTAAAAGTAAAAAAAAAAAAAATGACCAAAATATTTTTCAAACAGAAATTACCAAATTAAAACAAAATGATTAATTCGTTTTTTATAAAATATATTCAAAATTTTTGATGCTCGATAAGAAAAAATCAAAGCCTTTTACTAATATTAATAAAATTTAGTAATTTTTTTTGCTGATTTTAGCAAACAGATTTTAAATTCCACTTTACAAAAAGTCGACTAAAATTTAGTAGAGGCTACTAATTTATCTACTAATTTCATTGTACTACATGTCAGCAGACATGTGCTGCTAAGATAACCAAAAAATACCGCTGGGCTCAAATTAGCAGAATTTCCCGTAATAACAGCAAAATTTTCAGTTGCCATTACAGGCTTTTTTTGGTGAGTGTATGACGTAGCTGATTTACGAATGTAAAAAAACTTTGATTCATCATACATAGCTGTATGCCTTTAGTTATATTGTGTTTATGTGTAACAGTATAACATAAATATAAGAAAGTGATCAAATCCATGCATTTTGTTTGAATCTCCAAAGGCAATAATTACGTTTGTTTAAACAAGTACTTTAGAAAGAGGAGAACACAGTTCATCACTCTATGCTTTAAAAAAGGCATCTTGGATTTCATCTGAAATCAAAAGAAAGCAATTAATTTTGTATACTTGTGTTGCACTCAATAATTGAGTGTGTACTTAATATCAAATTTATAGAATTATTAGAACATGCTGAAATTTATGGGATATTGATACAAATGCATGTAATCATAAGCCGAATGTATTTTTTTTTAACCAATTTTAAGTTATTGAGTGACTTTAGGAAGTAACTTAATTCTAGGTTAAGAATGATTTTAAGTTAGCTATTAAAGAAAATAACTTTTAATAAGGACAAGATTTGGATAATCAAACTTCAGGTTGGAAACATCGCCTATAATTTTATAATTAAGTGGCGAACCCTCCTCATAACAGGAAACTGTTACATGGCGATCAACAAATCCTTTAAAATTATTACACAAACCTTAACTCGTGCATTTTGGCATCGAAATTGCACAATTGTGCAACCGAGCATTATCTTGATGCAAGATAACTTTTTTTGCGAAATGTGTGTGTATTTACCGTGATTTCTTAGCTTATTCTGATTTATTGCATTAACCTTACCCAAGTAGTCAATGTGGATAATTCCATGCATATCCCAAAAACCCGTTGCCCTAATCTTACCAGCAGATTTTACTTTCTTTGCTTTCTTCGGGGTTTGTTCATCTGGTAAAATGCATAGACTCTTGTTTTATTTCTGGTGTATAGTGTTGAATTTATGTTTTATTAACAGTTATGTGTCAGGTAGGAAATTTATCAGGATCGGGATGGAAAAGCTCTAAAGTACCCACAGACTCAGTCTGTCTGAACCACCTATAGACTCAGTCTATAGGTGGTTTGGAAATTCCTACGGGTACACTCAGAAAAAAAAGTTAGTAGAAAAATTTGGAAAGGGTTTTCAATACCTCTTTATTGTTTTTGCACTGATTTTTAGTAAAACAATTGTTATTTAACAAATATTTTTGCTATTTACATTTTGCAAATTACAGAATTTTTACAGAACATTTACAATTTTTTGTTGCTAATTTCAGAAATCATTTTTGAAAACCGCTTTAATAAAATTAGCAAAAAAAAAAACAAGTAAAAAAGGCTAAATTCGGCTGTGCCGAATCTTTGAATAACCTCTACCAATATCCTAAAAAGATGTTCTCCACTGTTTTTGATACAAATAATATAATAAAACTTTTGAGGTAAAATTATGTAGGTGGAAAATTTGTTTGAGGTGAAAAACTTTTTTAAATGTGAAAAGAACTTTTTTGGTGGAAAAAAAATTTTTGAGGTGAAAAAAGTTTTTGTGGTGAAAAAAAATTTTAGTGGTGAAAAAATGTTTGAGGTGAATAGAAAATATTTACTGCTAAGCGACTGGTGAAAAAAATATGTTGTGTACCAGTCACTACTATGAAATAGTACTAAATTTGTATGGGCAATTTAGAGGCACCTTTACATTTTCACTAGTGTTTTTAACCATGGACTGCACAAAAAACGCATAGTTTTTGTCAAACACTCAATTTTGTTCCGACTAATGGGAACTAGCTTTGCAGTTGAATATGCCTAATGGAGAGAATGCACTTTCTGATGCGCCATGTATTGATAAATAGTTGCAATGAATGTTCTTTCTTTAAAAAATTGAAGTGTGTTTGTCTAATGGAGAGAATACAGCAAATAAATTAATTAGTTAAAGAAAGAACATGAGTTGTAACTATTTGTCAATAGATGGCCCATCAGAAAGTGCATTCTCTCCATTAGACATATATTGCTGCAGAGCTAGTCTCCATTAGCCATATTGTTCTACCATATGCAGTAGAGTCATGGTTGGCATTCAATACCTTTTCATAATAACGGTAATTGGCAACCACAGCTATTTTAAGACCGATATGAAAATTTTAAAATTGCGATTCCATTAAAGGCAAGTGTCTTTTTGTATAACCGGGTTTTTGCGCTATTTTACCGGTTAAATTTTGAAATATCTTAGACTACCGTTAAAATAACGCTTAACTACCGAAACACCGATTTATAACACATGTCACCAATTTATAACACATGTCACCGATATAAGACACTATTGTCACTATTGGAATCGCAGTTTTAAAATTTTCGTATTGGTATTGATCTGAGCGTGGAAGACAACTACCGTTATAATGAAAAGGTATTGCTTGCCAACCATGAGTAGAGTATTATTGATTTTCTAATTTCTTCGTAACATAAATGAATATTTGCCAAAAACTATGAAATATATACATATGTTTTATGTGCATATTATACCTTAATTTTTTAAATCAATATTCATTTAGATGTTTAAGAGCACAGTATTGCACTTTATTCATGTGTATTCTTTTATAAAAGAAAAAATTAACATAAATAAACATTTGCCAGTCCCTCAATTCTCAAAAAAACAAATGGAAAAAAAAAATACTATTTTCCTGTATGAAAATTTCTTTTTTGACATAAAAATGTGAAAGAAAGGCTTTTATTACGTCAAACATTTTAAAAAATGACTTTAAAATATGTAATAAGTCTACTAGTAACATCTGAATGCATTAGAATTAAAAGTATGTAGTTAATTTAATATTTTTGGTAAATAAATTAATTGGAAGCCTAATCCAAGGCTATATCGACCGAGCCATGGGGCAGGGTATTGTTTTAGTTAATTCAGCGCCATTTATTCAAAGGTAGCGGCACTAAAGCAAGTATGTATTTTGCTCTTTATTTAGATTAGAGTATTAAAAAAACCGGTTTCGGTTTTCTTCGAAAAATCGAATTTTAAAAAAACCGGTGAACCAGTTTTTTCGTTTTTTTTTTTAATTTGAATAAAAAGCTTATTTATAACAAAAAAAACAGAAATTCAATATATAAAGTAATAAAAATAAAAAAATACGTTCTTTGAAATATATATATATACTATATATATATATATATATATATGTGCACAGCACATATTGCGGGGACGGGTTTTCGTTCCACAAGTTACTATGAAGACATTTTGTTACTTTGGGGACTGTCCTTAAACTTTTCATTATTCTAGTGTTTACTCTGAAGATGAATATATATATTTTAGGGCGGGTCGATTTGTAGGGAGTGAAAAAATTCACCAATTTCCCTATGATTTCCGTATTCTATGGGTTATTCCATGAAAATTTGCCGAAGGAACCATACCTCTATCGTTAAAATCGAGTCCCCTAGTTTTTGTTGGTAGATTTTTTCCCAAATTGACGTTCGTATGAAATATTACCTACACGTTAACATCCATAACTCAAAACCTATATTAATCGCCAGTAGGCGCGTTGGAAAGGTGAGCTCATTTTGATAAATTTACAAAAAAAATCTCCAACATTGGTCCAACGGTTCAAAAGTTACGGGCATTTTTGTCCAAATTTTGGAGCCTTTTTCCATTTTTTTCATGATTTTGTCCAAGAATATTACTTTCATGGCCATTTTTTTGGCTCAATCCATTATTTAATTCAATTTACAATTCAAAACGAAGAGTTTAAGCCCAAATTTATCGAATTCGGTTGATTAATTCATGTGATATTGCTAAAACAAAATAACACATAAAACCAACTTTTTGATTTTTTTCCCCTTTTTATTTTTGCTCTCTTTTTTGGGTTTGCATACGATTTATAAAGAATAATTCTTCGCTGACGTCATTTTGACAACAACAAATACACAGCAATTCTAATTGGACAAAACAATCAGCTATAGTTGGCGGGGTGGGGATTCCAGTGTATGCTAGTTTTGTTTGAGCGTCATTTCAGTGAAGTGTTACTTGAAATAACTAACAAATAATCAAACTATTTTGAAATTTAGAAAAGATTTAAAGGTAAGTGTAAAAACATTGCTAACTATTATAGTTAATAGTTATATTATTATTCTATGAAAAACATATATAATTCTTTTAGTGACGGTTTAAAAAATGGATTCAGAGCCTGGTTCATCGCAAAATCCAACAGATACCCAACGCAGTAGTTTGCAACATTTGGTCTCTCATGATGTTTTTTCTTTTGGCGTGGGCTGTGAATTACCTGATATTAATCTGTCAACTAAACGAGATATATTGAAGTACTATTTTTTCTTGGCCGAACGTTCAAAAGCCCAAAGCAAAATGTTTTCGTATAAAAGATTTACTCCCCAAGTAGCAGACAGATTGTTAGAAATTTGGAATCAACTTAATATTGAACTTATACTCAAAGGTAGCATCATTAGAAAATTGAATAATTTGCTTGACGCATATAGTAATGCAGATAAACAACGAGTAAAACGCGCAACAGAATTCAAAAAATTCGTAGAATCAACAAACCAATTATTCAACATTGGAAAATGTAAATGCAACTTGAAAGAAAACGACTGCTCATGTGGATCTATCCCAGAAAACTTAAAAGATTTCATGCGCGATCAATATAATGGCAGAATACAAACGATACCGGAACACGATAGTGGAAGTGAAGAGACGATACCAACGACTATACCAACAATCCCAGTGAGCAACGATCCTACATACGAACCACATTATGACGAAATGGAAGTTGATGTGAGAGGAGGTTCAGAATTAGTTCTACCACCACAAACATACACTCCCAGATACAATACTAAAAATTATACAATGATGTGTGACAGATTTGGTGTGCATGATAGAATGGGATCAGCATTGGCAACAGCTCTGATGGAAGACCTGGGCGTAAAAGATGCTCATGGCAATCTTGTCATCATGGATAAAAGTAAACTTCGTAGAGAAAGAGAAAAATGGAGACAAGACGCACTTCGTAAGCGGTATGATGGCTCGAATTTGATATCATTTTCATTCGACGGCAGGAAAAATGATGCTCTAACTGTAGAAAAAATTGATGAGAAGTTGCATCCAAGGACGGTTAAAGAACCTCATCTAGTTGTTTTGAGGGAACCAAATTCTCAATTGATAGGCTACACAAAACTAGAAAGTGAAACTGCGGCAAGCAAAGTCAACAAATTGATCGAATTCTTCCAAGAAAAACAATTGTCTCTCGATTCATTAATTACCATATGCGCTGATGGTGAACCAACAAATACTGGCGTACACGGTGGAATTTTGCGACTATTCGAAAAACAGTTAAAGAGACCACTGCACTGGTTTGTGTGTCTTCTGCACTTTAACGAGCTTCCGTTTAGACATTTGTTTGACACTTTAGACAAATCAACCACCACTGGACCACGATCAACTACCAGAAAGTTGAGCTCAAAAATTGCTGATTGTGAAAATCTTCCGGTATGTAATTTTTATAGCTAATTCTTTACCATTTTTTATTCTATTTTTTAGCTTTTATGTTTTCTTTTCAGGTGGTAACCGATTTTGAGGAAATCGCTTTGGAAAATATGCCTCCTGGTGATTTAAATCCAGAGGAATTATCTACTGATTCGAGGTACTTGATGTTAATGGCCAATGCAATTTCTAATGGTGTGGTTCCTGCGGATTTATCTCACATAAAACCAGGGCCAATTGCACATTCTCGTTGGCTGACCAAAGCCAATAGATTATTACGGTTGTATGTGACAACTAATAATCCAACTGAAAATTTGAAAATTCTGGCTAACTATATAATAAAAGTATACACGCCAATGTATTTCAATGTTAAGTATTATAGCTCTGCCGCATACGGTAGTACATTACTTTTTAAATTTATTACTTGGACACGATTTTTACCACGGAATTTACTTGGAGTTGTAAATACAGTAATTCAAGATAATCCATATTTTGCACACTCAGAAAATATCTTGCAATCTATGTTGTTTGATGATAGAATGGAAAAACGAAACATTGCTATAAAGAAGATTTTACATTACCGAAGAGATATTGTCGACCCAACGGAACTTAGAGTTTATAAAAAATCTCTTATAAACTTTAATTGTACGGAATATACAAATATGATTGATTTAAATGACGATACCATTTTATTCGAACCACCGTTTACGCAAAGTTATTCGTATGAACATTTGGAGGGATATTTAAATTACGAAGTGCCACCGTTCGATGATCCACAAAAATAATGTTTTTTTTCACATTTTGTCTTTTACTACACTCAAATTGAATATTTTTTTTTGATAATAGGTTGATAGATACTTTATTATCTCTTAATTTGAATTTTTGTAGAAAAAAAAATAAAAAGGGAAAAAAAATCAAAAAGTTGGTTTTATGTGTTATTTTGTTTTAGCAATATCGCATGAATTAATCAACCGAATTCGATAAATTTGGGCTTAAACTCTTCGTTTTGAATTGTAAATTGAATTAAATAATGGATTGAGCCAAAAAAATGGCCATGAAAGTAATATTCTTGGACAAAATCATGAAAAAAATGGAAAAAGGCTCCAAAATTTGGACAAAAATGCCCGTAACTTTTGAACCGTTGGACCAATGTTGGAGATTTTTTTTTGTAAATTTATCAGCGATTAAACCCGATCGATAGTTTTTGAGTTATGGATGTTAACGTGTAGGTTATATTTCATACGAACGTCAATTTGGGAAAAAATCTACCAACAAAAAGTAGGGGACTCGATTTTAACGATAGAGGTATGGTTCCTTCGGCAAATTTTCATGGAATAACCCATAGAATACGGAAATCATAGGGAAATTGTCGAAAAATAAATCGACCCGCCCTAATATATATATATATATATATATATATATATATATATATATATATATATATATATATATATATATATACATATATATTCATTTAAATTTAATTTTTTATTGTATTTCATTTCTTTTTAACAAGAAATAATATATCTTAAAAATTAATATTATTAAACTATATTCATATCAAATGAACAGAGATCATTGAGTTTGTAAATTGGTAAAATTAGGTACGTTTGGCATTAAATAAATTTTTTTAATATTACATTTTAAATATGTAAAAAGAAAATCTGTTTTTCAGTTCTAAAATAATATTTTAAAAATAATAATGTAATTTTAATGTTTCGTTTTAGGACGATTTTTTTTGTTTGCTTTTGATAAAGCTAGAAGTGGAAAATACTCTTTCAATAATAGTAGATGTTGAACAATTATATAAATTTTGGAACTTTTCAGTTCTTTTGTCGCATTTATCAATATATATGAAATCATCATAAAATGATGAATGATTTTGTACAGTCTCTTTTTTAGGATTTTGAATACTGTTTATTTTGTTATTTAGATCAAAAATTAAACTATTTCAATTTGGAATATCCAAAGTCTTCATCGGAATCTATCAGACTTACATCTAAATCTTTATAACCAAATAAACGATTATAAAAGTGTTCGGAAAAAACAAAAGAGACCAAGTAACCCAGTTGGTGAAGTAATTAAAAAAAACCGGTTAACCGATCAAAAAAGACCGGTTTTCAGTTTTCTTCGAATTTACAAAATATTCGAAACCGATCGGTTAAAAAAAGAAACCGGTTGACCGGTTTCGGTTTTTGAATACTCTACTTTAGATATATATGTCTTTGGTTACAAAAACAAAAAATACATTTTATGGATTGAAACGAAAAACCAACAAAGCTAAACAGAAAAACCCAATCTGGTTTACTATATCTCTGGACCTTAGCTCATTCTATATGAGCCCAGCCTCCGGCAATCATAGGGGCTGAAGATGATATACGTATATACTAAATTTTGCATGAACTGTAATATGAATATTTTTTTTTTCAATTTATGTAACAGAACTTTTGTTATTTAAGTAATGTTATTTACAGACGTCTGCTCTGTTAGCGACTTTAAATGCCTAAAGCAAGCCTTGTCAAACTTTTATTTTTGTACTTCTTTTTACATATTCTATCTCACTTTAGCAATGTTGCGTTTTAAGTTAACTTAGTTATTAGAGTAAGACACATATAGCTCTAAGAATGTGATTATTCTCATAGTATGTAAGACAATCAATGTAATCGAAAAAGAAGAAGACTTAAACGAATTCTTAATTACTTACTTAACAGAAAAAAAATAGATACAGAAAAATTGTATTAATTTGTATGGAAAATTTAGAGGTACCTTCATATTTTCACTCATAACTTTTGAGCCGCTGGACCGATTTTGCTCATTTTCAATACCAAACTGCTAGGGAAGATGTTCAATAATCTGGGTAAAAATAGGAACCCACGCGAGTGTATTCGCGTCGTGATCGCCATATCAACAGACAGACGGACATCGCTAAATCGACTTAAAATTGCTTAAGGATCACGAATATATATTATGGGGTCTTAAACCTGTATTTCGACATGTTGCAAACGGAATGACAAACTGATATATACCCTCACCATATATGGTGGGGGGTATAAAAATTTCTAAAGTGGATATTGAAGAAAATGTTATTTCTAATTATAACCTAAATTGCGTTAAAATGTTACATATTAGATTAGATCGGAAGTGAAGATACCGACTCATGTCTTAAAATAGTACATCCACTTAAAATAGCACTAGAAAGTTTTTTTAGTTCTAAAAATAAGCCCTAAAATCAATTAAAATTTGACCTTAAAAATAAAATAAAATTGACTAAAATATTTTTCAAAACAGAAATTATCTAATTTAAACAAAATTATAAAATCGTGTATGTTTATGTTTTTACAATTTTTAAACATTTGATTTTTTTAATTTTGTCTAAAATATTTGTTGAAAAAAATAGATTAAATAAAAAAAATTTTATGCTCGATAAAAAAAAAATTTGAAATTTTGTACTAATATTAATTGCTGATTTTAGCAAACAGATTTTAAATTCCACTTTACAAAAAGTTTACTAAAATTTAATAGCGGCATCTATTTTTTTCTACAAATTTCATTGTATTACACGTCATCAGATATGTGTTGCTAAGATTAGCAAAAAATACCGCTAGGCTCAAATTAACAAAATTTCCCGTAATAATAATTTTCGGTTGCTATTACAGACTTTTTTTGTTGAGTGTAAGGAGAAAAAAAGGAAATTGAAATGAGCGAAATGGAATAAAACGGGGAACGAGCACAATTAAATAATTAGACAAGGAGAACGATTTGCAATGGAACAGAACGGATTGAAACACTAAGTACATGAAAAGAGCCAAAAAGCCGAAAAAATTAGATCCTGATTAAAAAATTGAAAATTAAAATATCACCCTGAGAAAATATTGGTTGCTATTCGATCAAAACCGTTAACATTTATTTGTGAGGATTTAATTTTATTTGGAATAACCTAAAATCCATTAATAAAGCGAAAATATTGTATTGGAAATTAAAAAAGGGAAAAGAAACCAAAAATCAATCCTATTATTCAATTATTGGTATTTCCAATCATATTTAAACATAAAATTCGTTGTGTGCGGTGGAAGCAACCATTTATTTAGTATTTATATTAGTTATTTGCTACAATCTATCAAATTTATTAAAAAAATTTCGATATTCAAAAGTGGTAACTACATGTACGGTTATTCTGATCATTTGATTATCATTTAATTAGGGTTTTAGTACAATCAACCGAATTGTGAATTGTATTGATAATAGAAGTCACTAGTGATTGGTATTGATAAACAAATTGTATACTAACATTTCTTTTCCTAACAAATTGTTTAAATTCAAAATTAGCTATATAAATTCAAAAGTGTTTGTGGTGTAGTAGGTAGAGAGGTAGCTCAGTACTCAGAATTTTCGAGATCAAATCCCGGAAAAGGCAAACATTTAAAAAGTATTTTTTTTTAAATTAAATTAAAACATTGAAATCTTTGAATGGCAAATACATATAACAAAGAAAATTTATTTAGTTGTGGTGCAGTAAGCAAGAGTGTGAACTATGAATCTGATTGCACAGGTTCGATACTGGAAAAGATTAAAATAAATTTGTTTTTTAAATAAAATTTTGTGGAACGTAATAATATTTCTGTGGATTATAAATATCAAATTTTACAACTGAATATTGGCTTTCACAACTAGGAATATAATTTAATATGAAGACAGTTGTCGTAACCGCCAGAATTCGATTGGCAACAAATTTGGAGACTCAACTGATACTGGGTGATATATTCACATATGCACTGCAAAAGTTATTGCTTGGACTTTTTAGAGGAACATGTTATAACTAGGGGTTAAAAAATAGCCTAAACCGCTTTGGCTAGAAACTAGAAGTCAAAAATATATATGTTCCATGGAATATTTGATTTTGGAATTTCCGACAGGAACATGGCAAAAATGAAGGTTTAAATGGGAAGGTATAATATGAAAAAGTCACTCCCTAACGGAATACTGAAACCTTATTAGTTAGAAACTTTAAACCTTAGAGTATTGATAATTTCACTGATAAGATAATGTTTTCCAAGAACCTGGTTATAACTTTGGTTCAAAGGAGGAAAGCCACCCACTTATCGGCCTGTTCAAATCGCTTTCTCTTGATATCTAAAATATAAAATTGATAATATGATACGATATTAAAGCGAACAAAAATGGGACTAACAATTTCTTGTAGATTGTTTTTCAAATTTGAAGTTTTTTTCTTTGTATGTCTAATTGTTGGTTTTTTGAATGACTGATTCAAATAGTTAAAAAATATATTTATGTATATGTATTTCAATTGATTTTTCATTTAAAAACAAACTTTAGTGTTATTTTTTAAATATACTTTATTCGCTAACGGAATATATATTGTGAAAGTAGGGAAAAGTGCCCCCTAACTCAGTTATCCCGCTGGAGCTAGAAAGTTGATATTTGGCAATGATTTTTACTCTGGCGTAGACATCGACCAAGAGGATATAACAAGAATATTTAATATATTTTCTATATTTTTTTTTAAAAGCTGTTATTTTCAATACCTAAATTTTTCGATCTATGTTATTTGAAGCATTTAAAACAAATTTTACATATAAAATTTTTATTTAAAACTAATTTCTCACATTGACTGAGAAATAATGAATATTTAATATTGAACTTAATTTTTTTCGACATAAAACCGTTAACAATTTTGTCACGATATACAGACATTAGAATCAATACAGAAAGACTTACTTCGCCCATCTTAAGTACGTTTTAATTCTTTTAATGTTGTAAAGCTTTTCTTCGCTTTTAGATCATTTTGATAAAATTCTATGAGACTACAAAAGCCTTTTCCCCAAATGTCAACGACTCTGTTTGGTACAATATTTTTTGCCACATTTTCATGAACAGAAAATCTATTTGTTATACATGAGATTATTTTTGCTAAATATGGAATGAATAAGACTGATCTGTAATATTCCGTTGAATCGTATGTTTGTAAATTTGAAGGGTATTTTTGTGTTCCTACCAGTTTTGATAGATCTGGCCCTATACCATATAGTTACTTAATTGATATGTTCTTATGACTTTATTTTATGAAGATTTACTGAATAATTAATTAGTAATCAAAAGGTAATTTGATTTGATTTAAGTAATTATTTGTACAAATTGCATCTTATTTGAAATATTAGATTTTCTAATTTTAGAAAATTGTTTCGAAAATAAGCGGTCTTTTTACAGAAATATTGCAAAAATGCAAAACGCTACTTATTCGCGAATATTAAAAAAACTCAGCTTCGATTTTTAAAAAAGTGGCCAACTTTAAGCCGCGTTGCAACGTGAACCACTTCAAATTTTGGTAAACAAAACATCACAGGTATCATGGGGACGTGGAATATACACGTACAAATCTAAAGACCATTTCGAAAAGGATTAGATTGTTTTTTGAACTGTTGGAATGACTCCAAATGTAATTTATGAAACGTTAAACGAAATTCAAAAACATCAAATGAATTTATTTAATTGCGTTAGTTTTTTTTTTTGATTTAAATTGATTTGGCATTTTCGGGCAACTACGAGGGCGGATCAATAAGTCCGTGACTTTTTGAATAAAACACAGTTTTTTTTACAAAAACAAATTTATTTTCCAACATAATCTCTTTTCATCTCAACCTAGTCCAACATTTCTCCAATTTTTGTATCCTTTCCAAAAAATAGGATTTTCCGAGGTCCATAAAATAGGCATTTGTTTGATCAATAATTTCATCGTTGGAGCTAAATCTCTTTCCACCGAGCCATTTCTTTAGGTTTGGAAATAGGAAATAGACATCTTGCAGACAGCTTTCTTAAATCCAACTGATCATTTAAAATCGAAACCACACTGCCATATGAAATGCCTATGGCATCAGCAATCTCACACACTTTTACTCTTTGATCGGCCAACACCATATAGTGGATTTTTTCGACATTTTCGGGTGTATTGACCTTAATTAGCCCCCCAGAACGTTCAGCGTCATTTGTACTTGTGCGACCACAACGAAAGTCAGTAAACCACTTTTACCATTGAAATCGATGGTGCGAAATTTCCATAGTATTTATCAATATTTTACTTGGTTTGATTGACGGTTTTTTTTAACAAATAATAATGTTTAATGAGCAATTGAAATTCACTTTTTTCCATTTTTGAAAAAAATCCACGAGGTTGTATGTTTTGAACTGCTGTTAAACGCAAAGTAAATAACGGAACTTGCTCAAAATTTGACAGTAGTCTATTAACAGGTGGTACTTCATGGGAGCAGTATTGCATTTCATATAACTACGAGGGAAGTTCGAAAAGTCACGGACTTATTGAGCCGCCCTCGTATTCTATATACGAGTTTATAAAAAAGCTTTGTTTTTCCGAGTTTCATCTCTATATGTTACATCCCAGCAAACAAATTTCTGAAAAGGTAATGGGGTTTGTAATCAAGCATTTTGTGCAGAACGCACTCCCTACTAGATTACCTACTCGATTCTTATAACAAGGTGTGCGACTAAAATCATTGATTCTTCATAATTGATAATGTTTTTTATCGAAGAACTATTCACTTAATATTTTTAGGAATTACACTTACGATGGAATAATCGTGATCACACCAACTTTGGAAGATTTTTTCAGAAACTGACGTGAGTAAATTCAACTTCTACTCACGTGTAATTTCCTTAATCACGCAAAAATAGCGAACAAAACTTATTCAAAAAAAATTAAAAAAAAGATTAATAGTGAAAGTAAAACATCGAATTGCTATGATAACATAGGTTAATCATAATTTTGGGCTTATAAGCCACGATAATATAAATTTATCCGAAAAAGAACAATTAAAAACCGAAATTTTAAACCAAAAATATGACTCACGCATACAACACTCACTCACGCTATTGTCAATTATTTCAACTGTGTTATACCTAACTCCAGTTTAACAAACTCTGGCTTAATTATTATTTTCTTGAAAACAAAATTTGTTTTTTAGAAAATATATAAGATAAATTGAATAAAATTGTATAACTTCTTTTTTCAAAATGAGGAACTACTTCTAATAATGTCCTTTAATTTCGAAAAAATATATGATAACTTCTTGAGTACCAAAAGTTATACACTCACAATATATTTTCCGTTACCGACTGTAGTTTATTTAAAGAGTAATGCGTAAAGTTTGTTTTTAAAAGAATAATCAATTGAAGTCCATAGAAATATATTTTTTAACTATTTGAATCAGTCATTTAAAAAACAAACTATACAAATTTACAGACATTCAGTAGGAGTTAATATTTTTAGTTAAATGCAAAATTGTATGTTTTCTGCTTCAAAAAATAGAATTTCATATAATTCCTTTTTGTTTTTTTTTTTACCAAAATTGTTTGTATATATACAAAATTATTTCAATAAAAATTACAATAAATTATTTAAATATACATACACACAAAGCCAATAATATATATATACATCTGCATGTGTTGTGTTTTGTAATTACATGCAAATAAAAAAAACTTTCAATTTGAAAAACAAACCACAAAAGTAGTTTTTTCTAACTTTTTGTCAGTAAAAATATGATGCCTATTTTAAACGACTTTCTATTGTTTTTACTTTTGTCGATTATTAAACAATGATTGAAAATAAACAACGAAATGGGTTGAATATAATGGAAAATCAGTAGTCCTCTTTTTGATTGTATTTTCGATTAATTTAATATGTATTTTAAGTTGTTTTTAACGAAATAATTTTGTGAGTGTACTTAAAAGTGAATAAGATTGTTATTTCTTTAAAGTAAATAATTAGATCGTTATTGAGTTTAGCCTTTCTAGTTTTAATTTTGGAATGTGTAATTTTTTTCTTACCTGACTTTTCTTTATTTTTTGTAAACGAATACATTTTCACCATTTGGGGCTTTTCGTACAAAGCCTGTTTCGTATATGGACTGTATATGGAGCAAATATATTGTGTATCCTGCACTACCTTTACTATTAAACACATAATTCATCGTCCCCAGATTTATTACGTGGAATTCCCAATTTTGACATATATTTAAAATTTTTGGTTGCTAGCTAAATCGGTATGGGCAGGGGAGGCTTTTATCGTATTTGCCTTTTCCCACAGGAATTTTTAGAAATGCCGTCTTAGAAGATGTCTACAATCCGTGAAGCAAAGAATTTTTCTCTTTTTGCCCCTTTACGTTGGATTTGATATGATGGATGCGATTGGATTGAATATAATGTCAACGCCAGATGGAGGAAAAAACCACATACCAATTCTGAACTACTTAGTTTCAGCGGTTTGGCATATCGTCTAAAGAGAAAATTCCCCCTTTTCACCCCTCCCCGTAGTATTTTCTCAAAATCCAGCAGTTTGGGCAGGCCGTTAAGTGGGACACTTTTTGTCCTTCGAATTCTCAAAATTGTAGCCCATTTTCTAGGTAAGTCATATTTAAAATTTCAGGTTTCTGGCTAAAGGGGTTTGGGCAGGTCGTGAAAGAGGACTTTCCACCCTTTTTGCTCCTCCCGAAGGGAAATTTCAACTTCTTAGCTCCAGGGGTTTGGGCTTGGTGATGTTGAATTGGTGAGTGAGTGAGTGAGTGAGTGAGTGAGTGAGTGAGTGAGTGAGTGAGTGAGTGAGTGTGTGAGTAAGTGAGTCAGTGAGTGAGTGAGTGAGTGAGTCAGTGAGTGAGTGAGTGAGTGAGTGAGTAAGTGAGTGAGTAAGTAAGTGAGTGAGTCAGTCAGTCAGACAGACAATCAGTCAGTCAGTAACGTTTTTCCTATATATATATATATATAGAGATAACTTATTTTAAATTTCAATATTTTTTTGAGAAATCTAATATAGCCAATCATGTTATATAATCAATACAATCGACCATTTGGTTGGTTTTATTTAAAGCCCAAATTAATGGCATATTTGATTAGTAAGAATTTTTGAATATCGACAATTTGTTTATATATTTGATAGATCCTACCGGTTTTCTACTACATTCACTAAATAAATGGTGAGCTGTCTGTTCCATAAACAAATTATTCAAAATATACAAAATTATTTCAGTTCACATATGTTACTGTTTGAGTAGATTAAAAATCAAAAATACAAAAAACGAAAACAATTTCAAATAAATAATCAATTATTTTTTACAGAATTGGTAGGCAATTTTAACGTTTATTATTGATTAATCATTTGTTTTTACTGATGTTTCAGTTGTTTAAACAGCTTCAGTTGTTTAACATAAACCTGTTCTGTTTACATTAACCTGTCTCTGTTGATAGAGCCTGCTCTACTTCTTGTACTCCTACTACAGCTATTTCGCAGGGTACCTAAGCCCATTTATACCCAAAAGGACATTTCTGATATTCAGGATGACTTAGATAGGTTCATTATGTGGTCGGAATGTAATGGTGTATGATATCCCATATATGTGGTCATATTTTATTTTCTGAGTACAGAATTAAAGACCATGTTTTATCCTCAGTGTATGAAATATTGGGTTTAGGTATAGTTTTGATCCTAAGCTTTCTTTTTGTAGTCATTTGAATTTTGTTATTTGTAAGGCTTGTTCGGTATCTGCTTTCATACGTCGAAATTCAGGCAAACATTTTGACCATTTAATTTTCCTCCTTTGTTAGATCAGGATTGGAATATGCTTCCTTTATCCGTTGAGAGAAATCAAAAGAAATTTATTAAGTTTTCTCTTCCTTTTTTGAATGTCCCATACACTAGTCATTTTCCTAATTATCCTCTATTTTCTGCTCCAACATAAAAAAATAAATGTAAAATTTTTTTTTGTAAACTTTAGAAGCTTGAAGAAATATTTTTTCTTTAATTATCTTAAACGGCATTATTTGCAGTAAAATAGATTCTCCTGAGTTATTAAAATTAATTCCTATTTATGTACCTCCGAGACTTTGAAGAACTAATGGACCTCTTACCAAATCTATCGTATAAGGTTACTTAATAATTATTGTAATCAATTGTTAAAAAAATTTAATAAAATAATGGAAAATTTAATTATTTGTTTAATATTTGTTCCAATATGTTTTATTTCAGTTTTAATAAATAATTTTTATTTACAAAATATTTTAGGAATGTTCTTGGAAAAAAGTAAAAAGATTTTGTAGAAAAGTTCAAAAATTCAGGACGTTGAGGAAGAAAATATGGAATAAATTATAAATTAATGGCATAATTAAATGAAAAAAACTGAAAGTATTTTATTGCTTATGGGCTGGCAAGTAACGCTGAGAGGGAGGAGCGGGAATGCTTTCAGACAAAATTGCTGAGCCACGTTGAACAAATTGTGAAGCACTACCAATGACTGAAGTGACTTGAGAAATACCAGCATCACTAACGCTGGTAGAACCTCCCAAAGCTTCGTATTGAGCTTGGATTTCCTGTTGAGCACGATTGGCTTCTTCTTGAGTCTTGTACTTGATGAAGTGTACCTCGGGCTTGTGCGCCTTTTGATCAGGCTGTACAGCAGCTAATTGGTTTTGGAGAATCCCGAAATCGGGTTTCCTGGACAAAACATAGATAGCTGTCTTTTCTTCATTAGAAGCTTGAGCGCGCTTAAGAGAGTCCAGGTTAAGTTTTAAGTTTTGGGCTGGAGCCTTGATGAAAACAATACGGTAGTTTTTACGAAGGGGACCAGCTTCAACACCGTGGTTGCTACCGATTTCCTCAGTTTCATCGGGGGCAGAATGAATAAAAATTTCTTTGGAAATTATAGTTTGTTGTTGTGGTGGATAACTAGGTTGGTATTGTTGAGGAATAGGAGAAGGAGCGACGTTTTGTTGTTGTTGTTCTGGTGCAAGATATTGAGGTGCAGGAGTGGTATATTGTTGTTGAACTGGTGCCAGAGGAAGGTATTTTTGTTGCGGAATTGGCGCAACAGGGGCTTGGGGTGGTTGATAGTCATAGGCAGGTTTGGCTGTAGCTGTTGCTACCAGGGCAAAACACTGTAAGAGTGATAAAAAAAATTACATTTTTATATAAGAAAAGCCGTTTCAAGAATATTTTAAATCATCTGAAGCCCTAAAATTTCATGTGGTTCTTCGAAGTTCCCCAATAAACTTACCAAAACTGTTAAAAAAGCGTTCATATTGGTTGTGCTTATTCCTCAGCAGGTTGTTTGAATAAAATGATTTTTTGAACTGATACCATTTTCCAATTAATCTAAGACTTTTATATGAAATGCAGCATTTTTCAAACACTAATCACTGATCTACATCAAAAATTTATTTTTGAACCAATAAACTGTAAATAGTTGTGACAATAAGCTTAATATAATAATTAACCCTTTTTGCTTCTTCTTAATTAAAATGGTGCTGGTTTACAAAATTGTAATTAACCTACAAGAAACAAAAGCAAAGCTTGTCTTTTGCTAGTTTCAACTTGTTTTTTTAATAAATGCACTTTGATGTGTAATAAAAAGCCAAAAACTAGCTAGTTTTTGTTCTGCGTGAATAAAGTATTCAATGTATTTGAAAGTTAGACTAGTTTTTGTCAACAACAGTTTTACATATTTTTTACTGACTTACCTCTTTGTAGATCACACCAGCATAATAATACTTACCAATGATACCTAATCATCATACTTTGTGATTTTTGTGAATGTACTTCGATAAGGTTATCGAACTAATATTTTAAAACCTTTTTTTTTTAAGTTGAGTACAAATTTCTCTTTTCTTGAGAAGATCAACAAACACCAAACAAAACAAACAAGGACGTTTAATGAATATAACACCTTATGAGCTTTAAAATTTTATTAAAATATTTTATTTATTACACAGTTCAACACAAAAAAAATTACATGGTTCCGACGATTGACTATTGTTAAGGAGACCAAAAAAGATATACGTGTGCTGGCGTTTTGATAGTTTACATCGGAGTTTCATTTTAGAGGCTGTTAAAGTTTCTCAGCCCTGGTCTGTTCTTGCAGCATATCTGTATATAAAACTATGGTTTCTTTATATCTGAGGTGTAGGGTATGTTCAACAACTTTGTAGATAATGGTATGACAAATATTTTTGTAGAACATATTAACCCTCTAACTCCCCCTCATAATGACATTTTTGACTTTATTCTAACAAATTGTGCAAAACATCCTGAAAAAGGGGAAGGGCGGGGATGAAATGTTCTACAAAAATGTTGGCCATGAAATTCTAATATATATGTCGACTGGTTGTAACGTAAACAGACCTGAGTCTATGGTAGGAATGGGACCCACAACCTCCGCACTGTTATGATAATTTCAGAGTGGCCGCTACAAGCGAAGCCAAGCTAGAAGCGATTAGATGCTACAAACCATTACACAACCTGCTTTATAGCACATACACGCCTCTAGTTTCGCTTTCTTTTTGATATTTTTCGAGCGAGCACATAAGAAAACACTAGCAGTGGTTTAAGCGCAGCGGACACTCTAACATTAGCCTTTAGCTATCGCACTACATGTTTTAATTTTTTAATTCGGTCTTCATTTCAAAACTAGATTTACATAATTCTTTTAAACAAACTTTTACGGAAAATTAAATTATTATTTTACTATGTTTATTTACTATTGGTTGAGGTACTTCAAGAGACTTTAAGTCTTATTTCTTCCAAATAAAATATAAAACATATATACATTCTGAGTGTACGTACTGTGTGAATGCTATACTTCAATCAACTGAGAAGAAAGACTTTTATCGGGACACCATAAAGAACATAAATTGAATCTGTATTGATATATACAAACGTGTCGATTTTTAGCCAGGTACTTAGAATTTTTAAATCAAACCTATTTAGTAAGTCTTACATTTTTAAATACGTGTTTGACCTTAAGCTCAATTTCAAGCATTTGAAGGGTTTGTACTTGGTACAATGCAATCTTATATATTAAATTTCAATTTACTTAAGAATTTAAAAAATGTGTTTCATGGAGTGTGTGCTATTGTTTTGCTAATGTACTTTTTTGATTTTTCGCTAGGAAACTGATAAAATCCCTTAACCTCCTTGCGGAAAAAAGGGGTCAGTTGGGAATTGGAACCTGTCCCGGGGTAGGTGAAAACTGAACCGGTTCCGAAAAACAATATCACGAGATAGGTGAAAAGAGCACCGGTTCCTAAAGTACCTATCACGTGACCGGTTTAAAAGTCACGACTTGTCCTTTTAGACCAGATGGCAATTGACCCCTCCTAGGACAAGCCCATGTTAAAGAGATCGGTCCCTATCACAATGAACCGGTCATGTGACGTATCCTGGGATAGGTCCTTTTCCCGCAGGGCTCCTACCCAAACTGCTTAAGCTGGAGTACAGGCTAATTTGCTGATGACGTTGTATTTGAAATTTTTGCTAGGAACATTGTCTAACTGAGGAAAGTCCACCCCTAAACGACTTATCAAAACTGCTTTGGCTAGAAACCTGAAATTTAAAATGTATAATCTTTGGTATATGCACTTTGTAATTGACCGCAGATGAAGGGCGCCTCAAAATGATAAGTTCATTTTATTTTTGTTCTGTTTAGGAAAAAATAAAAAAGTATTGAGAAGCTCCCATATCTAAACTATTTGTTGCTCAAATGTTTTTCGTAAACACATCATTTGCTCTCATTTTTTTTCTGTGAGTTATATTTAGAAATTAAAATATCTTAAATGTACATTTTGCAATGCGTCAAAATGAAACTGCACATCAATATTTTTTGTTTAATTTATACATTGACCATTTTTATTAATTATTTTATAAAAACGATTGGGTATAGAATTTATCAAATCTCTGGTGTTTATAGTCCTAACATACATTTATCCCGCCAAGCATTCAAAGTTGACACTTTCATTTCTCCCAACAAGTTATATTAACGGTTTTCAACATAATCTTCCCGCACAAGTAGTCCTTAAATGTTCTCCATAATATTAAGATCTGGTGAACGTGGGGGCCATTCCATAAGAGATGTTTCAAGTTCCTCAAACAAAGTCTTAGTTGCTTTGCCAACATGGATTGATGAAAAATAAATGTTTTTTACGATGCGTAGACAGATAAAGCTACAAATGATTTGAGAGCACTCGCTGACTCTATCTCTTCTAGTTGAAGGAAACGCCAGGATCAGGGAAGAATAAGTTGATACAATTGTACTTTTTTTGATACTATTGGATTTAAGAAAGTACCGTGATACTCCCGAGAGACAATTGATACTCTCACAAATTGTTCCCTAATAAAAATTTGATATTCACTTATTTCAACATTTCCCCTATTTATATTCAATGTTTATGTAGTTTGGCAACTCCTTGATTTTTTCTTTTCGTATTTTCTTATTCTTATTCGTTTTTACTTATTAAATGCAATAAACGCTATTGTTAGGAAAAACTGCATTTTCATACACAACATTTTATGGTAGTTGTAATCAGTAGTTGTATCATTACGGTTAATATTTCTTTGTACATTAGGTAATGTTATTCACCAAATTTAGGGGAAAAATGTTATTTAGAAGGATGCTTATGTGAAAATTTTTGAAAATGTTGAAAATGGTGTAACTATTTTTCAAAAGAAATTGTATAAAAAATTTTCTCAGATTGAATATTGCATAAACAAAAGTTTAATGCAATGCAGATTTATTAGCACTGACCTTCTAAAACACAGTTTATTGATATTTTGCTTCACAAATATAACTAACGGTAAACAAATGAGAGCTAATTACTTATTTACACTCAGAATATTATGTAATTTACTGTTGTAGTTTGATAAAAATGTTTTTAGTTCGGTTTAAAATAAAGCAACATACATTTATTTTTAAAAGAAATATTTATTTAAACTTTTTTATACGTTTGTTTAAAATGACATTGTCATTTGCCGATTTTTTCAGCTTCATTTATTTTTCTCAATTGTTTGAAATTTAATAAAAAATATTCAAAAAATTTCAAAATGTTTTTTATTTAAATTGTTTGTTATGTATATAAATTATTTCAATTCAAATTACAAGAACTTTATAAACACATGCACATACACACATATCGTCATTCACACAAAATGTGTCTACCCAACAAACATAATTTCTAGCCTTAGAGAAATTATGAGATTTTCCATGGATAACAAGTGTATTTATCAAGTCATTCTCTAATAAAAAAGTAGATCCTATGAATGAGATTTAAAAATGTATTCTTAATTATGCTAGATAAATGTATTCCATTTATCGAATATATATGAAAATATCTACTACATCGTTCAAGGCAGTTTCTAATACAATTCATATGTTACATTTTCAGTTTTGTTTGTTATTAAATGATTTTCAAATCAAAAAACATGTATACTTAATTATTGAAAATTTTTAAATTTACTGCTGACAACAAGCCTATAATTCAAACTTATTTCAAACCTTTTTTACTCCCAAATACATTTGAGAATCACTAGGACATATTAAGTTTTTCAAATTTTTCTCGAGCTTCACTTTATAAAAATAATCAAAAATCATTGAAATATTAATCCAAAAAATGTACAAATATATGTATCGCCTTTTTAAAATAGTATATTTGTGATGCATATAAAATAGTTAAACCCTATTGTTGTCTCAAAAAATATTTACAAATTTATTAAAAAGTAAGTACTTATAGATTATAATGAGTGCATCAAATTTAAAAATTTTGTTATATACTTATAAATGTACTCTTTAACAGTTTTTTACAGAAATTAAAGAGCTCACTGAAGGCAATTAAAGGGTGTTAACACGTGTTTTAGAAGAGGTGAAAACTAATAATAATTCCAAAACAACCCTTCTCATCCGTGGAAGAGTTTTTAAAATTTAAAATGGAGATATCAAATGATGCGGAAAAATATTCTGTTGGTTCCTTACCATTAATCGGGGCTGCTCAATATCTTTGTTGGAAGGGAACAGAAACAAAAACAGCAGTTTGTACATGAACAATAACAAAGGCTTTAAAAGGTAACACAAAAACATAGAAACTGTTTCTAATGATTTCTATGTACATATAATATATTTTTAATTACAGCTACTTGTGTCCTGAAATTTGGTTCAGAAGCATATTTTAATTTTGATTAAAGTAGTATATTCTATTTCCAAAACAAACAAAAATAAAATATATATAATTCTTATATTTTTAAATGCATTTTTTATTTCCTTTTTTCTTGTTTTTAGTTTGTAGTGTTAGTATGTATTTAAATTTCAAAATGTACTTAATAAATTTTCTCCATAATGTAATTTTTAACTGTTAATAAACTATTTTTTTAATAACATTCCAAATAACTGCATTTAAAATTTCGTAAAACTGCATAGAAAAATACATTAAAAATATATTTGATAACTATAGAGAATATATATATATATACTACTCTAGTGTAGTATTTAATAATTAACATAATTCTCAACTCAATATCAGAACTAATTTTATTTTTACACAAAAATCAGGCTAGAGAAAGTTTTGAAATGTACATGAATTTTATATCAGTTCGAAGCCTTATATTAAACTCTATATAGATTTGAGAAATACACTCGAACTCTAACAGCCGTTTTTATAAAGAACGCTATGATTTTGAAATTGAGAATAAAAATTCTCAATGCTATTACCAAGTGTAAGGTTTAAGAAATAAACTAGTTAGCAAATCGTTATTTATTCAGAATTAATAGTAAATGTTTATTGGGAATAGCCTGTGTAAGTATACATTTAGTAGATACCCAACGAACATCAATTCAAGCCTTTGATGAATTTCGTGATTTTTCTTTGATATTAAATGTATTTGTGAATTCATTCTATATAAAAAAAAACCTAGACTTTGCATAACATTTGAAAAATATTTCAATATTATTTAAAAAATATTATTGAAAATGTCTGAAAGGTTTTAAATTATTCAGTTTACCCCCAGTATATTTTGCAGTCTTTTTCCAATTTAAAATATGGGTTAGATTTTTTTATTGTATGAAATCATTTTCCAATTGCAATTTAAAATAAAAAATATATATAATTTCAAAAAATATCCTATTTAAATTAAGTTTATTTAGAATTATTATCAAATCGTTTTCTAACTCTAAATATGTTTGATAATAACCCTCGAAAATGATTTTAGAAATAAATAATAAACATTTTTTTAATAACAATAAACATAAAGCCTTTCAAAATAAACGAAAGCTTTTAAAATAAAAAAAAAAAATACAGTAAAAAGATACAACTTTATGTAGAATCCGTGGAATTAAAGATTATTGTGAACATTCATACAAATGTGAGTATTAAATTTTTATGTCAATCAGTAAGTAAGCTGTTAAAATTAAAATATTTATGTTTGCAGGAAAATATAAGCATACATATTTATTATTTCTGGTCGTTCAAAACCGGTGTAAGTGATGCTGATTATGGAATCATATCAAGCGATTATAAACCAGATTTATTATTGAGTTCCGTTAGATTTTTCTTCTTCAAATACAAATCACAAATTTTGGCAAAAATATAATCAAAAATCTTGTTTTTTACAGAAAAATATAATATTGATCTTATGTCTGCACATGAGATTTAACCAAAATTTGTAAATTTCGATTCTAAAACGTAATGGAGAAACTGTACAAGTGGTCCATCTTTAATTCTCAATTAATGATTATGCCGTAAATAATTCTTTGAGTTAGGTAAGAAGATCAGAAAAATTCGTTTTGTGTTTTTGATTGGGTTTAACTCAATTTTGTATATGTGTATTTTGTATGTATTGTATATGTAAATGTGTTATTATTACTATAGGTCATAGTTTCCATGCTTGTTTCCCATCATTTCCGTTTCAAATAAATATTAACCAGATTTGCAAAGAAATAAATATTTCTCAATTTAAAATTACGAAAAATTCAGTTTCTGCCTTAAGACCTTTTCACCTAACTTCAAGGAATTAGCAGAATCGATTTTATAAGATCACGACATATTTACGATTAATATTATGTTTTTTCTCTTGAAAATTTTTCTGAAATTGTTAAGGTGAAAATACTTCATACTAGTAGCACTGCACAATTGCAAAAATTCCAGTTAGAAGCAAATTTCGTGCAACTTGAAGTCCATGTAAAAAATCGATTTTAGGAACTTTTTTCTGTATAAAACACATAAGATTCTGTTAAATAATAATTTTGTTAATAAAAGTAATAAGAATTTGGAAATTAGTTTCTAAAGATTTTGAATACATTTTTTTGAAGAAACCTTTAATATTCTCAGTATTAACTACAAAAAACGCACGGATTCTTAAGTTATTAAAAAATTACTATTTTACCGGAGTTTTTAACGCAAATATCTATTTGCTTGCAGGCATCCAAATATCTTACTAAATATGAAGTTTAAGATGTCGCAAAAATTCTCACTTGATAGCGAAATATTCTTTTATATATACAATAATTTATTTACATTTTCCCATATATATTTTCCAAGTATAAAAAATTAAAATTATTAATAAAATTGTTTAAATTTTGATTGGAAAATATGTAGTTTGATAAATAGCAATTCTCTCAACTTATTTTTAACAGTATTTCTCTAGTACAGAAGTAATGTATTTATTTATGAAATAGATTTGGTTTATCAGTGAATATCAACCATTATTATTGACTCAGAAAGGACTAGAAAAATATACTCGATATCTAATAGCCGTTTTTATGGGGAACGGCATGATTTTGAAGTTGAGAGCAAAAATTCTTAACCTTTTCTCAAGGTAGATTTTTACTCAATTATATATTTACTCAATTTCAACAGTAAATGTTTGTTGGGTAAAAAATAAAGAGAAATACAAAAAAAAAAACGGAAACAATCTCATTTAAATTGGTAGGTAAAATTTAACATTTATTTTTAACTGATTAATCGTTTTTTTTATTGATGTGTCAGTTGTTTAAAAAATAAATAACAAAACCCATTTTATTTAAATGAAAAGTATTTAAATGAATATCATTTATTAAATGCTATTTTTTGTTATTTTAACTATTTTAGGTGTAGAAACTTGAATATGTTAACATTTATATGGTATTAAGAAAAGCCTGTCCCTTAACGGCCAGCCCAAACTGCTAGAGCAAGGAAGTTGAAATTTGGTATGAAAAAAAATCCTACTTGGAGGATCAACACCGCTGAATCTAGGAGATTGAAGTATTGCATATAGGCTCCTCTCCAATCCTTAACTGAAGCCCGAAATTATATACACCTGTTTCGTGGAGATGGGCTAACTACTGATTTTTCTAAGGAAAAGTCCTGTCCATTTGGCTAGAAAATTAAAAATATTATATAAATATGTGTAATCGGAAATATAAAGTATGTGTTTTATTTGTCTGTGTAAATAAGGTATTTTTGTAACGATTTATATCTGGGGACGCTGGTAATCCCGGGATTACGACGGGTTGGCCCGTTAGTTAGATATAAATGTATAGACCAAAAAAAAATATGTTAAAACGAAAATTAAAATAAAAATTTTATTTTCACATAATTTATCATGAATTTTTATGAAACTTTTTAAAATATTTATATGAACACAATTGATTTATCAAACAGTTTCAACGATATTTTTTCCTGAGTGTATGGCGATTTTAAAAATTGCGAAATTTGGTAAAATTGGCTGTCAAAAATCAATAACTTTTTACCCAACTAGTTTTGCTTACAACTAACTCTTAACATATATATATATATATTCGAAAGCTTTGTTTTAATTTTCTCTTAGAAAAGTTGGAGCTATATTTGTAAAACGTGTCATAACGGTATCCTGTTTGTGCTAGCGCAAAAATAACAACTCATTTTACGAATAGAGACTTCAAATCAGCTTTGTTATTTAAAGCTTATTCGTCAGGCTTTTCACGTTTAATATTGTAATTCCAATACAAATTTGACACAAGTAACGCCAATCTATGCTAAGGAGTAAATATATTTTTAACAATAGGCCTGGTTGTGTACTTTTCCAGTAAAGTTTGGTAAAAATTACTCAGTAAAAAACGGAAAATTTGTAAGAATTAGTAAAATATCTAAAACATCTGATTGTAAATACCAAACAAAAAAAATCATTAGGTCAATATGTAAAATATGAACAAAAAAGGGAAATTAGATGTAAAGTGTTCTCCTGGAACATTCCGGACTTCCATCGTAAATAAGCTGATAATTGCATTTTTTTTACTTTTATATAAAAATATTTAATGTGTTTGGACAAATTCTTTGTTTTTCAGTTATATATTTTTCAATCAGCTGTTTTTTTTTCTTACAATCTCTTATTGGCAATAATTTATCCAGTAAAAACCAGTAAGTTCTCTTGCATTAAGCTATCACTTTACTCTCAATTTTTGCTCTCCTTACTGAGTATTTGTGTAAACAAACACCTTCCAGTAATAACTTTTACAAATTTTTACGAATTTGTACACATTTTTGAGTTCCCAGACACACTTAATACTTGAGTTTAAAGCATTGAGGCATTTCTTCTGCCAATTCTGTTGCATCAGCATTTATATAAAAAACAATGAAACGTACAACGACAACAATTGTTGTTGTGAGAGAAAACGCGTCCAAAATACCGACGTACGACGGTATCTGAAAAAACTGACATATTTATTTTAGTGTACAGATTCTTTCCTCTCCAGTGTCTCTTTCCCTTACTAACGACCCAAGTTTTGTTCTTGCTTTTTACATTTAAATTTATTTATATAAAATGAAATAATTATTTTAATAAGAATTTAGAAATGAACATACATACTAAGTTGGTTTATAGTACGTTGTTCATTCGCAAGTACATGAAAGCCATGCAATAACGTATGTTAATTTTACTCATCATATATTTTTTGTTTACAAAATTTTTAAAATGGGGGAACTCTGTTAAGAGAATTAGAAACAAAATACAAGAGTAAGAAAAACGTTTTGAAAATAAAATAGATTCTCTTTTAGTAGTCAATTTGTAAGGAAAGATAAGGAACGTTGTTGTACTGGACCGTCACTTAGTTTTCCCCAAGTAATTTTTTGAAGACTTTGTGTGTATTTTTTATTTCGATACAATGCAATTGCTTTAACCAAAAAATTGTTATTTAGCCAAAATCTTAGGACCGTTTCATTGGCGACCTTGGGCATTAGAGGGTTCATAACCTGGGTCACAAAGCCGAAAAGAAAAGATTTAAAATTCAGGTATGGCCTCACCTAATTTTTTTTTTAATACGCCAAGTTTACTATTAAGTTAACGACATTTATATTTCTAAATCAAAAATAAAATAACAAAAGATACATTTTTAAAACAATAGTATAATGTGATACCAGTTTTGCCTAATACAACAGACAAAATAAAACATAGTTTTGCAATCTCAAGATATTTGTATTTTATAATGATTACATCAACATGATTAACTTTTGTCAAATAAAATTTTAAATTTGTTAGCGCAGGTCAGATACAAAGACGCTATTAGTTTTATTGTGTGTGAGGAAAAGAAATTTAAATCATATAAAAGTCTTGAGCAGATTTAGGAAAGCATCAGTTTATTTAATAATTTCATACAAACAGCAAGTTAAGGGATATTAGCAAACAAAATGAAAGTATTTGTAACAATTATGGTAAGTTTAGCAAGGGAAAAAACTTTGAGAAATACTTGCATATATTTATTTTCTTCAATTTCTTTATTAGTGTTTTGCAGTGGCAGCATCAGTAGCAGCACAACATGGTTATAACTATCAACAACCAAAACAATCCTTCCGGCCTACCCAACATATCGGTAATAATGGAATTTATTCGGCACAACAAGCACCTCCTTTGGCCTCATTGAATGTGCCATACCAACAACAGCAGCAACAATTCCAACAAAACTTTGTATCTTCAGGTCCAGGTCCACAACCTCTTGAAGCTCCACCACAATATACAACTCCATTCACACAACAATTCACCCCTCCAGCTAACCAATATCTTGCACCAGCTTCAAGTGCTCAATACCAACCTCAACAACAAACCATCATTTCCAAGGATATTTTTATTCATTCTGCCCCTGAAGAAACTGAGGAAATTGGAATCGATCGAGGTGTTGAAGCTGGTCCCATCCGCAAGAACTATCGCATTGTTTTCATTAAGGCTCCAGCCCAAAACTTGAAACTAAACTTGGCCTCTCTTAAACAGGCTCAAGCTTCAAACGAAGAAAAAACTATCATCTATGTGTTGTCCAAGAAACCCGATCTTGGCAATCTTCAAGGCCAATTGGCCGCTGTACAAAACCAAAACAAAGCCCACAAACCTGAAGTATACTTTATTAAGTACAAGACTCAAGATGAAGCCAACCGTGCTCAACAAGAAATCCAAGCTCAATACGATTCTTTGGGTGGATCCACCAGCGTTACTGATGCTGGTGTTTCTTCAGTTACTTCAGTCATTGGTGGTAGACCCGTCAATTCTGGTTCAGTTGGTTCTTCATTCCCAGACTCTGGATCCTCATTCTCTAGTTCAGCTGGTCCCTCATTCTCTAGTTCAGGTGGTTCCTCATTATCTGGTTTAGGTGGTTCTTCATTATCTGGATCAGCTGGTTCCTCGTTCTCTGGTTCAGTTGGTCCCTCATTCTCTGGTACTTCTTTAAATAGTGGCAGCAATTTTGCTGGATCAGTTCAACAACAACAATTCTCCCAACTATCTTATCAATCAAGCCAAGGTACAACTTCCTCAACTGTTGGTATTGGTGGTACTCCTTCTCAAAAGTACTTGCCTGTTTCTAAAAAATAAGATGCTTTCATTTTATTTTTTTGTTTTGTAAATAGTGATTTCAAAATTTTTCTCTTTCTTTTAGTAAATTTTCACATTCCTTTTAATTTTTTTTTTCATATTTTATTACTCTAGTTTTCAATTGTTTGTAAATATATGCAGTTAATTTATTAAAAAAATAATTTATTAAGTAAATCATAATAAAAACAAGTATTTAAAAAAAACATAAATGTTTGTATTAATTTAATTTATTTCGTTAATTTAGCTATATAAATATTTATTTAACCATTTTTGATTACTTAAAACATCATCAATCACTACCTAGTTTTGAATTGCTTCATATTTAGTTTTGCAAACAAATAATAAAAATATTTTTTATTGATTGAAAGTCTTCGAACGTCATTTTTATTTAAATTAAATTGTTGCTAATTTTCGAATTAATTTAATATTTGGCAAATTTTTTATTGGATTGAATTTATCAATGTTAACAAACTACAGTGACGCATAGATTATTTTTTGGTATATTTTGTGGTATATTTTATTCTGAACTCTAAAAATAAATGATGGAGTTTTTTAGATAATTTAGTCTTCAATATAAAACACCAAAAAACTTTGCACAACTATCAACATTGAATTGAATTGAATTTTTTGAAATAAAACTAAATAAGCACGTAATTCTCATGTCTCATGTCTGTTGATTTTTATTCTTAACTTTTTTGTAATAACGGATTCTAAAAACTAACTGGTGATCAAAACATTAACAATATTGATATCAGAAAGATTGCCTCTATTCAAAAGTATTAAAATCAGTTAGATTTGCGTGTTTTACAAGGTCAACGCACTTGAATAGAAAATGCGAGTTAGTTTTTGAACATGTCGAAAGTGTAAAGAAGCTATAAAGAAAGAGTGTACAAAAATATTACCACAATGCACTAAAAAGATGGTTGACTCTATGAAATCCAGATTAAAAGCTGTAATAAATCAATAATATTAAATAATTATTTTTCAACAATTTTTTTATTCTTCTTTTGCCATACACGAAATAAGCTGATATTAGAATAATGTGCTTGTTTAGTTTTTTCAATAAATCGTTCAATGTTGATATTCGTGTAAATTTTTTTGGCGTTTTATATTGAATACTAAATTATCTACAAAACTGCATCATTTATTTGTAGAGTTCATAATAAAAGATACAACTTTTATGCTTGGTTTTTCAAAATGTTCCTCACACGGAATAAGCTGTACGTCACTCTACATATGGTCTGAAAAAGTCACAATATTATATTAAATAAAATACATAGTACTTGTTATTCCAAAATGAAGGCAAAAATTCTTTTTGTGTAAAGTAATAAAAAGTAAAAGCCTACAAATTAGGTATAAAATTAAAGGTATTTAAGAAACATTTTTAATGTGTTTAAACATGTTTTATCATGCCTTAAATATCGTGAAATTTAACGAAATGTTACATTTTGGATATTTAAATGTTATATTGAAGAAGTTGTGCATGCTTAGACATGTTTTAAACACATTTAAATATGGATCTTAAATATCTTTAATTTTATACCTAATTTGTCGCTTTTACTTTTTATTACTATGCACAAAAAGACATTTTGTAAGAAAGGTCTGACAAAGGCAACATTTTTGGTCAGAAAATAAAACGGCGTTATTATTTTGATAAGCAATTCATTAATTTAAAGTTTAGTAACTAATTTTTCAAAATTTCTAAGAAAAATATTTTTTATTTTATTATTTTAATTTTTATTCATGATAAAATTTCGTTAATATTATCAGTTCCCGGTAAATAATTTTGCTGGAAATCAAGTTGAATTGCAGCACTTTTTTCTGTTTTATGTAGTAATGTGAGAATTGTCTGATTATTCAAAAACATGATGAAATCATAAAACAGTAATTTTAGTTATTACAAATAACGATTAATTGATTAATCTTCAAATTGATTAAAGAATATTTAGAAAAATTTAATAGTGTTATATTTTTCTCCGTTGAAGACATCAATATATAATAATCAATAATGACCAATTGTCAGTATATGTTGATTATTTTTCAATGTTATATATATATCTGTTTAATTGTCTTTAATTAGAGCTATATAAGACATAACCATTAAACAAAGACAAAGTTGGCATACTTTTTGATTTTTTAACACTTTCAATTTAATTAAAATTTGAATTAATTCTGATTAATTAAATTTTTTATTTTATCAAAAAATGTATTAACCACACAGTTTGATTACTCATCCATTTAAACAAGTTTGTAAGTTAAATGAAATTTCATTTTGTCATTTGTTTTTAAATGTTGTTTACAGATAAATCAGAAATTAAATTATCATTCTGTTAAAAACAAATGTTTTAATATTACCTACCGATTCGGTAAAAATAAATGATTATTCATTTACTTAAAAATTGGATTTCCGTTCTATGTAAAAATGTGCAGGGGTGTGAAAGGATGAAGCTGGAAACCTGGAGAAGATGGATAACACTCTGAACACAAATAAACTAATGTTTGAGTTTATTTATTATAAAAAGAGGAAGTTATTTCAGTCGGTTTTACGGAAATAGTATCTACGACATCTTTTTTTTACGAATATTGACGTTTATATTTTCGGACTTTTTAAGAAAGAGAGATACATATAGTATATTTTAAGATTTATAATTGGCAATACGAACCGGTTTAGGGTTTTAGGGATTGCGTGACGGATTTAATGACAAAATTAGACTTTTGGCATTAACATTACCGCCCGCCTTGCAGTATATGTGCAAATAATAATACCGAAGGTCGTAGATACATTTAATGTTAAAAAAATTATAATAGAAGTTATGTAATACAAATATATGACATAGGTATAATAAGTGTGTTAAATTCAAAGTTGTAAATAATTCATTTAGTTTATCTTTAATTCATTTACTTATAACTTAATATATATTGTAATCTAAGGGTAAAGTGGAAGTTGCGTTTAAATTTTGCTTAAAGATATGTGTTTGACAGTGCATCAATTTTAGTGTTTAGGTTGGACAAGGTCCATAGATAGTCCAGCCAAACTTGGTACTTTGTGCAGTTGGATAACCTGTTCTATAGATAACTCCCTCACGTATCACCTTCGGATAAAGGTCAACACCTATTATAATGTCTATACCAGCGGACTCGTAAAACTTTGTGTCTGCGAGAAATAAATCACGAAAATTTTTTCTAAAGGACTCCGGTAGCGATTGAGTCGGAGTAAGAAGGGTGATGCGATTAGCGACGCGAAAGGTTTCCTGGATCTTCGAATTAGAATCAAATCGCGATTTTAAAGTTAGTGGACATGTGGTCTTATTCTGCAAGGTTAACGTTCTTAAGCGAAGTTTTTCGACAAACTGTTTTGAAATTCGACTAATCGGTGACCCAGAGTCTAGTAGACAACGTGCTTGGGATGTTGTTGTATCCAGCTTGTTGTCGGTCTTTGCCACTTTACTCGCTTTTGCAATTATTTAAGGTACTCGCTTTTCCAGCGAGTACAAAATTTTTGATGAACCACCTTTAGCCGTTGGAACTTCATTAATTTTCGGATCTATAGGTGCTAATATTGGAGATCCTATTAAGAAATGTCCTGGAGTCAGAGCTGAAAGGTCAGTAGGATCTTGAGAAAGTGGAGACAATGGTCTAGAATTTAAACAAGCTTCAATTTTTGATAGTAAAGTTGAAAATTCTTCAAAAGTGTATTTAAAACAGCCTGATATCTTCCGGAAATGAGTCTTAAAGCTTTTTACACCTGCCTCCCATAACCCACCCATATGTGGAGCACCTGGTGGAATAAAATGCCAGGTTATATTTTGGTGGGTGTAGTTAGCTGTGAGGTTCTGGTGTGATGTTTGAATAAAATATTTTGCTAGTAGTTTGGAAGCACCAACAAAAGTTGTACCATTGTCGGAATGCAAATGAAGCGGGCATCCACGGCGCGATACAAATCGGTTGAAGGCAGCTAAGAATGCAGAAGTCGACAAATCGGAGGTAGCTTCTAAGTGAATTGCCTTCGTGGAGAAACAAACAAATACACAAACGTATCCCTTTATAATACGGCATGCACGGCCGGAATAGCTCATAATATCGAAAGGCCCTGTGAAGTCTAGGCCCGTATGCGTGAAAGGTCGCGATATTTCAGATCTTTCAGGAGGTAATGCCGCCATTATCTGCTTTTGGCACCTCCTTTTGTATAAAATGCAAGGCTTGCATTTGTTTATTGTGGTTTTAATTAAATTTTTAACCTTTGGTATCCAATATTGTGTTCTTATTATTCGAAGGACGAGCTGGTTGCCTCCATGTTTAGAATACTGACAGTTATATGGGATTAAGATTAGATGTCTTTCATTAAAGGATAACCCAGGGGACGCTTCAAGTCTGCCAAATGAACGAATTAAGCCTTCTTGGTCGAGGAATGGGTTTAAATTCAGAATAAAGCTTGAAGACGATATAGCCAATTTAGAAGTAAGGGCTTTGTATTCATTTGGATACCAAGCTTTCTGATTCATGACTATGAGTCTGTCACGAACAGCCGTTATCTCAGGGCTTGAAATAATATATGATATCGTGGAGAAATCAGACCTATATTTTGGATGAGTGCGGTGGAAAAACCTGTATACATATGCTGTTACTCGCAGCGCCTTCGAAAATGAGGAAAATCTTTCCAAGATATCTTCAAAACATTGAAAATAAGAAAAGTTTACTTTTACAACTTTTCTTTCAAGGTCAATTTCTGGTATTTTCTGTGGATTAAAATTTGGCCAAAGGTCTGCTAAATTTTGAAGCCATGCCGGACCGTTCCACCATAAATCATCCCTAAGAAGGTCCTGAGGAAGTGCTCCATGGCTAGCTAAGTCGGCGGGGTTGAGTTCAGACTCGACATGATGGCAGTGTATTGGATCAACAATTTCAATAATTTTGGATATTCTGTTAGCGACAAAAGTCATCCAAAAACAAGGAGGTTTTGCTAGCCATGAGAGGACAATAGTCGAATCTGTCCAGCAAAAAACCGAGTAGTTAGGAATTTCCAATCTAGGTATTATACCATCAAGCATTTCCGCTAGTAAAACCGCTCCACACAGTTCTAGTCTCGGAATGGACAGGGTCTTAATTGGAGCGACCTTGGTCTTAAAGGAAACCAGGTAAGAAGAAATCGATTCGCCGTCGTCAATGCGAATATAAATTGCGGCTGCGTATGCCTTTTCCCAGGCATCGCAGAAGCAATGGAATTAGACATTAGCGTTAGGAACGTATTCTAGCCATCTTGGTATTCGGATTTCATTCAAAAGGGAATAACTTAATTGGAAATTTTTCCATTCTACAAGTGTATCAGGAGAAAGGACATCATCCCAATCTGTACCATCTATCCATATTCTTTGCATTATGATTTTTGCTAATATAATGCAAGGCGCCAACCAGCCGGCGGGGTCAAATAATTTGGATATCTGCGAAAGAACTTCTCTTTAATATATTTGCCAGTTTCCGAAAAAGGTTTCGTAGAAAAATAAAACGAATCCGACAGAGCATTCCAGCGAATTCCTAACATCTTCGCAGTGCTACTGTCATCGAAATCTAAAAAGTCCTCATATAGTAAATGTTCAGAAGGTAAATCGGCCAGGATTTCCCTTGAGTTGGTGGTCCATTTTCGTAGCGAGAACCCTGCCGATTTCAAAGCAAGAATAAGCTTATTTTATGATTTGATTGCCATTGGAATAGAATGAGCATCCACGAGTGCATCATCAACATACATTGAATTGCGATAAATAGATAAATAGATTGAACATCATCTGCCAACTGTAGCATAGTACGGATCGCTAAATATGGTGCACAATTAACACCGAAGGTTGCGGTTTTAAGTTCGTAGTCTTGGATCGGATCGGTTGGATTTTTACGAAAAAGGATTCTCTGGAAAGATGTATGATCTGGATTAACTAAGATCTGTCTATACATCTTTTGAATGTCCGCATTAAAAACGTACTTGAAGAAGCGCCACTTGTGTAGTAGAAGAGTTAAATCGCTTTGGAGAACTGGACCAGTGTTATCATCATTATATCATTTAAACTTAATCCATTTGAGGAAGAAGAGGAAGAATTAAATACTACACGAACTTTTGTGGTCGTATTTTCCGGTTTTAAAACCGCATGATGTGGCAAGTAATAGTGTAATGGAACCTTAGGGAAATCTGGTGGATAAACCCTGACCATATGTTTCAAATCTATATACTCTTCCAGGACCTTATCGTACTCCTCCTTAAAAGCCGGTGTACGTAGTAATTTGGCTTCGTTTCTAAAGAACTGTGCCATCGCACTGTTTCTAGACTGACCTACACCCGAATATCCTTCTTTGAATGGGAAAAACACGATGTATCTACCATCCTTGTCTCGATTTGTAGTTTTACCAAACAAATCTTCGCAAAATTTGTCGGAGGGAGATAGGAAATTCTTCCGTGGGAGATTCTCCACCTCCCAAAAGCGTGACATTTCCCTTTCCAGCGAAACCTTGCGCATGAATGAAGCAATGTTTGAATTTAAAATGGAAGAATGAGGAAAAACTGGGCCAGTCAGAATCCATCCAAAAATGGTTACTTGTGCCATCAAAGAATTACACACCTCCAGCTTGTTTGCCGAAAGCATAATAGAGGGATACAGCTCGCCCCCTAATAATATATCCACCTTTAAACTATCGCAAAAGTGGGGGTCCGCAAGTTTAATCTGGGGAAGGTCGGAAAAATAAGAGGAATCTATTTGTCGGGAGGGAAGACTACTTGACACTCGTTGAACTATCAAGGCATTAACTGGTATTTTAATATTCTCGTCTAATGGTGAACCCAGTACAAACGAACAATGTCGTTGTGTAGAGGCAGAGATACAGTCATTCATCCCGGAAACATCCTGAGGTCTTGTCCTCTTTCTTGGCAGCTTGATAAGTTACCAACATCTTCGGAAACGAAAGATCCCTCAGAGCATGGATCAATGAGGGCGCGTGCCCTGACTTTCATGCCATTATGACAAATGTCAACCACAGCCGTACCTAGCAACACACCCTTATTGTTGGACTGTATCGCATTTAAATTGGGGGTAGAAGGAAATGGAGCTGAGCTCGGATTCAAGGTAGAATTCGAGCCGGTGCTAGGCATCTGAGCGGATTGGTTGACATTAGATTTAACCGGGTCCCTATGCAGCAGAGTGTTGTGGCGCTTTTGGTATCTGAAGCAGCTATGTTTGCTTGTGCAGCTTTTAACTGCGTGTGATTTCGAAAAGCAATTTAAACAAAGATGCTGCTTTTTGATTTCAGAGAACCTGTGATTCACGTCCATTTTTAGACATCGAGGACATTTGCGAATTACGTGAGATTCTTTTGAGCAAAGAGGGCAGTTTGGGTCTACAATTTTTGTTTGAAATGTGTTCATTCTTTTCGCGCTTATCGAATTTTTCGAGCCCTTTGAATTGCCATTAGATAATTTTAAGAACGATGGGTTACGAGAATTAGAAACCGATTCTAAAGTTCTGCATCTGTCGCTAAGAAAAGAATGCAATGCAGCCCATTTGGGAGTATCGTTTTTGTCTGATACAGTTTGCTCAAAAAGAATAAGGGTTTCTGCTGGAAGACAATTGGTACATGCAAAGACAAAGAGAGCGTTCCAACTATCGATGTCAATCCCATAAAACTTAAGTGTATTTATACACGAATTTATCTCACCTTGTAGAGTTGCAATTGCTATACGAGACTCGGAAGGAAAAGGTTTGAGATTAAATAGAATTGTTAACTGACTGTCGATAAGTGCGCGCCTATTTTCGTATCTTTAACAAAGGCTTACCCAAGCAGTTTGAAAACCTTCGTTTGATATTTCCGTTTTCTCAACAATTAATTTAGCATCTCCTTTCGTACTTGCGATTAAAGTAAGTAATTTTTCGATACCACTAGCTTTTGAGTTTTTTATACAAAGAGCGGTAAACAAATCGCGAAATTTGGGCCATGCTGTATATTCTCCGTCAAATGGCTCGATTTTGAAAGGAGGGACCTGGAACCCATAACCCGAATCTCTAGCCTTACAAGCCCCAGTTTCCTGTTGCTGAATTTTCGAAAGCGGTGTCGGTCTCGAAGCATTTTTCTCTGCCTAAAATTCGACCAAGCGATCGGCTAAACGAATAAAATTGTCGAGTGACATCTTAAACAGACAGGGGGATTTTACTTTGCGTAGTCTTAACGGTTATTGCACAAAGCTTCAATTTTAATACTTTCTTTTTTTTAATTGCGAGTTAATGTTCCTTTACTGTAAGAAACTAAATGTATGAATAAACAAGTACAAAATTTCCGATAAGCCGAAAAATTTGTAAATCAAGAAAAATGTTAAACAAAGTTATAGATATTTGTTTAATAAAAATAAAATATACAGCAAATTTCAACTAAAAGGATTTGTTAAGTTTTGATAAATATCCGCAATGAATTTTAAAATCAAAATTCTTAAGATATTCCTGTTCGACTATTTTACATTTCAGCAAACGATATGTGGTTTGGATTTAAAAATGGTATCTGTAATCCAAGTCAAACGTTTAAATTTGCTGTATCTTGCGAATGCTTTTGTTCTTTTATTTGGAATGAGCTCAATCAGTGACAAAATGTAAACAATTAATTGGAATGAGAAGAAAAAAAAATCGAAAAATTAAAGCATGGATGGGAATTTGGTCAAAAAATTTTGTGCCAAATAACAAAATAATTGGTACTTTTTATGTTGTTAAAAAGTTGATAAAAAACAATATAAACCAAATTTAATATGTACCTTAAATGTTATCTTTACAAAACTTTTTGATAACTTTCATACGGTCACCTTTAAGAAATCCTGTTTCCCTTTTTTTTTTACTAAAAAAAAATCAAACAAATTCGCAGTTCATGAATTTTTTTTAAGTCGTATGGAAAAAAAAGCGGTCAAAATGCACCAAAAAAGTACGATTGTACCAAGATTTTCATCCGTATTGGAAAGTAGTCAGAGAAGAAATTTGCCTCTTTTAAAAACGGGTATCTTAATGTAAAAGAGATGAGAAAGATATGTAGTTGATCGTAAAGGGCGGAGTTTAAACGAAAGGGAACAATTTTAAGAGAATGTAAAACTTTTGAGAGGAGAAATGTAAAACTCTTTCTGGGTTTTTAACCATGTGTGTGAGATATGTTAAATAATTTAAAGAAACACAAACGAACTTAACATCTTTTACTCAGACATAATTCGAAAAAAAACCGCAATTGTTATCAAACATGTTCGCTGAACTAATTAAGGTTCCAAGTTTGAACAAAATCATGAAACAAATTAGCTTTCTTATAGAACTATATTTGGAGCAAATATGGATGAAGTATATGAAAAACACTAATAAATTTTTTGACTTAACTCACCGACCTTAATTATTTTCATGTACCTTCCTCCTGGTCTACTACCTGGACTACAACCTTCCTCTGGCTTAAAATTGGCAGATAGACACAGATCTTCGTCCTTTTAATCTACTGTGATGGTTTTATATTTTAATTTCATATTCTCATTGTACATATTACACGTGGTGTAACGTTTAGTAAACGAAAGGTAATTAAATCAAATAAAGCCACTAAAAACTAATTGCACCATCAAACGCAGTATAGAAAAGAAAGCAAAATAAGAACGAACCTGTATTTTCAATGTTGTTGTTGTCAATTGTGCAATAAAATATTAATGTTGACTGATATGTTCTCCAATATAGAAATCTCAGAGTATGCTCAAACAATCCAGTTCGAAGGACCAATGTTTCTATGTAAGAATGTGCAGGGGTGTGGAAGGATGAAGTTGGAAACCTGGAGAAGATGGATAATACTCTGAGCACAAATAAACTAATGTTTGAGTTTATTTGCTCAGAATCAATAAAACGTTCCGTGAAATGGAAGAAATAGAAAAAAAAAACACAAAAACTTATTAGGATTATTTACAAGTTTATGGAGAACGATCTTACCAGTTCGACACGTGAAGTAACAAGAGGAAGTTATTTCAGTCGGTTTTACGGAAATAGTATCTACGACATCTTTTTTTTACGAATATTGACGTTTATATTTTCGGACTTTTTAAGAAAGAGAGATACATATAGTGTATTTTAAGACTTATAATTGGCAATATGAACCGGTTTAGGGTTTTAGGGATTGCGTGACGGATTTAATGACAAAATTAGGCTTTTGGCATTGTATATATATATATATATATATGAATTCGTTGAAAAAATTGTTTCATTATATAAAACATGGCGGAAATTGCAAACGTCAAACATCAGTACAGAAGAAACAGGAGCAAGATTTCGTTGATAACCTGGATGATTTATTTAAAATAGCTCATGCAATGGATATAATAAAAATTGAAGGGCATAAATTATTTTGAATAAATCAAAGAAAAAAAAGACGACCGGTTTCGATAATAGGCGCTCACAAAATTTAAAGCAGATAAAAAATGATCGTCATCTCGAAATACATAACGCCAGCTTCCTAGGTACGTATCAAAAAAATTATGTAGGTACCGACTAGTGCTTATTAATTTAAAAATATAGATGTTACAATATAATGTATTCGGTAAGTTTGTAGACCAGTTTTTAAGTGATTCACGTTTTAAAATAAATTTAAGTTATTGTAACTAACAGTATAGTTTAACTGAAATAAAGCATCAAAATCTAGCAAATGTTGGTCATTGTCGAAGATTTATCAAAAATTTCGTTACTTTTCGGTACTCGTCACTTATTTTCTTTTCTGACAAAAATTTTTAATTGGTTTAAACCGAATACCTAATATTAATTAAATTGCAGAAAATATAAAATTTAATAAAATTCATAAAACCTTAATAAGTGACAAAAATCGTTGTTTTCTCGAAATCCGCTGAAGTTAAATCGCTGCACTGGCCAAATGAAAAGAGGAATACCTTAAATTTTTGGCGGTTTTAAACCTAAATATGTGCTTAATTAAACCTTAAAGTCCAATCGTTGATTTCTTTAAATTTCTTAAAAAAAATTGTTTGAAACTTTAAAATTGGAAATTTTAAAACTGTGTTTAAAAATTTAGACCATTTTGACTTTAGTTTAAAACGAGTTTGCAAAGCACATGATAAAAAATACTTTTAAATTGAGTACATTGGAGCTAATAAAATACAAAAATGTTTTTGCATTACATTATTTCTACAAATTTCAAAATTTGGGCTCAAACTTCTTGATTAAGCGTTCTGTGACACATTAGTTGTCGGGGGCGATTGTAATAACTTGGTTTTTTTTAACCGATTTTAGTTTTTATTGCCTTAATAAAGGGTGTCCCAAGAAGAACGCAATTTTTAAATCTGGCAACATTCGAAGTGTCATTGTTTGACATTTGAACAATTGTTATTGTTTGCTAGTAGAAGGTACGAGGTTAGTAAAAATAGAGCGCTACACGAATGAACAACGCATTCTCATTGTGAAATTGTTTTTCCAAAATGGTGAAAGTTTTGCGGCTACAGTTCGCAAATTGCGATCAATTTGGGGTCACATAATGCTCCAAAAGAGTCAACTGTAAAGAGATTAATGGATAAATTTGTCGAAACTGGGTCTGTTAGTGATGTAAAGACAACAACGCGACATCGACCAGGTCGATCGACCGAAAATGTCGCAGCTGTACGTGATGATGTCGCTCAAACTCCATCCACCTCAATTCGACACCGAGCTCAGCAAATTGGTGTGTCCAAATCCACTTTGCAGCGAATTTTGACGAAAGATTTGCATCTTCATGCATACAAAGTTCAATTGACTCAGGAACTGAAGCCAGCTGACCATGGACAGCGAAGGGAGTTCGTTAATTGGGTATTGGAGAGACAACATGAAAATGCTGATTTTGCCGATAAAATCATCTTCAGTGACGAGGCCCATTTTCATCTTGATGGCTTCGTCAATAGGCAGAATTGTCGCATTTGGGGTGAGGAAAATCGAGTGATTCACGAGAAGCAAATGCATCCTCAACGTGTCACTGTGTGGTGTGGTTTTTGGGCTGAAGGAATCATTGGACCTTTTTTTTATGAAAATGAGGCAGGTCAAGCGCAAACAGTCAATGGTGTTCGTTATCGTGAAATGATAACCAGTTTTTTCTTGCCTAGAATTGAAGAAATGAATGTGGAGGGCATGTGGTTCCAACAAGACGGCGCCACATGTCATACAGCCAGAGAAACAATTCAATTGCTGCATCAGTCATTTCCCGGTCGTGTTATTTCGCGTTTTGGAGATCAGAATTGGCCGCCTAGATCGTGCGATTTAACACCATTAGATTTTTTTCTTTGGGGTTTTTTGAAGTCGATGGTTTACGCGAATAAGCCGACGACGACTCAAGCCTTAAAAGAGGAAATTGGACGCTGCATTAATGAAATACCGCAGCATTCATGCAAAACGGTCATTGAAAATTTCATTAAAAGATCGCGTTAATGCCAGCAAAGCCGCGGCGGCCATCTGCACGATATATTGTTCCATACATAACCTCATTCTGTCTACTTTACTATATAATAAAGTTTCACGATTTTTTTTTAAATATCTGTGTTTTATTTAAAATTTAAAAATTGCGTTCTTCTTGGGACACCCTTTAGAAAGATAATTTACTGTTTATTACAATTTTGTAATCTTTTTAATTCATGATCAATTTAAAATATAAAAAACTTTAAGAAATTTAAAATAAGTCATATTTTTTACATTTTCCATTTTTCAAACTTCAGAACCGTTGAGGCACGTGTTTCTTTTATCCGATGGTCCTAATTTTGTAGGAGACGTTGTTTTACTCCAAAATACATGTTTTAAAGGGGGGGGGTCCAGTCAATAACACAAATTTTTTTTGGGGAACCCTAATATATTGTTACACGAAATTTCTACACACTAATTTTAACAGCTGGAAAAATCTAGTGTGGTAATAACCTAGAAATAATAAGAATACTTGACTACTCATATTAATACTGGTACTCAATGACGCAGCAGTTCAGTTTATAAGTAAAACGCAAAGTGTGAAGAACTAAAGTGTGGCTAATGTTTAGTCTATCTATATCGTATAAATAAAGTGTGCTATTAAAGTGCATTTCTGTAATTTTTAGTGACAGTTATAAATAAACAGAGCTATAGAGAATTTCACACAGTGTTTATCATTTGCAATATAGAAAGAACTCGATTTATTTAAAAGGTAAATAAATCAACGATTTTATAAAGGGTAAAATCGTAACAATTGGTGTCAAAAGTGGGATTGCAAAATAATAAGCAGTCATGAAATTGGAGGAGCTTAAAGTGGAACAGCTCAAGAAGGAATTGAGCAAATTGGAGCTACCGACAGCAGGTAATAAGACAGAATTGCAAAAACAGCTAATAGAGGAATTAGAGCGGCGTAACATTGACATTGCGACTTACGAATTTGAAGAAAAAGAAGCAATGGAGGTTAGTACTCGTAAATTGGAAGGTAATATGGAGTTAAGCGCAATGTTTGCTGCTATGATGGAAAAAATAGAAACTTCTCGAGCAGACAGCGAGAAACTGCTAACTAAGATGGAAAAAAATTATAAACTGTTGGAAACTTCGAGAGCTGACAACGAAAAACTTTAAGGTAAGATAAAAATGGAACTGCTAGAAACATCGAGAGCAGACAACGAGAAATTGTTAGCTAAGGTGGAAGAAAAACTTCAAGAAACTTCTAGAGCCACTAATGAGAAAATCTCTGAGGTTTCCAAAAGAGTTTCCGACTTAGAGAACGGCGTAGATAAATTCGAGGCACAAACCAAAGATGTTGAGAGAAAAATACAAAATCCATTTAATGTTTTCAAGTTCCAGTTCGAGACAGTTGCTGCCTGGCTTTAAAAGGAAACGCTGCATAAATTCTAGAAAGTGGCCAATTAGCTGCAGAAATAATTATGACGACATAATCTTGGCACTGCAGCGAAAGTATGGTGGCGAACACAAAAAACAAATATACCGAATGGAACTAAGAGGTAGACTGCAGAAAGCAAATGAGTCATTGCAGGATTTTGCAACAGAAATTGAGCGGTTGGTGCAGCTGTCGTATCCGGGCGAAAATCATCCATTATTAGATGAATTCAAAATTGAAGCATTTGTGAAGGGAATTCATGATCCTGATGTAAGGTACGCGCTGTGTGCTACACGAAAATCATCTTTTGCGGAAACTGTTTCATTTGCACTGTCACAGGAGACTGCGAAAATAATTGCTAAGCCGCAAATATTTAATGTGCGAAACCTCGAAGTAACTGCTGAAAAAGAGGAAGATATAAGCGCTAAGTTTATAGAAGCAGTTAAAGAGGCAGTAATGCAGGCATTAGGGAGAAAGCAAGTTAAGGCCGAGTGCTATAACTGCGGAAGAGTTGGACATTTTTAGCGGAACTGCCGAGCACCAGGAAAAAGCTTCCGGCCGGTTAATAAATTAGCACAGAAGTCACCGTTAAAACCAAAAAGAGCTAGCACTGCGGGACACGATCCAGCTCATACAAGCGAGGGCCCCACAATCTCCATATCAGTGATACAGCAGGGAAAAAGCAATTTTACTGCATGCGGATATATCAACGATAGAAAGCACATTTGTACTATAGACACAAGAGCATCACAGTCTGTTATTAGACCCGATTTAGTTAAGGAGGCAATTGAACCCTTGTATGAGGTGAGACTGCGCACAGCTACTGGGGAGACTGGTATTTTGTTATAGTTTGTTTTTTGAATGACAGATTCAAATAGTAAAAAAATATATTTCTATGAAGACTTTGTTGACTGTTTCTGGCTATACCTCCTTCCAAAAGAAAAGTTGCAAATTGAGACAAACTACTCTACTTATTATTGCTCTCAACGAATACATTTTTGTCCATCGATTTTTATTATATATTTTTTATATCTTCAAGTAGTAAAACAAACAAAAGTTTAATGTAATAAAGCATAACTTTAGGATTTGAAAATTTTATAAAGCTGTTTCAAAGTTTATACCATACATAGGCTAATTAATTGATATCAATTGTAATGAAACTGTTTACAGTACAATTTTTTTAATAATGATAATAATTTTAATTGTTTGATTTCATTGAGTAACAGTAATGTCTTCTTTTAATTCCACTGCAATTAATAATTAAAAAAAATAATTAAAAAATATAATTTTATATTGATTGAAAATTTTGTCCCTTTTGCCCTGCCTCGCTTAGTTTTCGAGATACCTGTCATTGGCGAATACCTCAAAAAATAAGCGAGATAGCTAAAAACGGGCAAAAATTTTGCTCTTCTAAAGTGTTAATATAATGGGATAATTGAAATAGGTCAGATCTGGAAAAATCCGGAGCCAATATAGCGAAATTTTAACATCCACTGTTTTTTGTAAACAAATGCTTTTTTTAATCAATTATAAATAGTTTTTGAGGCATTAGTACGATTTTATTACCATTTGTGGGATAAATGCTAATTCCAGAAAATTTCTTTACCATTAAATTGTAATGAACTATTTTTAGCATTACTATTACTCAACTAATGCTAATGAAAAATCCCAAGTATGGTCTACACTGTGGATTTTCTTTAAAATACACATATCAATAAATTTATAAAGCATATGTTGAGGGTTAAATTATTATAATTTTTTTTAATTTTATATTCAATATTATTGTGTTTTGTACATACGTGGGAATTTGTCATTACCATTTAAATTTCATTCCTACGTAAACGGAACGAGTCGGGACGCAGGAACCTGTAGAATTTTGGAAATATATTTATGGAATTATATTTATATATTCCATATTTATTTATATACATATTTACGAATTTCTTGCCAACCGAAATAGTTGTTTGTGGGAAACGAAATTGGGTTAACACAATAGAATTCCGCTTAAAACCATACATTTCAATTGGATCTGGAATACATTTGGTTGCGCCAACCGAATAATTCTGTTGCTGCAAACAAACCATTCAGTTGCCAAGAAATGCGGGTGTCACAATAAATTCGGTTTCTTTGTGTATTAATTTAAAAAAAAAATGCGGAAAATACCAAAGCAAAAAGAAAAGTACAAATAATAAAACTTAATTTAAACAAATATTGAATAACTGCTCAATTTCTGCCTCGTCCAATTACGTTAGAGTACGTTACGTTTACTGGCTAGTGGAGTTTTGCCACATAATTATGCTCTTGAGCCGAAATGAATATTCAAAAACTTAGTAGGAATTAAGCAATGTTAGGGGAGATTTTTTTGCTATTTGGTTTTTCAGTGTACAGGAAAGATTTTTGACATAGAAAATGCCAAACATGTTCAGTAAGAATTGCCATTTTACCATGAATAAACTAACTACCGTACAACGCTTGCAAATTACCATTTTCGTCATAATCGACCTACCGAACAGACTATTCAAGCTGTTATGTATCTCCAAATTTCGCAAAAGTTGCACTTTATTAGACATAAATCCACCAACCCGTATGCGAAGAGTGCATACCAAGGAGAATATTGCTGCTGTATCGGCAATAAAGATTGCGATATCTCAATTCGTCGCCCTTGTCAACAATTAGGCTTGTGTTATTCGACCACCAGGAAGATTTTACGTAGGGACCTCGGTATGAATTCATACAAAATACAGCTGCTGCAAAAACTGAAACCAAGTGACATAAAAATTATCTTCAGCGCTGAAGCTCATTTGTGGTTCAATGGGGTCAACAAACAGAATTGACGAATTTGGTGTGAGAGCAGCCAGAGACAGTTCAAGACATGTCAATGCAACCTAAAAGATGCACTGTTTGGTGCGGTTTGTAGGCCGGCATTATTGGACCGATCTTCTTCAAGAAAATCGCAACGTTACAGTTAATGAAGCCAGGTACCGTGCAATGATTACCGATTTTCTTGTCAAAAATTAAAAAATTGAACTTGTTTGACATGTTGTTTCAACAAGACGGTGCCACATGCCACACGGAACGTGATACCACGAACCTTTTGAGAGGCGAGTTAAGTGAGCAATTAGTTTCACGTTTTGGAGCAGGAGACACGCATAGTCTCTTGTATAACTGTACAAATCAGCTACAATTCCAACCCCGAAATGCTGGAAAAAGTATGCCAAAATTGGAGCAACATTCACACTTAAAAAAGTTTGTAAGTTAAAATAACTGAAAATAAAATTTAAAAGAAATGATATTTCATTTAAAAACCGGTCTACTTAATTTTCATTTAAATTAAATGCCATTTGTTATTTATTTTTAAATGTTGATTAATCAACTGACACATCCGTAAAAAACAACTGATATAATCAGTTAAAATAAATGTCAAAATTTTACCCACCAATCCTTAAAAAATAAATGTTTTTTTCATTTATTTGAAATTATTTCCGTTTTTGTATTTTTTGTTTTTTTTAATATACTCGTACAATACAAAATGTATGTATGCATATGAAGCTATACACACTTTTTGTGTGAATGTATTTGTATATGTATGTGTGTTTATGAAGTTCTTGTAAATTGTATTGAAAAATTTTGTATATATACAACCAATTTAAATAAAAAAACAAATTGAAATTTTTAGAATATTTTTTTTGAAACAGACAGCAAACAAAATTTAAATTTGTAATAACTGTTACGGACACAAATAAACCACAAGTTTCCGTTTTGTGGGTAAATTTTTATTAAATTTCAAACAAATGAAAAAAATAAATGAAACTGAAAAAAATCAATAAATGATAGTAAATTATTTCGAATAAATGTATAAAAAAGTTAATATAGATGTTTCTTTGAAAAATAAATGTATTTTCCTTTATTTTTAAATGGAACGGATAACTTTTTTATTAAACTAAAAACAGTTAACTACATAATATTCTGAGTGCACATAAAATAATCTTAAAAAAGTAAATGGCTGGCAAATATTTAATTTACTTTTGCAAATTTTATGTGTTTTTTTCAATTTTTAAAACCCAAACTTTTAAAAAAATCACCCTTTACAAACTAATAGGAGAAACTACATAACCAAAAACGTATGCTGTGTTTAAATATTAGAATACATGCCAGATTCCCAATTCGTTCCTGGTGATGGAAACAGTAACAGTTGCACTGACAACCATGCCAATTAGTACTTTTGAGAATCAGAGGTAAAATAAATCAATATTAGGTCTGTGAGTGTTGCAGTGTTTGGTTATTTTTAACCAAAATTGGTTATTTTTTTTCCAATGTGGAGATGTGAACTTTTTTTCAATTTGGTAACTTTTTTCGCAATAAAAAATATAAATTGTTTTTCTGTGTTTTTAAATTTTATTTAACAGTAAAGACTTTTATATACGCGTTTTTATTACATGGATTTAAAATCACTGTTAATTTTTAGATAAAAGTATGTAGTTCGTTGTACAAAATATCTTAATCAGCTCTGAATTACCAAAATATGCATGACTTTTTTAATTGGCGGCATTCTAACGATGAGACTGGATTTTTACACCACACCAAATAAGTTTCGATGTTCCTTAACATCCTTTTTGTGGTACGTTTACGGTTCCAGAAAACGGTACATAACTGAAGTTGGCGGAACCGGTAAGCGGAACTTTTTTTGTTGGGTTGTTTTGGTTTTTTATTTAAAAAGACTGCAGTCAATGCAAATATTAAATCCGAAGATTTATCATTTAAATGCGACAATGAAAGCAGGTAATTTAATTTTTTTTATAAATTTTTGCTGTAAAATAATATTTCAAGTACAAATTAAAAAAAAAAAAATAATATTTTAATATATATATTTAAAAACATAAAATATAAAATTTTGGTTATATTTTTTCTCATTTGGTAACTTTTTTTTTAAATTTTGGTTACAAAAAATTTTTGTCCGTGGCAACACTGTGTACGACGTAGTTTTGGGTAAAGTCTGGTAATATGAGAGTAAGCAAAAAGTTCTCTCACAAAACAATAAAAATGCCCAAAACGAACGCATAAAACCACATTTCAAAAAAATTATTAATTTTAGAAAACACCTTAATTAATAAATATATTTAAAATGGCAAATAACTATTTACATTTTTGAATGTATTTTTCATTATTCCCAGTAAACATGGCAATACGAAAGCGATTCCCCAGTCGGTATTGCCTAGAAGAAAAACTGCGGCAACAATAGTCTTTGTATTGCGGAAGATACCCTATTTGTTAGATACTCTATTTGTTAGAAAACGTTGTCCCGAAAGCAATACTTCTTAGCAATAGGATAGTAATTATTCTAGAAGATACATATGTAGGTAATGTTGTCAAATATCGCCAAAATATAATTTGGAAGTTAAAAAGAAGACATCCCCCCAGAAGATAAAAACTAGTTTTTTAAATACTTTTTTTTACATTTTTATTATAAATAAAAATGTAAAAAAAGAAAATAAATTACTTAAATAAAAACCATATCCTAATACACTTTTTATTTAATTGCGTCACTGAGTGTCCCTCAATAGCATTTCGTAGATTTTCTTTGATTTATTTCGACTCTTATGGAACTTTATTTTCTGAAAAGAAACGCACAATTTAGTTTTTTCACTAAATTAAATTATATAATAGCTTACCTCAATATCCACAATTTTATTTGTAACAACAACATCTGCGGATTTCTTTTCCGTTTTCTATAATTTTCCAAAATATATTTTTTTCAAATGATTAAAATTACTATATTTTTTGACTTTTTCATACATCCGATTTATTCTAAAGTTGATAAAAATAAGATATGCCTAAAATTGGCTTCTAAAGGAAAAAAAAAAATGATATTGCCGTAATATATTTTGGGTGATATATATTCCAAGTTCTTATTGGGTTAGGAATAAATTGTTCTTTATGGTAAATTTTATATTCTATTATTCGATATTCAATATTATATTATTCTTTTAAATTGGGTTTAAGATCTTTTTATAAAAATAATAATTATTTATTTTTTTCTTCCAATATTTCGTCTCCACATTGGGTGACTTCTTCAGATAAATAATATTATTTATATATAATCATTATTTTTGTAAAAAGATCTTAAACTCAATTTAAAAGAATAATATAATAGTAAATTTTTTATTTAATTTTAATTTTTTTCACAAATGCAAAACAGCAGATTTATTACCATTTTACTCAAACAAAAGGTACGGGCGTTACAAGAAACGCTTTTTGGTAAGATTAGGTTCCCGCGGGCATCCGCGGTAACGTACGTCGAACACACCTTTTAATAACTTATTTATGTGAAATTGACTTTGTTTTTTATGTTTTTGATTTTTTTTAATGACAAATTTAGACACACAGGCTAGTAGCCTTCTTTTATGGATGGCTTTAAGTGTGTGTGTCAAGTTCTTGTAATTGTGTTAGAATTTTAATAAATTTGTATATAAACAATTGAAATAAAAATAATTTTTTATGATTTTTTTTTTTTTTAACAGAAAGAAACAAAAAAATTACTAAAAGGAACAAAATAATTCCGCCAGATGAACTGTGTGTATTTTGTTATTGAAACAAAATAAACAAAATAAAAATTTCTGGACGAATTTTTTCCTTTATCTTACAGGTTTTAGGAAATTTTTTCTCGGACGAAAAAAATAATTGTAACTAAAAAAATCTGTAAATAAATAAATAAGTTAAAATAAATATTTCTTTGGGAAGTAAGTGTGTGATTTTTTATTTTAAACATAAGCATAGTAAGTTGTTTCGATTTTATGTGAAACAAACTGTTATACCTCATATAAAAAAATGATTTTCCATGCTAATGAATTTCACTTGAAAATTATGTATAATTTTTTCACGTGAAAATATATTATAATTTTTTTCACGCAAATTTTATATAATATGCTATTATTTATTACCTAGTGTTATTGCACATTTCTTTTTAAATCAAAAAGTACTCAATTTTACAATTAAAATCGTAATTCGAGGCTATTAAAGATCCACTTAAAAGTGTTTGTAAGTTAAAATAACTGAAAATATCATTTAAAAGAAATGATATTTCATTTAAAAACCGGTCTACTTAATTTTCATTTAAATTAACTGCCATTTGTTATTTATTTTTAAATGTTGATTAATCAACTGACACATCCGTAAGAAACAACTGATATAATCAGTTAAAATAAATGTCAAAATTTTACACACCATTCCTTAAAAAAATAAATGTTTTTTCATTTATTTGAAATTATTTCCGTTTTTGTATTTTTTGTTTTTTTTAATATACTCGTACAATACAAAATGTATGTATGCATATGAAGCTATAAACACTTTTTTTGTGAATGTATTTGTATATGTATGTGTTTTTATGAAGTTCTTGTAAATTGTATTGAAAAATTTTGTATATATACAACCAATTTAAGTAAAAAAACAAATTGAAATTTTTTGAATATTTTTTTTTTGAAACAGACAGCAAACAAAATTTAAATTTGTAATAACTGTTACGGACACAAATAAACCACAAGTTTCCGTTTTGTGGGTAAATTTTTATTAAATTTCAAACAAATGAAAAAAATAAATGAAACTGAAAAAAATCGGTAAATGATAGTAAATTATTTCGAATAAATGTATAAAAAAGTTAATATAGATATTTCTTTGAAAAATAAATGTATCTTCCTTTATTTTTAAATGGAAAGGAAAACTTTTTTATTAAACTACAAACAGTTAAGTACATAATATTCTGAGTGTCGATTAAAAATTTTCACCGGAAAAACAATTTACTATGCTTTAACTGAAAGCTTTTGTATTGACATACAAAGAATAAACTACTCCTACATAATGTTCTGAGTGCAAAGTCATAGTACCTATTTTTGTTTGGCAGCTATGACCGAATATTTTTCAGTCATAGTTCCTAAACTGGAAATAGGAACAAAAAAAAAACTAACCGTATTTTAAAGTATATTTTGGTAACTAAAACCAATTATATCGTTTTGTGCAATCATATTCAACATTGATTTATAAATTTTTTAACTAAAATTCAGTTCGGTATTATATACATTTATAATACCGAAAAATGGGTATTATAAATGTATATTTATAATTTTTTTTTGATTAAAACTAGAGTGTAATTACTTAATCCTACTAAAAACATAAAGTCAAAATTCCAGAAAGAGTTATTACGTTTTTTCTTTTTAATTAAAGATACAGTAAAAATATTTAATTATACCTAACAGAATCACTTTCTGAGTTGATTGTCGGAACCGTTAGGACCCTTTCCGGAATTTGGAGCGATTCTCAAAATTTTACAAAATCTGTAATCGGTCTAGGTATGATATAGTTGGCATGCCCGACTTTAATTTTTTAGTTTTTATTTGCATACTTAAAATATAGCAATAACAACAAATATACTCGCGTACTAAACAAGAATATTCTAAAGGTCGTCGTAATTTTTGAGTTTCTAATTTAATAACTAACAAACAGTTTACTGCAAAATTAATATTTTGATAATTGTTTACTACAATACTAAAAATTACTGCTTTCGATAATTCCTAGGAAATTTAGTAATTTTCCTAAGTTTTCGTTTTTAAATTACCATAATCACGAATTTCCATTTTACCATAAAAAAACTGTAATTGTAGTTAAAAGTAACAAAAACTAATAACTAGACAAATCACTGTCCTATTGTAACTGACAAACCTTTTTTGAGAGTAGTGATCGAATTTTAGTTGGGAATTGACAAAATATTAGTCTATATCTAACTGTACGATAATTATATAATAAAATAGTTAAGAAAAAAGGAGAAACAAATTTTTAATAATAGGTAAAATATTATGTTTCACCATAAAAATTCAGTACAACTTTGTTTCAAGTTGTCTGTGGTTAGTTCAAGTGTGAGTTGGCAACGTCCAGTTAGTTTCTCGTTGTGTCTTGATGAAGCTCATTGTAGTCTTTGAAATTCCTCAATACATTTGTATAGTTTAATTATTATTGTATATTTCTTTGTTAGCTAACTTATATGACCATCTTTTGTAAAATCATCTAATTTTGGTTGTATTCAAATATTTTTATGTTTATGTTAATTAATTCCCGTATACAGAAATGCCTTTCTTTATCGAATACACTATGACTTTTGGTGATGACATTGACCCATATGCAACGTCATCATTTTGTATTGATAATTTTAATGATTATGATGATGTTGATATTAATAAAATCATGTACTAATACCCTACATATGAGCATATAACTGATTGATATGATCAATATCGATGTAATATTTTTTTAACAACTAACTGACAGAAATATATTTTATAACCCTGTGGGAAATGGACCAGCCACAGTATACTGGTACTTTATAAAAGGGTCACTTTAATATTGGCTTGTCATTGGAAAAACATATGATCAATTTTTGTAAATACAATAAAAAATGTTTTACAACTACGTTGTTGCTTGTAAATGCAAAGCATTAAACAATGTAAAAAAAAATTATTATGTGTTTACTTAATATTTTACATCAAGAATCTTTTTTGTCCATATCGACCAGTTATAATTTATTCTTGCATTTGAGTTTATAATCAGCTATTTAGCAAACTTTTAAATAATTTCCAATTTTCATTTGCGTACTTTTTTAGAAAATTTTCTTATTAAGAGTAAATTTACCTTACTCTCTGTAAGTTTCACAGAAAAAAGTATCACAAAATTTAAAGTAATTAAAAATATTTGTTAAAATTTAAACTCGATTTCTAACAATCCTTTGTTTGAAATATTTGTAAATTGTCACTTCTCATATAAAAATACTTTGAAAATAAAAATTTAAGTAACAAAAAACTAACAAAAAGTTTTTTGTATTTACAAATTCCATTGTTGGTGCCTTTTTAAAAAATATTTTTTTTGTATTTACAAAAATGTTCTATGGACGATGTTCAATATTACAAACAGAATTTTGTAATTTTATTCTGTGTTGTTACTGGACTTGACTACGAAAAGTAAACGAATGGACCTAATATTTTTTAAATACTTAGAATATTGTGAAAATTTCTGTTTACATAAAGTTAAAAATTTTAATTTAATTATTATTTTATTTAATAACAGTTATGTTAAAAACAAAGTAACATTCATTTATTCACAAAGAAATATTTATTTAAATTATTTATTACATTTGTTCATACTGATTTTATATCATCTGATGGTTTTTGGCAGTCGCGAAGAAGACACGTGGCAAATTTATTACGGAAAAATATTCGATAAACCAACGTGTTTTAATCGTTAAAACATTTTATCAAAATCAATCATCGATTACTGTGACGATAAGAAAGTTACGTGAAATTTTTTAGAGAAACAACGTGCCAACAAAACGCACTATTTATCATGTAGTGAATGATTTCGAAAAAATAGGGTCTGTAGGTGATAGGCCCAAGCATGGACCACAACGTACTGCAAGATCGGCTGAAAACATTACTACTGCTCAAGAAAGTGTTCAAAACAATCCATCAACCTCAATTCGACGTCGTGCTCAGGAGCTTGGTCTTTAAAGAACAACTTTGGCCACAATTGTGCACAAGGACTTGCATTTGCTTCCATTTAAAATTCAGTTGACAAAAGAGCTTCTTCCACAAGACCATTTACACCGCTGTACATATTCCAATAGGATGTTACAGCTCGCCCATGACAACCCCAATTTTCATGAAAAAATCATAATGAGTTACAAGGCACATTTTCATTTGAATGGATACCCAGCAAAAATAAATGGAAGTGATTCTTATGGAATTAATTTTTCATTGATTCTTAAGTATTTTAGTTCTGATTTTTCTCTTTTAAGGAAGTTCTTTTTCACAACTTATAAAAATGTGATTTTTAATGAAATTAAACACTTTTCAAATCTATGACGCTACAAAAAGTAAAAAAAATTAATTGTAGTAAAAGTTGCAAGCATTTCGAATAGAGATAAATAAAGCCCGATTGTTGAATTTCCCGCTAAAATTTAACGAACAGTAAAATTCAAACTTTGTATAGGAAGCAACAACAAATGTGTCAGTTAAATTCCCAGGTAGAAGTTAACGGGAGATTGTGAAACTGAGGCTAAGGCTCGATTACTGATGTCCTGTAGAAATCTAAATTACGAATTACAAAAATTTATTTGGGAAGAACAAAAGATTTAATTTTTCACTAAACCATAAGAAGGGCTCTAGATGCAATGAAAAAGGATCATAAAAGAAAACTTCCACCCTATGACACCCCTATGTAAAAATCATTGGTTCCGATCCAAATTTTCACAACACCGGAATCAAAATCACTGCTTCTTTTTCTCTTCTTTTGCTACTTTTTTTTTTTGCTGGGTATGTGAATAAACAGAATAGTCGGTTCTGGGCAATGGAAAACCCTCAAATTATTCATCAGTCACCTTTGTATCCATTAAAAGTGACAGTCTGGTGTGCAATTTGGTCAGGAAGAATCATTGGACCTTACTTCTTTGAAAATGAAAACGGCGTAACGGTAACTGTGAATGGGAAGCGATATCGTGATATGATTGAAAACTTTTTAACGCCACAACTGCATGCTTTGGGCTTGATTAACATGTGGTATCAACAAGATGGTGCCACATCGCATACAGCCAGGATTACAATGGAATTACTGCGAGACCTCTTTCCAAAACAAATTATTTCAAAAATGGTGATGTTGATTGGCCTCCACGATCGCCTGATTTGAGTGCTCCGGACTTCTTTTTGTGGGGATATCTGAAAAGCAAGGCTTATGCAAACAAACCAGAAACGCTTGAGACACGCAAACAAAATATTCGTGATAAAATCAATGAAATACAGCGTGAAATGTGTGAAAATGTAATAAAAAATGTGCTCAAAAGGGCTCGCATTTGTAAAGCTAACAGAGGGGGGCATTTATCTGATATTGTATTCCATACATAATTGCCGACATTAAATAAGACATTTATCAATACAAGATCCATTCTCTTTCATTTAATCAAAAATTATAAACAAACAAAGTAGTATACCTTCCCGGCGGACACCCTGTATAGCTTTATTTATTTGCTTGAAATTTAATAAAAACTTACGCACAAAGCTGAAATTTGAGCTTTATTTGTTTTTGTAACAGTTACAGTTGATATAAAATTGAATTTTTAAAAAATTGCTTTTTTATTTTTAATTTAGATTGTTTGTAATCTAAAAACAGACTTTTGATTAAAATTGTTTATTTAAATACAAATGTAATACATTTTGATTTTTAAAAACTGATAAACATACATAAAACCATACACAAAATATATATTTGAAGTGTGTGTATACATTTTGCAGAAAAAAAAAAACAAAATAAATACAAGTACACGGAACAATAAAAAATCAATGAATAATCAATTATTGTTTAGATAGGAAAACATTTATTTTGAACAGAAAAATCATTTATTTCAGTTGATTAAACATCATTAAAAAATTAGTAACAAAAAACCTTTGATTTAAATGAAATGTAAGTAGACCGGGTTTGAATGAAATATAATATCTTTTGAATGATATTTTCTATTGTTTGAACATAAAACACTACAAATTAAAATTAAATTTCAAGAAATTTAAATAAAAAAATATGCAATAGTGCAAATCACAACTAATTTATTCAAGCCAAATATGGGTGTTGTATTATTTGAGATAAACCCAAGTCAACTTTTGTTGACTTTAAAACAAAGCTGAAGTCACTTAAGCCAATTGAAGTTGGCCCTTAAGTATATTTTTTCTTAAGAATTTTTCAGAATGTATGATTGTCTAAAGTCGATTTCGCTCGATCAATCAAGTATTTTTATGTTTATTTGTTTTAAAAGCTTTAATTTAAAATTTTGAAACTTATTTCGACACCAAAACCAGTTCTACTAATTATCAGTAAATATTGATTGAAATCATCTTTATTATGGCTGCGTTTATGATTATTTAAACCTTTGTTTTTATTATAACTATAGTATTTTTTATTTGTGGGGATTTTTGTTTTGAATTTATGTTGTGTACGGATGATCCCCCGCATAACACAGTTAGTTGTTTCATTTTACATAAATTTAAGACTACACATAATGTTTGTGGTTGTTATTTATGCAACTTTTTATTTTTTGTATTTAATTATCAAAATATATTTGCATATTATGAACCTTAAATATGTTTTAAAAATATGTTGCGTTTCAATTATAAGTTGTTAAGTACCTTAACATTTGTATTAAATTTAAAGGGGTAAAAATGTAAAGAAAACATAAATTATGAAAATATACGTAACTAAATTCTGATTTTGATTTTAAGGCAAGGGATATCTCAGTTGGTAACTCTACCAGCTGGCAATCAGAGTTTCCAGGTACGATTCCCATCACTACCACGTTATATTTATTAACATTTGAGATATTTGTAGTAAATTTGTTTAAATACATTTTTTTATGCTATTCTATTTTTAGATACATTACCACTCCTATCCTCGTAACCATACAAGCAACCCCTTACTTTATCACCTTTCAAGTAATGGGTTTCTACATTAGCTTGAGGCTCATCGCCTGTAAAATTCATCAATGAAGTAAGGGGTCAGATAAGCCATGGGTCCATGAGTAGTGATCAATTTCATGAGGAGAAATGAAATATGCAAAAAACTTTTCAGAAGTCTCTTAAAAGTAGTCGATTATATGTCCTTACACAAAAATAGTTTTCTGCGGGCTCAAGATACATTTGCAGCATCCCAGCAAAAAAAATGGTAGTCATTCTGTGACTATAACTTCTTTCATTGCTTCCTAAACTTTAGTTGACATTCTTTTATGATTATTCTAAGGCACTTCCAAAAGAATTCATGTGTTCATATTTCAAATGCAGTGATCTGGATATAAACCCGATGCATATCTTAATATATCACTCTTCATTACTTTTAAAGCATTAGTTATAGTATATCGTATATTTTTGGATCTTCAGCATTTATTCAAATTGAGAAAATAGTTCTGATGTACTTTTTTAATTTTTTTATTAAATCATTTTATATATTTTAGTTTAAAATTTCATGAGGGTTAGAATTTATGCAGTTTTGCAATTTTTATAAAAGTTTTAAAAAATCAAGAAAAACAGATTTTTTTGACCTTTAATTGAAACTAGCTGGCATGTCCTTTGCATTTTTCAGCCCCAAATATTTATGACGAGACAATCTGTGTATTTTTGCATTATGTATTTTATTTAATACTACATCATTTCAAGCTTTAATTCAGAATTTACCAAAATAATTTTAAAATTGTGTAAAAATTATTTCAAATTGCCCAAAAATTTTTCAAAATTGTGCAAAAATTATTTAAAATTATTCATAAATATTTTAAAATTGTCTATAAATCTTTCAAAATTTTACAACCAGTTTTTAAATTATCTAAACATATTTTAAAATTTGTCTAAAAATTCATTAAAATTTTTTAAATTTGTTTCAAAAATGCTTTTTCACTAATGCAGAATTATTTATTTGTTTTAATAAAGAGTATTTGTATATCAATGCATAAATTTCGCGTCTTTAATCTTATTTTTCTGCATTTTTATGAATTAAATTTTCATCAAAGCTTAAATATTACAAAAGTATATGAACATTTTCCACTCATGCATCAGAATATCTAATCATTGTATTATCATTGCTTCCTTAGAGTGAAGTATGAGTAATGCTAGTAGCTACATTTGAATACTTCCATCCTAATGTTAAATTCATCGATGAAACCATCAGAAAAGAAGTGATGCCTTTGCCATAGTAGTGATGCTTTTATTGCTTCTTTGGCAGCTTCATTTTTGCTGGGATGGATTTTGTAAGCTATTTACAGAGAAGGGTCATGGATTGCCATCAATATATTATTTTTAGAAAAATTTGAAAAGAAATGTGTTTAGAAAATGGTTACAAATATAAAAATGGCAACTGCTTTATAAATAAAATTAGAAGATAACTATCGACAGTGTTAACCATGGAAACCGCGGAGGCAATGCATAAGGTGCCTCAAAAAATATTAATATACAATGAACTCGCAATAACGTGAACTAATTTTTACCAAGGCAGTTCACGTTTTCGAGTTTGTTCATGTTATCGAATGCCAAAATATGAAAAAAACAACAGCATCAGATATGATATTTTAATAAAAAAAATGTTAAACACGTATTACAAAACGAATATTTTAATAATTTTTAATAACAAAAAATATATGTGCAATATATTCAGTTCACTTTGCATGTGATAAACAAAAAAATTATGGTAAATATCACAAAAAATTAACAAAAACTAATAGGAACATTTTTTTTATTTATAAGGTAAAACAAATGTTATAGGAAAAAATCCGTCATCTTTTTTGGTCGACCATCTTATTTTCAGCCCATATTAAAACAGCTTCCTTTGGGTTTATTTAAATTTGAGGCTGGTAATTAAAGCACGATCACTCTCTTGTATTTGTTGGTTAATTTCAAAAGCTTTTTCTTTTTCTGTTTACTGGCAATTTTTTTGTTTCGCATGCTAAGGAACCATTTATAAAGGGTTTTTACCATTTTCGGAAGTTCAGAAGTACGTAATGTTTTCCACTTTCCGGTACCATAAGGAGTAATATTTGCAGGATTTGTTAATTCCCAATTTTTCTTTTAAAATGATTTATCATCACCACATTTTCTTGCCAAACCACTGACACTATAACCTTTTTGCATAAAAAGTGTTCACATTTTAGAGCTTCTACATTTTGTTCACATTTTAGAACGGTCTGTGTAAAAATAAATTTGTTCACGTTTCTGAGACGTTTAACTCTTCGAGTGTTCACGTTTTCGCGAGTTCACTGTATATTAATTCTAAGCCTTTAATTGCTCAGCAACAGTTTATATTACTGTTAATGAGTTAGTTCATATTGCATTCCGCACACGTTACAATTTCATGAAACTGCATTTATTTAAATAAATGTTTTAGTGAACGGGTTCCAAAATATATTAATATATTTTGTTTTATTTTAAAAATTTGTATAGGGTTTTTATAAAATTATAATAACAGTACAATAAGATATTCAATTTAGGTCAGATACGTGTTTGAAGAAAATGAGGTTTTGATGACAAACGTTTCAGTTTATTCAGCTATAATCTATGAAGTTTAGTTATTTGGATAACAAACACATTTTTACGAAAGTAAAATCGACTAGCTAATCATACTTTATTTCTTAAATGCAAGAAAGAGTTCAGCAAAGAGATATTTTTGCAGTTTTCAACTTAGAATAGATTTTTTATTATTCTATCAAAATTATTATTGGATGTATAAATTTAAAATGCATCATTTTTGGCATATTTTGGGCGCTTATTGCGAAACATTGGCACAATATTGGCCATCGTTAGCTATGATCTCATCCCATCTTTCTGATAACATATGGATTTCGTGGCTAAAATATGCTCAATTTTGAGGCCTAGAACGAATCAAGTCAATTTAGGAAACCCTGTTCTTAAGTAAGTCGTATTCCAATGAGAGCGTTTTGTATTCATCGAGAAAAATTGTAGTCGGACGAATTCCCAAAAATTATTTTCAAAATAGTTTTTAACCGGTCTTGAGCACTACCTAGGCGTCATGGATATTCAGCTTTGGGGTTGATTTGGCTGGTAATAGATCCATTTTTCATCGCCAGTAATAATTCGATGCAAAAATAACTTCTTATTATGGCGGTCAAGCAGCATTTCGGACGTTCAAAATCGTCTTTTAACATATTTCGGCTTCAACTCGTGTGGTGCCCAATTTCTCTAAAGCAGTGAATCTTGCTGCTAGCAAACTTTTTGAAACTGATGCTTTAGTGACTCCTAACGATTTTGCAAGTTATTTTAGAGTTTGACAACAATCTTCATCAAGTAATGCCTCCAATTCATCATCTTCAAACTTTGCTGACATGGGTGGTCTTTGTCTTTCGTGTCAAAATCAGCGCTTCTGAACCACAGAAACCATCAGTAGCACGTTGAAATCGATGGAACATGTTCAGGATAAGCTTTGGTGAGTAATCGATGAGCTTCAGTTGCACATTTTTTCAAGTTGAAAAAATAAAACAAAACTTGCCGCAAATGATGATTTTTTGGAACAAAATTTTACATTTTCGAAGCAAAGTAAATAAACTTTGTTGTTAACACTATTTCGTTCAATGACTAAGTGAGAATAAATGATAGATATTTACCATCCAAAATGCTTTATAAGTTATTAAAGACAAAAACCGTATGTAAAAATACGCCACCTGTTGTGAATCTCACATTTTTAAGTTATACCCAATAAAAAATATTGAAACCCAGTAGCAAATGGCTGAACCACTAGTTTTAAAATGTACTGGATTTTGAACTAGCAATTACAAAACCAGTTCTTAAAAAAATAATTTTGACCAAGTCATACTTGGGAATTTATCATTACCATTGAAGTGAAAGTAGCTTTATACACAAAATAATAATAAAAAAAATTAAATATAAGAATATTAACCCATAAAATTAGGGTTAATAATGCTAATATTTTCTTTGAATTGGCAATGAAATTCAAAAATATTATCATTAATCAATGAAATCAGATCCTTAAACCATTATAATTAATTCAAACAATGGTAATGAAATTTATTTAATTAAAATTGTTATTAAAAATGAAATCATCAATTAATTAGTCCAATCAATGCATTAGTCTCATGTATGAACCAAGTGGCGTACTAGCTTAGTGGTATCGATGTTCATGCTGTTTTAAAAAATTACACAAATACCAGTCTTGAAATTATAAAAAACTAAAATCTGAGTTTGAAAATAAACATTTAATTTATTATTGTGAATTGAGGTGTAAAAAACTGGTGCAGTTCTGGTGACAAAGAGTCAACCCAGAAAAACTTTGGTAATAGGTGCGAGCATTAGTAATGGATGCAATATACTCATGCATTACCTTGTAATGATAGCTCGTTACCTTTAACATTATTTGCAAGCATTAAATATTGAGTTATCAAATATTATATACGTCGATAGCTCAGTGGGTAGAGTTCTCGGCTGGTAATCAGATTCCCAGGTTATATTTAATAATTTTTAAAATATTTGTAAAAATATTTTTAATTATTATTTTTGTGAAGATCTATTTTTAAATTTTGATGAGTAGTTTCGAAAATGTCTCATCAGTACCATGTTTGGGTACAATTTTTCATAAGTTTCAAAAAAATTTTTGAAATTTTGTTTACAATTGTTTGCAAATAAACACTAAATTTTTTTATTGTGAATAGAAATCGTAAACACTTAATATATTATTTTTATATTATTTGGTAAATGAAACTAGTTAATTCATTAAGAGGGAGCCATCGGTCAAATCAACGTTTCATTAAAAAACAAGTAAAAAAGGCTGTGCCGAATCTTTGAATACCATCCACTAATATCCTAAAAAGATGTTCTCCAATGTTTTTGATACAAATAATATAATAAAACTTTAGAAGTAAATTATGTAGGTGAAAAACTTTTTTGGATGTGAAAAGAACTTTTTTGGTGGAAAAAAGTTTTAGTGGTGAAACAATGTTTGAGGTGAATACAAAATATTTACTGCTAAGCGACTGGTGAAAAAAAAATGAGAAAATATATTATGTACCAGTCGCTACTATGAAATTGTACTAAATTTGTATAGGCAATTTAGAGGCACCTTTACATTTTCACTAGTTCTTTTAAACATGGACTGCACAAAAAACACATTTTAAAGCATAGTTTTTGTCAAATACTCAATGTTGTTCCAGCTAATGGGGACTAGCTCTGCAGCTGAATATGCCTAATGGAGAGAATATACTTTCTGATGCGCCACGTATTAATAAATAGTTTCAAAGAATGTTCATTCTTTAAAAAATTTAAGTGTGCTTGTCTAATGGAGAGAATACAGCAAAGAAATTAATTTGTTAAAGAAAGAACATGAGTTGTTACAATTTGTCAATAGATGGCCCATCAGAAGGTGCATTCTCTCCATTAGGCATATTTTGCTGCAGAGCTAGTCTCCATTATTGATTTTCTATTTTCTTCGTAATATAAATGAATATTTGCCAAAAACTATGAAACATAGATGTTTTATGTGCATATTATACCTTAATTTTTTAAATCAATATTCATTTAGATGTTTAAGAGCACAATATTGCACTTTATTCATGTGTATTTTATTATAAGAGAAAAAATTAACATAAATATACATTTGCCAATCCCTCGATTCTCAAAAATTATACAAATGGAATAAAAAAAAATACTATTTTCCTCTATGAAAATTTCTTTTTTGACATAAAAATATGAAACAAATGCTTTTATTACGTCAAACATTTTAAAAATTGACTTTAAAATTATATAATAAGTCTACTAGTAACATCTGAATGCATTAGAATTTAAAGTATGTAGTTAATTTAATATTTTTGGTAAATAAATTAATTGAAAGCCTAATCCAAGGCTATATCGACCTAGCCATGGGGCAGAGTATTGTTTTAGTTAATTCAGCGCCACCTATTCAAAGGTAGCGGCACTAAAGCAATTATGTATTTTGCTCTTTCTTTAGATATAAATGTCTTTGTTTACAAAAACAAAAAATACATTTTATGGAATGAAACGAAAAACCAACAAAGCTTATCAGGAAAACCAGATCTGGTTTGTTATATCTCTGGACCATACCTCATTTTATATGAACCCAGTCTCCGGCAATCATAGGGGCTGAAAATGATATACGTATATACTAAATTTTGCAGGAACTGTAATATGAATATGTTTTCCAAATTATGTAGCAGAACTTTTGTTATTTAGTTTTAGTAATGTTATTTAATGCTATTTATTTAGTTTTAGTAATGTTATTTACAGACGTCTGCTCTGTTAGCGTTTTTAAAGGCCTAAAGCAAGCTTTGTCAAACTTTTAATTTTGTACTTTTTTTACATATTCTATTTCACTTTAGCAATGTTGCATTTTACGTTAACTTAGTTATTAGAGTAAGACACATATAGCTCTAAGAATGTTATTATTCTCATAGTATGTAAGAAAATCAATGTAATTGAAAAAGAATAAGACTTAAGAACATTTTACTTACTTACATAACAGAAAAAAATAGATACAGAAAAATTGTTCCAATTTGTATGGAAAATTTAGAGGTACCTTCACATTTGCACTCATAACTTTTGAACCGCTGGACCGATTTTGCTCATTTTCAATACCAAACTGCTCGGGAGGATGTTCAATAATCTGGGTAAATAGGCACCCCTGCTTGCGTCTTCGCGTCGTGATCGTCATTTCAACAGACAGACAGACGGACGGACATCGCTAAATCGACTTGAAATTGCATAAAGATCACTAATATATATACTTTATGGGGTCTTAAACCTATATTTCGACATGTTACAAACGGAATGACAAACTGATATATACCCTCACCATATATGGTGTAGGGTATAAAAACATTTATTATTTTATCTTTATAATTCAGGACTTAACCGTCTAGTACAGTACTATTGCCACGGAGTTTTTTCAGATATATGTAGTTATCATATTAATACCCCTATTTTTCGCCCTTAAATTGTAATGTGCTAACTAGTTGTATAACTCGTTCCAAAGTGAGAGTTTTGGGACAATTGCCCCATCCCTATGACTTTTACCCATGTTATCAGTTGTTTGTATGTAGGGGCGATGGAACTCGTATTATGTAGTGGCTGTCACTGGGTATATAAAAGTTGTAACGATAAATACGGTTATCCTAATCAAATATAACATTAAATTTGTTTTTTTTTTTGGCAAAACCAACTGAATTTCAGATTGTATTGATTATAGGCGCAACTAATGGTTAGAATTGGTAAATTAATTTTAAACCATATTTATTTTCCTAACAAAATATTTAAATTCACACGCAGAGAAAAACCATTATTATTGAATGGTCACTACGACCATATTTATTTATATTAGCCTAATATGTTTACCCTAGTAAATTTATTATAGCCCTATAATAAATTGAACAAAAATTTTCTTAAATAGCAAATACACGCAAAGAAAAAACATGGTTGTATCAACCAAACTATCATTAATGTTTGTGGTTATGATTGTGTCAAACACGTCTTAAGTAACAATATATGTTCAGATATAATATTTATAGCTAATTATTATCTCAAACATATTATTATGTTCACAAGAAAAACGCAAACGATCTTTCAAACCATGTTTCTATATTTCCCAATACCATGCAAAATGTCTATGTCAACATGTTATATGGTTCTCACAATAAAACAAATAGAAAATGTAATTTCAAAGATTTATTTTTTATTAAAAGGGTATACATATGTTTTGCCCCGCACTTAAGACTTGTAACATAAAGTCAAAGACAAACGTACCTTTAATTTTTATTATGAAATCGACTGTATCAGTATATTGTCAAAATTTCAATGGCGTTTTTAATGTTGTATGTTTTTTTTGGCTGCAAGAAAGACAATGTTATTTATAAGTATTTATACATGTATGAATTTAGGTATGTATTTTTCTAATTATATATTTATAAATTACTTATCTGTTTCAATAAACGTATAATAATTTATATCATTAAATTTGCAAGGCAGCATGGCCTTTTGCTCCCCGAAAAATGTTTTTATTATTGTATACTCACTCATGTTATTAACTATCGCTGGTGAACGGAAAATGAAAATTTTATTTTTTTTTTATAAACACACACTGTTGATTTTGACAATAAATGTTTGCTAATTTAGAGAATGTGTTTAAAGGCAAACATAAACTTTTGTAATAAACATACACTTTTGTGTGCAACTAATAATATGCTTAAGACAAAACATTTTTGCTCAATCTATTCTAGGGCTATAATAAATTTATTAGGGTAAACATATTAGGCTAAACTGAATAAATATGGTTCATTAATCTGCGTGTATGGCAAAGAAAATTAAAATTAAATGTAGTGCAATGAGTAGAAGTGGTAACTATGAATCTTAATGCCCTGATTCGACATCAAAAAATCAAAAATATAAAGTTTTTCTTTAAACAATATTTGGTGGTACCTAATAAACTGGTGCGGAAAACAATATTAAATTAGAATGAACTGAATATTGGCTTTCACAAAGCTTAATTGCTATTGTTTGCGATGTCCAAAAAGTAATGGGTACTCATTATTTTATTTTTCTGTTCGTAAGCGAGAGGGTAATGACCACCCATTACTTTGTGTTTTTTGTTAGTGAGAATATAATGACCACCACCAATGACAGGTCATTACAATATAGATTAATATGTAAACATAGGTCGTTACCTTTTACATTACTTTAAAATACAAAATAACGACCTTCTGATAATGGAGGTTAGACGTACTTATATGTACATGTAAAATAATGATTTAATGGTAGTTACTGAAATACGTACCGAATTGGTATTTCTGTTTTTTTAATATTTATTTATAAGTTTTTTTATGCAAAACTATGCGAATTAGAATAAAATTAACTGCTGCGAAAAGTGATTTTTCAAAAATTTTAAGATTTCATAGGGTTTCTAGTCTGAAATAGCTTTACAAAAATATAAACTTAAATTTGTGAATTCAAAAGTAGACATATCAAATATTTTATTTTTATAAAATCAAATAAAAATTATTTTTATCGATTTCTTTAAGCAAGAAAATTTTACTTAAGTAAGAAACTTTTTTTTTTACTAAGATTAACTACTTACTTTACGTTTGTAAGGAACCACTTATTTCATCACTATGGGTAACCATGCTGGTAACTCATTATTTTCATCTTTTTGTGAGGGAGAGGGTAATGACAACACATGTGTTTTGGGGCATCGTGAACAAAAGTAAGTAAGCGACCATTTGTGTACTATTAACTCCTTAAATTTCTTGGTAATGTCTGTTTTTGTTGGGAAGTAAACAATTTTGTTTTTATTCCTGATATTTCGATTTTATATTGTAAATCATGAAACATTATATTTAAATAAGGACAAATGATGAGTAAAGCTTTATATAATGATATTCCCGTATTTCCCCGTCATGGATAACAATTTAAAGGATGTGCCATTATTGAATTTAGTGACAAAAGCTTTGTTTTGATATAAAACGGATAATTAGAAATACAAATTTAGAATTTTAATCAAATTGGATTTTCCGTTCATACCGATACTTTGTTTAGGTCACTTAAGATAATTATGTTTCTGCCTTAAACCCGAAATATAAAACAACTGTTAGATTATAAAATTATTTGAAGTAGTTTTATTTTTAAATTCAAATTTAATTAAATGACACTAACATAATACATATGTTGTAATATCATTAAAACGATATAAATCCGAATTTTAAAATAAATATGTTCACGTATAAATTAAAAACAATAATGCGATTTGTATATTTTAAATATTTGTTTATGTTTGGATGGTCATAAGTTGATATATCGTAACTGACAGTTTTATTTACACTTGTGTTAAGCTGGCCAAATTACTTTTTAATAATATTAAAAACATTTGGCATCCGCAATCAAGTTGTAATTACGAGAATTCAACTTATCACCATCGACATCTAAATATTGTATATATTTATTTTAATATCGTTAAATATGTCTAAAACAATGAATAATAATATACAATTATGTATGTAAATAATAATAATTAACAACAAATGAAACAAACATACCCACAAAATCCAAGCAGAAGCAACATAAAATTAAATAGAAACAGCTTAGAAATCAAACTTAGATTATTTTCTTTTTAATTTGAATATGTTTCTATTTGTCTTTTAATTGCAAAACAAATTCGAAAATGTTGACATATTACTTTAAATACGAAAAGGTTTTTTTTTTAACTTGAATCAAATAGATTCATACTTAATTTTAAAATGTTTGTAAAAAATGTGATGTTAGATCATATATGATAAAATAATTGATATATGTATAATTTTTTTTCTTTGTGTACACATTATAATACAAAAATTTACAATAATAATTTTAACAAATAACAAAAAAAAAAATAACATAAAAACACAAAAAATTATTTAATATTGATTAGTTTCACTTTTAAAGAAATTTTAGTCCAAAATTTCTTACATATTTCTGCTGTATAACAACAATTTTCATTGTGTTTACGCTCATAATAAATGATGTTAATTAAATTAATCAACTAATTAAAAAGAAAATGGAGTAAATAACAAATTAAAAAGAAATCATGTGTGAATCATGATAATATAATGGCAATCAGTCATGGGAAAGATATATAAAGGTTACTGAAGGTAAAGTTAAAGAAAAATTTTAAAAATATTAAAGGAGTGCTCAAGTAGTACTAAGTATTAAAAAACCAGAGTTGTTAAAATTTAAATAACAACGAATTTCAATTGAAATTTCATATTGTTAGCACACTTAAATATGTCACATTAAATATAGATACAAATGTTGCATAATCTTTTAATATATTGTTCTATTTGGTAAAATAAAATTTTAACAACCGCCTTTCCAATAGCACAATACAATACTTAGCATAACTCTTGTGAACAACTCAATTGATTTCACATAAACACATTGGTTTTTTACAATTTAACAATAGGTGGCAAATATTTGCTAGAACCGGAAGTGGAGTCTGAAGACGAGGATGTTGATGAAGAACCACCACTACTAGAGAATCCATTGGAGGAACTCTGTCTTTGACCATCTAAAGAACCAATAACATTGTGCACAGGAGCAACACCTTCATCTGATACTTGCGTAGTACCACCAAGTTGATCATATTGAGCTGTCAAATTAAAACAAGAGGGAAAAGAGAATAAAGAAATCATGATTAGTTTTGTTTGACTAATTCACGTTTTAACTGTTAAAAAAAAACTAACATACTTTGAATAAATTATTCAAGTTCATTTTCTAGTGTTTAGTTTGAAATTTAATGACCATAAAAATCATTTTTCAAAATAAAATCGTGATTTTATGCAAACAATATTATCACTAACCTTGTATGGTGCGTTGTGCATGTTGAGCCTCTTCCTGAGTTTTGTATTTAATAAAATATACTTCCGGTTTGCTAGGTGGATTAGGTTGTACATTTTGTATGGCTGCTTGTAAGTCCAAGGGATCGGGTTTCTTTGTCAACACATAAATAATGGTTTTCTCCTCAGTTGGGGCGGCATTGATGCGTAAAGCAGCTGTATTTACTTTAGGTGTAGGGGCCTTAATGAAAACAATACGATAATGTTTACGTGGCGGTAATTGTGGTGCGGGAGATTGATAGTGTTGTTCCTCACGTTCTTCTGGTGCCACATGTACATAAATATCCTTGGTAACGGGCGATGGTGATTGATATTGTTGTTGATATCCTTGATTTTGTTGTCCTTGATTCTGTTGTCCCAAGTTTGATACAAATGTTGATCCATGTTGTTGTTGCGCACCAGAGTCACCAAAGTTTTGTTGATGTCTAGGTGGTAGATATTGCTGGAAATTTGGTGTTGCTGAAAAATGTTCTGCTGCTGTTTGTCCTCCTGCTGATAGAGATTGTTGCAAGTTGGTTGATTTAATAGCTTCTTGAATATTTGATTGGTCATCAACATTTGCAATGAAATTGGGTAAACCAACTGAAAATCCATTCTGTCGCTGTTGGTAATTGTAACCCTGAGGTGCAGCTAAAGCTGTAGCACAGAGACATAGTACCTAAGAAAAATTAATTAACGGATTTATAAAAATTTGTAAATTTTAGTAGTATAAATATGTAAAAAAAAGTTTTATAGTAGAATCCAAAAAAAATTAACATTGGCGATATCGGCTGGTTGTATAACTTTTAGAAATATAGATGGATTTGGCTGATTTTATTTTTTTTTAAAGAGAAGCAATACTCGGGAAATTCTTCCCACTAATTAATGTGTTTCTTTCTTTGGAAAAAGAATAGTGGAGAGATGAAAGATAAAAGACAAAGGACTTAAAATGTGGCTGAACTGTAATTGCGCAATCCCTCTTTATCGTTCGTCTTTTATAAGAAAAAATTTCAATGTCGACCACAACATAAAGAAAAGATTTAATTATTCGTACCACTGACGAACAGAAATGTCATATACATACTTAATCCAACCGATTTTAGTGTTCGCACCCTACCAAAAATTTGTAAACTTGATCCGTTGGTTCTTAAAGTCCGTTATGTTTAATGGAAACATGTAAGTGTAAAAATCAACACAGAATGAAACAGCCAAAATTATAAAACGGAGCTGCCAGGTGGATTAGATTTTTTGAAACGATCTAATATATAATATAATATTAAATTAAATTAAATTAAATAGCTTTGAAAAATATCTTTTTTTTTTTGATACCACAATTACTTAGTTTATTTCATACTTGGGAATTTTTCATTACCATTGTAATTTTATTACCATTACTTGACAGTAATGCAAATGAAATAAATTTAATTACTATTTAAAGTTTTTTTCATTAAATATTTCATTACCATAAGCAAAAATGCATTAAAAGCTTATTATAATTGATTGAAAGAACGTTTGTTTAGAAAAAAATTTATATGATTTGAAAATTATCAAAGTAGCTTTATACAGAAAATAGTAAAACAAAATATAAAATTCTTATACAAATAATAACCCGCATTAAAAATATTAACCTATATATAAACACATAGAATGAAGGTTAATAATACTAATGTTTTCTTTTAATTGGTGCATTAATAATGGTAAGGAAATTTAAAACTATTGTCATTAACCAATGAAATCAGAGCCTTAAACCATAATCATTAATTTAATCAATGGTAATAAAATTTATTTAATTACAATTGTTATCAATGCAATGGTAATTAAATCAGCAATTAATTAATCCAATCAATGCATTAGTCTCATGTATGGTTTATACACAATTACTTTATAAATCAATGAAAAATTAAAAATCCGATACTTTTGATTTTTTCATAAGCATTGAAATTTCATTAGCATTAGTTGAGTAATGCTAATGCTAACAAAATTTTATTACAATTTAATGGCAATGAAATCTTCAAAGCTTATGTTTGAATTGATTTAGTTTTCGAGATACTGAACATTTTACAATATGGCCATTTTACAAAATATCAATACAAATGACGTAAGACCTGAAGTGATTCCGGAGGATCCATTTTTATGAAACATGGAGACTTATTTGCTTTTTACCAATTTATGTGATAAACAAATTTACTCACTTCGATAATATACATTTCGTTCCCGTTCTATTTAATTTCGTTCCCAGTGTTTAGTGTTTCAATTTCACTCGTTTCCCTTTTCAGTTCAATAATTTTAAAGATATTTTAAGGCATATCTGTCAATTGCAATAATTTGTTTTAAATTATTTAAGTATTGATAGCAAATGTACATACCACAGGACTGAGGACACGTAATTAATAAAAAACTGGTTACGTATCAATCACAATGTGTTATGTAGGGGAATCAATAGTTTCGTGACATATCACTTGACTGTTGCAATTGAACATGTCACAGATCAAATGAAAATTAGTTAGCATGTTACCTGTCAATATTTCTTCCGCGTGTCTCATATTAAAAACGTGTTTCTAAAAGATTCCATAAGGTCCAGTCACTGAATTTACCTGCAATGTTTATTGCAAAAGTTTTTAAAATTTTGTATATTTTGCAATTTTTAACTATTTCCTCAAAAAAAAAAAAACACCATCACAGAATGTGAATATTTTTCAAATTTAAAAAAAATTGTTTGCTATTTAATTAAATATAAAATTAATTAAATATTTTCAAACTATGGGTGGGGCTAAAAGCAGGTCTGTAGAAGCGTCTACCCCAGACGGTCATATTCACGCTAATGCTCTAGGACGATGTTTAGCTCTTTGGCTGCCAAGGTTTTTCCGAATTTTTCAAAAAAAAAAATATTTTTCTCAAAAGAAAATTTTTGTAAAATTTGCAAAATCAAATAATTCAATTTCTAAAAATTATTAAATAAAATTGTTTTTGATTCATGAATTAAAATAGATTGTTTATGAATTAATGTACTTTATTTGTAATAAATGAACTTATATTTAATACAATGATTAAACAAAAATTGCAACGGCAAATAAAATTTATTCCTAATAAATTAATGTTTTAATAAAAATCGGGTACTTTAAACAAATTAAAAATAAATATTTCGCAAATCAAAAACGTTAAATCTTCTGTAATTAGTGCGAATACAAAAAGAGTTTTTTTTAAGTTCACGATGTTATTAAATTCAAATGTTTTTGGTTTATGTACAAAAATATTTTTTTACATATTTTAAACCAAATTGTCCAATAGAAAAAAGTTCTCAAATTTGATTTGTTCTTCTCCCGCAGAAAATTTTTAGACTTAAAAAATGTTCAAGTTAGTATCAGGTTTTCTACGGCTAAAAAACATAAGTGGCTGCTAATTTTTTATTATTAATGAGAATAAATAATTAGTTTTGTAATTCACTTTTTTAGAATGAATTAACTTTGACTCGAATATCATTCCATAAATACATTCAAGGCGTGTTGGTGATTTTCATCAGAAAATGATAGTTAACCCTCCCAAGACACATTTTGATGAAATACCAAAAATTTAGATGTCTCTTTAAAAATGGCTATTTGAATATTTAAAAAATCTAATATTTAAAAAAACGGATATCTTAATCTCTATAATAACAAACACTAACATATTTGTAAGAATAGTATCAAAACCGCGCTAACAACACAGTGGAACATATTGAAAATTATTCGGTGGTTTATCGGATTTATATAAAATTTTACACACACGCAACTATCGCATTGACAAACAAGCTTAATTCCAATTTCTTTTAAAATGAGCTAAGCTAGGGTGGAGTATTTGAGCGACTTTCAGTTTAAAATTTCGCGAATTTTTGACTGTTATGTAACTTTTGTGATCGTTACATGTTTTGAATTAATATTAATCAATGAATCAACTTTAAAAAATCATTTCAACAAAAAATGGTGTATTTGATTTATATATTTCACGAATTAAATCATAAAACAAAAATATGCTATCAAAAAAAAATTAATTCAATATAAATTAAATCATATCCCACTTTATTCAATGCCAAATTATTCCTTAAAAATTATTATAAATTAATTACAGACTGCTGAAAAATATTTGGTCAAATTAATTCGGAAAGTGGATTAATATAATTTAAACAAATAAGTAACAACTTATTAGGATTTTTGACTTAAATTTTACTTAAGAAATTTTCAAACAGATAGCCATTTTTAATTATATAGTCGTTTAAATGAAACAGTGTCCATAATAGAGTTTAGTGAAAAATAGTTTTTATATATTTTAATTTAATGAATTTTGTAATAATATTTTAACAATAATAAGAGAAAAGAGTCCTCGATCGAAATTTTTAGGCACAACATCTCCCTAAGTGTTTCTTAATAAACACTTAAGTGTTGTGATACCTATTAGTCAGTCGCGGGCAGCTTAATTTGCCTGTCAATGACACTTCATCATGCACATTGTATTCATTTTGAATTAATGAAGTTATATGTCACTATCTAAACAATTGCGTATTCAATTCTTTTTGAATGACATTAATGTTATGTCATCATTTCTGCAGTCACAAAATCGGTTCTGTTTAAATCAGTTCAGTATTATGTCAACTTTGCAACAATCGCGGGATTGGGGTTTTCGCCACCGATTGACATTCTTTTATACACAGCAAAATTTGTTGAACCAATTCCGTGTTCTGTCATTATTTCAACTATAACAGTCCTAATTTCTTTAGTCCACATTGGTGTTATATTCATTCCTCTTTAGTTACATGATATATCCAGAAAGAACCAGTCAATGTTTTGCCATCATTTCAATATTTGGGACTCTGGATATTTTACAGCAATTACCACTTTTTTCAGACTCTGAATTTTATATTACAGCAGTTTTGCGACATGTCCCTCATTTATCTATCACAGATTTATCACCTTGGATCAATCGACCCTTCATTTCCCGTAGGTAAATATATGTTTTTATGATATGTTCCATTACAAAGCTAATTTTTAATTTATTAAATTAAAAAAAATACAATTTAAAACTGTGAATCTTATAACATTTTTTGAAAATATAACTAGCTTCCAAGTAAAATTCAGTCTGATCAATAATCGCTAGATTTTCGAACTAAAGCTTACCGATAATTTTTCTTGTAACAGACAAATTAAACCCAATAGATCGCGTAAAATTATTCGATGCTGGTAACTGATAGGTATTTATTAAAAATATTTTAAATCAATAAAGATTTTTGTTTTAATGTCCGGTTTTAAAATAAAATGATTTTTTGAATATACCGAAAACCGGTTTTCGAAAAGGTTGGTTTATGAATACCCTATACAAGATACACATATTTTTGGCGGACTTTTCTTTCATGTGTGTATGAAAGGTAGAACAATCTTCTACGGTTGAATTCTTATGTCTTGGAAAAGTTGTATTTTTAGTATTATTTAGTACTCTTGGGCTACACAAGCTGCGACATCTACCTCTTGTCAGTTTAAAAGTTGTAATCATTATAAATGTGTTGATCAGCACAATTTTGTTAGCAAACATAAAAGAAAATAGTAAGTAAAAATTAGTTTAAACTTAGTTTATTGCTCAAAATATATAACTATATATTTTAATTTAATTTCAGCAAAAAAATTGCTGAAAACTATTTGGTATACGAAATCTTTACTAATTTGTCTACTAATTTATTTGTTGAGAGCACCAAAACAAAGCTTAAGTGACTTAAGCCAATTGTAGTTGGTCCTTAAGTTCGGCCGTCTTAATAAAAATTCGGTAAATCCAACCAAAAAATTTGGTTGCTGCAATCGAAGCGAGCACGAATCAATTTTCCGGATGTACAATTTTCTAGTTTTTTAATCCGACAACTTTAAAAAGAGAAATTTCTAAAATATTACCCAGCAAAACTTTGGTAATGGGTGCAATATTCTCATGCGTTACCTTGTAATGATAGCTCGTTACCTTTTTCATTATTTGCAAGCATAAAATAATAAGTTACTGATTATTGATTACGTTATATATGATTTATAAATGTTAAGTAATTATTGAAATATTCTATCTATTTTTAGATACATTACTTTGTGTTTTTTTTTCTAAGCAAAAGGGAAATGTCGATTCCCATCATGAAAACATTATTTTTAATAACGTTTGAAATATTTGTAATATTTTTTTTAATAAAAATTCCTCTGTTTTAAAAATCTATTTTTAGACACATTACTTTTGCTGTGAGACTCATCGCCTGTAAAATTTATCAGTGAAGTAAGGTTTAAAGTAATCCATGGGCCCCTATGGCTAGACATTACTTTACAAATTATTTGGTTATGCGTGGTTTTGTTGGGTATAAATGTATAAGTACACAAGTTGTTTTTTTTTAAGCGGGAAAAAATATAGCGATTTGTTTATGGCTTTATTGCCCGGTGTGGAAACGGTAATGTTATATAATAATTTAAAGTAATTCAGATGGTAAGGACGCATAATTTTATGTTTTAAACAATTTATAGATAATATAATGTTATACATTTGATACTTAATCTGGGGGCGAGAACAATAAAATCACAATAAAAATTATAAATATTTAAAATATTTTTTTTTAATATTTATTTTTAAACTTATTATTTTATCAATACTGGTTAGCTTATAGGTAAGCATCCATTATTTTGCACGACATCTCCATACAAATGTAATGAGAAACATAATTAAAAAAAAAAACAAATGTTAAACATTAAAGATGTTTTACACGACGTTTTTTACAAATTTTACATTTAATTAATACAAAAAAGAAATTATATATCAGTTTTTTTTGAACATGTAATCGTATTTTATATTTATTTTTGCAGAATTATGTCTTTTAAAGTCCTTTTCGATTTTTTTTTCGTTTGAATTCATTTACACATGCATAAGAAAATTATATTTCACTTGAGAAAATTTTGTTTTTCTTAATGTTATTATTTTTTTATTCAATTCAATTTATATATCTTTTTTACCACTTTTAATTTCACTTACTATTAAGCCACGCATGTTTTCAGAAATTTTATATTTCTTAAAATTTTTAAAAAAAACTTAAACTTGTGTCAACCTCTGTTTATCAATTGACAATCTAAAATCTACTAAATGTTAATCAAAAATACTACAAACTTTTATAAACAAAATCAAATACAGTAAATTTTTTAAAAATCAACTATTCAAATGACCAACAATAAATTTTGTGGTAGAAATGAATAAGGAAAGATTGTCTAGAGAAACAGCGGTTTAAAAAAGAAGAAAAAATACATTGATCGGTGTGTACTGAAATGTTTTGGTATCATAAAAGTAGTAGCAGTAGAGCAGAGTTGTGGTGGTGGTTAGCTCTGATGCTGATGAGCACGATAATCTTTTGAACGCGTATGCCAGTGAGTATTTTTGGAGACTAACGAAATTAAAATTTTGTTAATAACCTTGACAGTAAGACAGATACTGAGATGCCAGATCTAGGGGAGGGAAAGTGAGTAAAACAAAGGGCTATACAAACCTTGTCCATCTTTCTCAACTTTTCCCAGTATTCGGAATAGGAAATGTAATTTTTAAAATATAATTTAAACGTGTAAATCCATCTTAAAGATCTAAGAAGCATTAATATTGAAAAAGGAAAAAATATGTTTTTAATTAAATTTAGAAAAAACATGGTTATGGGCAATCATATTCGAAGAGCTTCATATATTTTTGGAATATTTAAGTCGTACTTTAATATAGTTACCATATTATGATAATAAAATAACCATAATATTGTTATGATTCGAAACTAAGAATATTTCTTTAAGAAATCTTTCCCCTAAATAAAAATGTTGATATTAAAAACATTTTCAAGAAAACTTCTTTGATTCTTTAGACTTTTTTAAAGAAAAATACTTAAAAATAGTTTTGAAATTCTAAGGACTTTTTTTAATAAAAGTTCTCAGACTCTAAGGACATTTTAAAGATTTTAAGATAGTCCTTAGAGTCTTCGAAATTTTCTTTTAGAAAAATTCCATAGAATCTAAAAATATTTCTACCAGAAAAAGTCCTTAGAATCTTAGTATTTTTTATGATAAAAGGTCCTTAGAACCTAAGATAACTTTATTCAAAGAATGCATTAAAATCTAAGGTTTTTGTATTAATTTTCTTAGTAATTTTTTTCATAAGAAAGTCGTTATTTTACAAGAAATGAATTATTAACATATTTTTTTAAATGAAAATATTATTGTTTTTATTGAAAGGAATTATAAAAAATAATATCTTTATATAGAATCTTTTAGACAATACATATGTTATCTAATGCCAAGTCTGTTCATATTTAAATGAACCATATGGCATTATACCTAGTGCCAGAAGGCTTTTAAATGAACATGTATATAAAAATTAAGGCCTCTTCTAGTATCTCATTTACTTTTTGAATCTGATTAAATATTATATGTTCATAGCAAATTTTTATGTCTCAAATTTGTCCTCAATTTTGAAATATGGTTGCAATAGACTCATGCATTATATTGTAATAATAGCTCGTTACCTTTGGCATTATTTTCAAGAAAAAAGTAATGATTTACCGAGTATAGATTACGTTTTGCATGTTTTGTAAATGTAAAGTTATTATTGAAATATTTTTGAAAATCTATTTTAGATTTAGTGCTTTGTGTTGTTTGTATGTATTTTTCGACATCACGAACGAAAACACGAATGATGTATGTATGTTTAAAGAAATTAAATATTATCAGTGGGTTGAGTTCCCGGCTGGCGACTAAAGTTCCCAGGTTCGATTCCACTCATGATAACCTTTAATGCCAATATATTTTTAGACACATTACTTTTCCTATCCTCGTAACTATATTATCTCCAAGGTAATGAATACCTCCAAGGTAATAAGGAAATTAATTCATTACCCTGAGGCTCACCGTCTTTAAAATTTTTGAGTGAATTAAGTTGCAGAGTAATACATGGTTCAATATGATTATAAATTACTTTACACATTATTTGGTGATTAGTGGTTTTGCTAAAATATAAAAATCTAGTGTTAGTGTGGCTCGTATGTAATTTAAATGGTGACAATCGGGTTAATATTTAGTCTTTAAACATTTAGTTCCATCATTAGTAATAATTCTAAAAAGGAATAACGATTGTATTTTTTTTATTAGCAAAATTTCTCTTGATTTTTTTGATTTGCTCGAATTATGTTTTTATTTTTGATTCATTTCTCAGAAATGTTTGAGAATTAATTTTTGTCTTTAAGATTGTAATAATAAAAATTTCAAAGAAATTATTAATTTATTAAAACTTCAAAATTCAAAAATATATATTATTATTCGCGTAGCATCGGTCTTTAAAAGCATCCTACAAGAAAAAGCCAAAAGGGGCAAAATCCCAACTCCGAGGAGGCCATTTGACATCGCCAAGACCAAACTTAGCGCCATCCTTCTAAACCCAACGATTATCAAAGTTCATATCTTCCAATTTAGCCCATATAATGTCCGTAATTATGGCTATGTAGCGCTTGCCGTTGACTAAAATAGCGTTTATGTCAGCATTTTCGAAAAATGGGGCAATCTTGCCACCACTCCAAATCCACACCTGTCACTCTCTGTGGTTGCGTTGGCTTTTCAACATTGACGAGCGGGTTTTCCGATCCCCTGATGCGGAAACTTTTTTGTTGACATAGCCGCAGAGATGAAAATGTGCCCCGTCAGAAAAGATGATTTTCGGCCAAATTCGATGTCCGATTGGAGCTTCTATTAGGCCCAAATTGATAAGCCGTAACGAAGTGGATGGTCTTTTGCTTCAATTGCTGAGTCAATTGCAGCTTGAAAACAAATAATCCGAGATCTTTGTGCAGAATTATCTTTATGCTGGTGCGTGAAATGCCGAGTTGTAGAGATCGATGGCGAGTCGGTCATCCTCATCGGTGCGCACCGTACGACAACAGGGACGTTAATTCTCATAACTAGTAAAAACTGTTATTACTGTTATTATCCGAGAGATGTTACTACCAGTGTATCCGAAGCTTTTGAAATAACTCATTTCGTTCCCTTCTGATTTGTGAAAGCTAAGAGAAGCAGGAGAAATAGAGCAAAATGGAGTAAAATGGCTTACGTCTCGAAAACTCAGCGAGAGAGAACAATATGGACAAAATGTTTGCTCCTATGAGTATGCAAACCTTACGCCTTGCACGTAAAAAATATAAAAATATTTAAATAAATATCAATTGATTATTTTATTAAGGCCTCTATGTATTACTTTTTAAATAAACTACAGTCGGTCACGGAAAATATATTATGAGTGTGTAAAGAATATGGGCCGGGTAGTATAATTAGCATTAAACCTCCAGTTTACTTTTTTTCTTTTTTGTAATTCCCAAAAGTTATAAATTTTTCTGTGTAAATAACAGACATAGAGGGTAGGTAATACCCAAGCCCAAAAATAGTGATATATGTATAGATCCAAATTGTTGGCTGCTGAGTTAAAAGAACTTACTTGTAAGCTTGAAACAAAGTCATCGTGTTGGAAACATAATAATAAATGAATACATTTTTTCTGAAAATTTTGAATAATATTTTTCCCAAAATTTTAAACAAAGTCATAAATAACACAATCTGGCAACTTTTATTTTACCAAATTAATAACAAAACTTAATCAGTTATTAAAAACCCATGCATATGTAATGACCACATGATATTATTTCCAAAAAAATTAACTGTAAACTCTCTTAACCATATTATTAATTTAAAAAAAAATGATTTAATAGCAAATAATGTTCAACAATACAAGATAATGTAACTTTAACACGAATACCTTAACATTTAGGGTATATCATCTTAAAATATATCTTGTCATTTCGCCGGAAATCTGCAATAACTTTAAAAAGGCAATTACGAATGGTTATAAGCCTTACATAATATTTAATATTTATTAGCGCATTTATGTCCCAAAACTAATTGTTCGATTATGTAAATATAAAGATGCCACTACGAACGACGACTGAGACACTACACGCAGTGTTGTTGGTTGAATGTATTTTTTTATGTGATCGCAGTACACATTATATGGAAATTTAAATTTCTTCATTATTACATACTTTGTATGAACTTGTAATGAAAAATGATGATGTTCCATAGTATGTTGTTGTTGTTGCGGTTACTCGATCGCAGTATGTGGTTGTCACCCTTAAGCGTACCGAAGCGAAGTGTACCATTTGTTTAGTTGGGTTTGTGTGGCAGGCTATCAACGTTGACTTATTCCATTCCTATATACAGCGGTCAAAAAAAGTATTCGACAAACTGCTTGTTTTTCATAATCACGCAAAATATGTTAAAAAAATTCTACAAAATGAATAATATAAAAATGCAGATTATTAGCTTAAAGTGTTATCTCTTTATTTATGAAACAAAAATACAACAAAAAACAATATTCTGGAAAAAAAAAATACAAAAACAAAAACATGTAATATTTCAACGCAAAAAAAGTATTCGACAATGTTGCTCTGGTTGTGATTAACGGGAAAATATTGATTCAAAATAAATAATTAATATTTATTTGCCCTTTCTTTTTGTTTTATAACGGCTTTTAAACGCTTTGGCATTGATTTAACAAGATCTAAAATGTAGTTTTGGTCAATTTTTTGCCACTCTTCTAGAAGGATTGCTTTAAGCTGGTTTTTGTTCCTGAAATTTCAGGCCCATAGGTGTTCGATGGGGTTTAAGTCTGGGGACTGTGCAGGTGGTTTAATCACGTTTGGACAGTTATACAACATCCACAACCTTGTATTTAGGGCCATATGTTTTGGATCATTATCCTGATAATAATGAAAATCACTTGAAACACCCAAAATTTCGGCACTTGGCTTAAGATTTTCCTTGAGTAGGTTTATGTAGTACTGATGGTCCATTATTCCATCAATGAAAACTAAATTACCCACGCCTGAAGCCCCCATACATCCCTAGACCATAACACCGCCACCACCGTGCTTTACAGTAGGCACCATATTTCGCTCCTCCAACTCGGAATTAGGCTTTCTATACACCAGAACCTTACCATCACATCCAAATAGGTTGGATTTAGACTCATCAGCAAAAATAGTCTTCATCCAAAACTCCATAGGCTTATTCACATGCGCTTTTGCGAAGTCAACTCGAGCTTTTCTGTTCTTTTTTGAGATATGCGGCTTTTTCCTAGCTGATCTTGCGTGATAATCGTTACTGTGTATAACATTACGCACGGTCTGAGGTGTAACATTGATATTAAGATCATGTTCTAGCTGTTTTGTTAAAACTGTAGCGTTGATCCTAGGATTTTTTTTTTATTTCACGCAAGATCCACCTTTCGTTTACTTCATTAAGTTTTTTTGGACGCCCACTTCTTTGTACATTTTCAATACTTTTAGTTTTTTTGTATTTATTTATGATGTAGTGAATAGTTGTTCTAGGTCTTCCAACAATTTCTGCTATTTCTTGTTCAGTTATTCCCTTTTTAAAATGTGTAATTATTATTTCTTTAACATCTAAAGAAATTTCTGCACCCTTTCGACCCATGTTAACAATTAATTTAATAAATGAAATTAAGACATTAAAAAATATTAGTAATAATGAAAGACATCTATATAAATTTCAAAGAAATGGTGCTTTTCCCGTTAATCACAACCAGAGCAACGTTGTCGAATACTTTTTTTGCGTTGAAATATTACATGTTTTTGTTTTTGTTTTTGTATTTTTTTTTTTCAGAATATTGTTTTTGTTGTATTTTTTGTTTCATAAATAAAGAGATAATACTTTAAGCTAATAATCTGCATTTTTATATTTTTCATTTTGTAGAATTTTTTTAACATATTTTTCATGATTATGAAAAACAAGCAGTTTGTCGAATACTTTTTTTGACCGCTGTAAATCTGACATAATTCAACATTTGGTGTTAACTCTTAACGTTATTTATATTAAATTTTGTATGGAAATGAACTCAACGTTAATAGCTTGCCGCACAAACATAGCTATTGTCCTCATTTGTTTGTTTTTTTTTTTTTGAAAGAAAGATAGGTCAGTTTTTTGTTTGCTTGTTCAACAAATTGAGATTTTGAAAAAGATTTATGTATGTTACTGTTACATAATTGAGTAGAAAAATTTTTATATTGTACACTGAAATAATTATCTTCTGGATATTAATGAAGTTTTGAATAATCTCAATTTTTTTTTTTATACACACGGAGAAAAATTTTGAAATGTTGCCAACTGTTTTTCGGTTACTACAACTATATTCGGTTGGTACAACTGAATATTGGTTTTATCAACAAAATTTGGTTATTATAACTGAATTTTGGTTGCAGCGCACAAACTATTCAGGAATCGCATTTGAATATGGTTGTTCTAACCGAATTTATTAGTTTTTTTTTTTTGTGTAGGAACTTTTTCATAAACATTTATGAAAAATCTCATGTTATTTATTTTACATTAAAAACTTGTTTTTAAAAAAATATGTTACTTTAATTTAATTTTTAGAAATTTTTCGGTAAGTTTTGAACAAATCTTTATAAATGTACTGAAATTTTTTATAAATTTTTGTGCAATAAAAATGTCTCTAGGCATGATTTTTGTAAGTCATTTAAAGGCTGATTTAAAAGCAGAGCAATATTTTTAGTTTCTGATTATATATTTCCCCTTTCTATTTTAATTGTTTTTGTTACAAAAACATAAAAATGAATCGCTTCACCTAGGTGGAATACAAAATGAAGGCCTTAATTTAGACTGCGCAAAGCAAAAATTAAATTTTGAATAATTTGGTTAATATTTATTTAAACTTTGTATTTTGCTATATTTGCTTAAAACTTATTCACAGTACATTCTGAAAAGAGGTGAAAATAGGACCAGTACCTAAAGTACCTACCACATGATTGGCATGACATTTTTTCGTTGGCTCTGGTATGTGACATGTTATTTTAGACCCGTCCTGTGACATCTCAAAGAGGACTAGCCCATGTTGAAGTGACTGGTCGTTTTCACAATGCTCCAATACTTGACGTGTCCTGGGATAGATCCTTTTCTGCAGGGCGTTATTACGCTTTGTGTAAAACACGAAAAAATTATATATTGTTCTAACAACAAAACAAATTAAATTAACTTAACACACTCATCTTAAGATGCTTATTTTACAACAAAGCGAAAATATCACTTTTATAAAAGAAAAACAAAATCCAAAAAAATCCATTAAGTTTTATAGCCACTATACTTTTTTGATGTGTGAATTTTCTTGTATACTAAATCGAATTTAAATAATCTTTTAATCGTCCTTACATTGTATTTCGATATTCTGAAAAGTTTTTAAGTTATTCGGAAAAAACCTGAAAAAATATTTTTTGATGAAAAGTATAATTTTTTTTTTTTCAAAAATTCATAAAAAATAGAAGAAAGGAAAAACGTAACATTATTATTACTTTATCCTAAAGGCACATATATTACAAATAATAAAAGATATAGATAATGGAAATCGACGGATAAATAATGTTTTTATTCACATTTTTGCTAAGGCACCTAAAATTTACAAAAAATTAAAATTTATATTTATTTATATTTTAATATTGTTGTTAGTATCACCGGCACACAAAAATAAAAAAGTGATTGGTACTTTTGATAAGAACCACCTAAGGTTTGTATTTCGATGCTCTGAATCCGATTTTGAGGTCAGTTTAACCCATACAGCTCCAAAATTTTGAGTAAATTGTTCAAAATAGCAAAATTACAATCGCTAAAAATTGCAAAAAAAAAAATGCAGTTATGCAGGCGAAAAAAAATTTTTTTTTTTGAATTATATTATTTTATTATTTAGATTCGGATTCAGCACATTGAAATACATAATAAACATACTTGATTTAGTTCGTAAAAAGTTTAATCGTTTCCATAACTTCTTTTTTTCCGCATTTTTCGTGAATTTGAGCGGTTTTTTGCAATTTTGTCAAAATTTTGGAGGTGTATAAAAACCTCAAGTCGAATTCAGCGCATCGAAATACGTAACCACAGGTGGGTCTGGTCAAAAGAACTGACCACTTTTTTGTTAAATAAATATTTTTAAAATGAGTTTGACTTTTGTTTTTTTTTTGACTGTGTTTTTCAGGGTTTAATTCTCTATAAGGAACCAAATATAATCTCCCATCATATTCTTGTTCCATAATCCCTAATATCTTTCCTCCATTGTCCAAAGCTGTTGGTGAAAACGTTCACCATGCTCATCGCTGACATCACCAAGGTTTGGTAGAAAAAAGTCTAAATGTGAATTTAACAAGTGAATTTTAAGAGACATGTTAGCTTTTGAAATTGTTAAAATGCTGATTGAATATTAGAAGAAAACTATATTATTAAAGTTATACTTTCCGATTTTTGAAAAGTTAATAAGTAAATAATGAATAATTTCTTTATAATTTTCACTACGTTGGAAACAATTAATCGAAATAAATTCCATGCGGCTTTCTCAATGTTTGATAATAATGTCTCAAATTTAGTGCTTTGGAGAAGATTTCGGATATCAGGGCAATCTAATATGCCTTTAGAAATTTTGGAGTAGAAATATTTTTAAATAATGTTTTTAAATACGTAAACTAGAATGGTCCAAAAAAACATCAAAGTTTGAATTCGCAATTTCCACAATGCTGCCCCTATTCCTTAATGTATAAAAAGAATATGTATCAAGTTTGAGCAAAATTCGTTTATATTTAGAGGCAGCACAAAAAGTTAAATTTTAAGAATTAGTAATTTGTCGTTAGAGTAATTTATAAAAATAGTAGAGTTGACTTTAAAATCAATTATTTGTTAAACTATACACCATTGTTTAATAAAATTTTCCAATATAGTCCTAATTAATGTGCATAAAGGGAATGTGAGATCAAAATTTAAAAAAATTTAGATCTTTAAAGTAGTTCGTGATTTTTTTTTTTTAATTTATACCTAAAAATACATATTTCAGTCAAAATATTTAAATTTTCTGATAAGATGTAACTAAAAATTCAGCTTGCTAACGTCTTATATAAACAAATTTCTTAAATCCCATTTTAATTTTTATGGCAATTACGGATCTACAATCAAAATTAAAAACAAATTTGTGGTTTTAAATAATTCGCGTTTTATGAACACCTAAGAAAATTCGTTTTTTTTTTGCTTTTTTCCTAACTACCTAAAAACCTTGTCACCGAAAATCCAATTTCTTGTACTTTTGTAATCTACTTACTAAGAGCTTTCATTAGACATGACATTGTTTTAATTTTTGAAAGGATAATAATTATCCTTACAACTGAAGGTAAAATTTTATTTTGTAGTATAATGCTATTATTTAGCGTATTAAAATTGAATTGCTAACAAAAATCCTTTCTCACATTAGAAGACACTTCGTAAACAGATAATTAATCAAAAATGAATTTCGCTCACAGCCAAATATAAGAAATTTTCTTGATAAAAGTGGAACATTTTTCGTATGAAACTCTCGCGAAACACGCGAATTCGAATTTAATTTTGATTACATATTCGTAATGTACGCCTAAGAATATATAAGATTCGATGATTAGGATAATAATTGTATTTAATTTTTCTCATTTTTAAAAAAAGAACAAGGACATCTATGAAATTTCAATGGCGCTGTGCTACTTCTAAATAAAACTTTTTTTCTTAAATTTCTTTGACAGACCATATTTTTTTCCATAATGGCATATTTGTAGGGATGTTGAGTTCGCAAATTCCAACTTTTTTTATTTTGCACCACCTTAACGTAAACGCTTCACTGTTGTCTAATGCTTTTATACAATTTTTAACCAATCCAAACTTAATATGTAACGGTGGCAAAATTACATTTTCTTTTTTTTATTAAAGCAGCATATTTAACATTATTTTCACCTACTTTTTAGTTGGATCTTGTTGGCTAATCCTTCTGTATGTAATGTAAATGTCGCGCTCGGCAAACTTTGATTAACATTTTTATTAAAAATATAACATTAATTATCCACTACAAGGTAACCAAAATAAAAATTTTAAATGTTTGCCAAAATCAGGTACCTTTACTTTAATGTAAATAAAATCAAAATTTACCGACCGATTTATATTATATATGGTTCGATTTATTTGTAATATACATACCTTTGTGATCAAATAATAAAAACAGAACTGTTTTGCCTTTTTCGATTTTTTATATATCAATAAAAATAATTTTAATTTTCCAAAAAAAAACATTTTTTCATTTCCTTAAACTCCAGAACTATAGAGAATATCAAAAAGTGCTAAAAGGATAAATTGGAAGTAATTTAAATTTGGATTTTTTCATATTTGTATTTTAACGAAATTGATATTTGTGTTTTAACAAAATTTATCAAGATATTCTCAAGTTTTAATGAAATATGTAATGTCTCTTCAAAAATTTAAAATTTAAAAATAATAAAAAATTTCTAAAAAAAAGGTGTCCATAAAATTTGAAACTTCGACTGTTTTTGTTATTATGGGACCTTACCACATTAAAATAATTCAATGGTTATCGTTGTTTTTTTTTTTTTTTGTTGCATAGTGTTTTTTGAAAACAAAAGCCTTATAAAAATTGACCAAAGCTAAGTTTTAATTTATATCTAAATGGTTAATAAAATCAATTTTAGACAGAAATCCGCCATAAACTAATCAAGAAATGACAAACATTAAGTTGATTTTTATTATATTGAAAAATGTTTAAACTGTTAAATATGTTAATTAAAGAACATATATATATATATATATATATATATATATATATATATATATATATATATACATAAATTAAATAGATGATTGCCCAAAATATCCTTGATACATAACAAAAAAAAGTTATAAATAAAACTTTTTATTAATGCTCAAATGAAGCATCCCAGCAAAAAAACCAAAAAGCAATTGAACAACCGAATAAAAAAGTTTAGATATAATCCTAAGGGGCCTTATTTAAACATTTTTTATCAGTATGCATTACATTTTATTATATATATTCATATATTATTATGTCAGTATGGATAACCATATATAATTCTATATAACATCAATTTATTTTTATTATCTTATATTGTCTCATATATACCCATTTCTAGTTATATAGTATTCTTTTAAAATTGGATATGATAAGTAAAGTTTTTATTTTATATTATATTTTTTTACACTTATATGCATGAAAATGTATTTTTATTCTGGTTCGAGATCAGAGAAAATTTTTTTTCTTATTTAGTAATCATGGAGATTACACAGAAAAAGTTATTTAGACACTAGCCGAATGGAATGCATTTTCTAGTCAGCTACGACCTTCATCAACATTCTTCGTGCGCTTGAAAATGATTATTGTAAATATCTCTATTTAACTCACAAATCAAAGGAAAAAGCTATTTATGCTAACATCCAGTTAATTTTTTTATTGAGTTTAGATGAAATTTTCTTACAATTTTTATGTTTTTTACATTCTCATTTATTACTCTCATTTATCATTCTCATTTATTACTGTATGTCCAAATCAATTAATATTATCTAATTGGCACTGGGTCTAATTCAGTGCTGTTCATTTGATGGGACAATTGTCCCCTGCTCAACTCACATGTATTCTTACGCTCTTGCTTTTAGTAGTCACTGAAACAGCGACGAGTGAACATGTGCAGCGGATGTATGCTGATTTTTTTTTTTCAATGCACTGAAAAAAATTAATAACAATGTACGAAACATATTTTGTGATACTACACGATCTATAAAAATCTTTAATAGACTTAATAAAAAAAAACATTGTTTTAAAATGAAAGTTGAAATGTTTTGAAAAATTCGCGTCCGATCGTTCATTCATTTATTCCAAACAAATGTATTTGTTTTTCCTTCCGAAAATTTAATTTTTTTTAACAGAATAACATAAGAAATCCAACATATTAAAGATATTTTATTAACATGTTAAAGATATTTTATAATCCAACATATTAAAGATATTTTATTAACATATTAATGATATTTTAATATTGATTAAAAAAATCTTCAACTTTTTTTTATACAATAAAAAAAGACACCCTAATGTATATATGTATTTCTTTTTTTCCTTTCAAAAATTTAATTTTTGTTTAATTTTTATTTCTTTAAAACAGTTTTACACAAAACATTAACAGTTTCACATTTTCAATAAAAAAAATTAATTCATTAAGATACTAGCACTGCTATTTACCCATTGAACATTTCTTACAGTGCAGTTCTCATTTTCTCACAAACACAACTACATTTTTATTTTTGAACAGCACTGGTCTAATTCGAACAAATATATTTTTTTTAATATTGAGGGTGTGTTCAGTATAGTCAGCCATCCGGTTAAGTGAGCCATTCGTTTTCTGCCGAGTTGTATTATGAAAATGTTAAAACTGTAAACTTTCATCAGTTTAATTTTCCTCAAGCCTTCTAGCTTCGACGTATGTAAATATATACGTTTTATCCTGGTGTAATATTTTGTTTGCAAACAATCGTAATATAAAGTATAAATGTTCCTTTACTTAAAATCTAAATAACAAAGGAATTTGTAGGATTTTTAAAATCGGATTTGGTATAGAAATGGTTTTGTTCGCGATTTGATGAAAAATATTTCATTCAGGCTTGGCTTGATTAAAAACCCTCTTAGCTGACTATCGTTATCCATAAAATATCCCCTGCGGGAAAAAGGGGTCAGTTGGGAATTGGGACCTGTCCCGTTAGTTGTGCGATATGTTATTTAGGGTTAGTTGTGTGACATGTGCTTTTAGACCAGTTTTGTGACATGTCATAGAGGGTAATTGACCCCCTCTTAGGACAAGCCCATGTTAAAGTGATCGGTCCCGTGACCAGCCCCTATCACTGGTCATGTGATGTGTCCTGGGATAGGTCCTTTTCCCGCAGTGTAGCTAACTGGATATTGTGAAAATGATGATAAAATTTGTGTTTTCATTTAAGTTTATTTAAAAAAAAAACTTCTTAAAATACAGTTATTGGATCAAGTGAAAACCCTTTAACCTTAAAATACCGTTACCAAAATACCGATATTCATATTATATAGCTAAAAAAAAACTGAAAAAATTGTTTTCCTGAAAATACCGAAATAAATGAAATACGAGTACCTTTACCTCTAACCGCTGCCAAGCATGGCAAGAATAAATGTGAACGCTTAATTTGCCAGATGCTTTTTAATTTGTTTGTTGGGACATTTTATTACCATATAATAAAATAATTGCCAATGGTATATTAGTAACATCTTTTATAGTTACTAATTGATAATTTACAATTTGATAAGGTTGTCTAAAATATACAAAGTTTTAGTTAATGCAAAAAACTTTAATCGTGCTTTATTTATTTTATGGGACAAACCGGCACTAAAAAGCAAAAAACCGTCTGCTGATTACCGTCTCTCATGTTGTAATTTTCATTGATTTACAACATGGTTATTACATGTGAGCATAAGGTGACCAATTTTAATAATTTTTTTCTATAATATTATATATAATGAATCTTTTTCGATGAGTGTAGAGTAATTTCGTTGGAAATGAGAATTTTTTGGCGATTTTCCATAAAAGCGTTTTTATATTTTGATTTACAAATATTCAAATGAATATCGATGTCACCCTAAAAATTAATTTGAGTTCGTGAAATGTCGATATTTGCGATATTTTTATATTTAATCTCAAAAGTATATGTTGCAATTTTAAGGCAAATTCAACTATTTTTAACCTCATCACAATGTGATACAAATAGGGGATTGTCTGAAAATTAAAAAAAATATAATTTAGTTGTCGTGAGACACTTCATTTTTAATTATTTAATCACGAATATATATAAGGTCCATTTCATAATTATAACGTCACTTTCTTTTTTAATAGAACTCTTTCAATTTAAATTGATTCCCTTAGGTATCTTCAGATGAATTATGCTCTTGATTGATAACTGTTTTGTATTTTAGTTGTTGTTTTTTTTTTTTTGTAATTTACCGATTGTTCGTGTTTTATAATTATAACGTTACTTTGCAAAAAAATAGGTAAATGAGATCAATAAGTGATAAGACTTCGGTGTAATTAGATCGATTTAAAAATATTTCTTTATTTGTCATCATATGCCTAGTGGAAAAATACTGACCGACCTTAAAGAGGTCAAATTTTGGCCGAAAATGTGATAATGTGGACCTTATATATATATATATATATATATATATATATATATATATATATATATATGTGCACAGCACAGGTTGCGGGGACGGCTTTTCGTTCCACAAGTTACTATGAAGACATTTTGTTACTTTGGGGACTGTCCTTAAACTTTTCGTTATTCTACTGTTTACACTGAAGACATTTAACTGGATACAGCGCATATTATAGGGACTTTTTTGGCTGTATATACAGATATATATATATATATATATATATATATATATATGCATTTCACATACTTTGAAGACATCTGTATATACAGCCAAAAAAGACCCCGTAATATGAGCTGTATCCAGTGAAATGTAAACAGTAGAATAGTGAAAAGTTTGTGGACAGTCCCCAAAGTAACAAAATGTCTTCATAGTAACTTGTGGAACGAAAACCCGTCCCCGCAACATGCGCTATGCACCTTAATGGGCTGCCCACACCAATTAAGTCAAAAACCTGAAACTTTAAATATGTGTTAACTGGAACTCATTGATCAGCTACATGGTAAAAATGGGGGTTCAAAGGGAAAAATCTGAAATTTGAAATATGTGTTACCTGGAGTATGGGCTTACTCATTATAGAGGTACATCTTAAAATTTTGGTCTGGGACATGGTAAAAATTAAGGACTCCGGGTAATTATCTGGGAACTCCGTATACCCCCGGGCGTTAGTCTGAGCAACCACTTTCTACACTAACATCGTACCGGGCTTTGCCCGCTATGGTGTATATTGGGAAATATTTGCAAGGTTAAATTGCAAATTGGACGGGGACAGAAATGGAATGGAAAGGGAACGAGTAAAATTGAAACACTAGACAAGGGATACGAAATGGAATGAATCAGGGTACGAGTGGAAATAAAACACTTGACAAGGGAATTGAAATGGAATAAAATGAGGAACGAGTGACATCGAAATAAAATTGAATGGGAAACGATTGTAATTGAAACATTAGATGAGGAAAACAAAAGCAATGGGAACGAGTCAAAATGAATCATAAGACAAGGTGAACGAAATGGGATGAAAAGGGGAACAAGTGATATTAAAATGGTTAATACGGGGCACGTCCCCATTGAATGACCTATAAACAAGAAATTCAAAACTTTAAATTTAAACATCCACTTCAAATGATGAAACAAATTTATTTAAATAGTAAAATCTTTAGAAAATAGAATAATATCTTCTTCTCAACATATTTCGATATTTAAAACTACCGGTAACGAAGTATCGGGCTTTTAAGCTAGTTAATAATAAATATAAACATTTAAACTTTAAAAATAATGTAAAATCTAAAAATATATTATATTTAGCCTAACATAAACAATGTAATATTTAATCATTTTAACTCAAAAAAATCTTTAATATTAAAAAGAAGAATGGAATGATTCAATATAGACTTTAAAAAAACAAGGCAAAAAAATATATTTTTTTTAAATAATGTAATATATGAATATTATTTGGCCGCTTGTTTCGAGGAAATTTCTATACCTATCCTTTCGATATTATTATTTCCAAACTCGTAATTTTTTTGTAAAAACAATAGAAATACACTTAATTTTTTAAAAGCGATCAATTTATTTTCTGAAGACATCTTTTGCCGGAACGAAATACATATGTAAACCTAGCAAAAAATCTTTAATTTGCTTTGTTTTTGTAAATATAGGAGGTTGAAAGCTCGCTAAAAACTAGAAATAGTTAACGCCTTTTACCTTTTTTCGAACGTTTTCTAAAAAAGGAGTAACACGTCGACTATCCTTATCTGCTATTACACAGTTTTGGGTTTAAAAATCAGCAAAACAACAAAATTATATAAACGTAGTTTATTGTTTTTAAATGTTGTATTTTGTGTGGTTGTGAGCTGGCTAAATAAAATCTAAACCAAATTCAGGTATCCAAATTTCTATGAAGTTTTAAAAATTGTTCAAATATTTTTCAAAGAAATTTTAAAATATTTGTCAATTTGTATTTAGTTTATAATTTATTTAGCTACCTCGCACAAGTCCTAAGAGCAATTATTTAACTTGTATATTTCATTAAAAAAAAATTTCTTGTTTCCAATCGTATTACTTTTTTTAATTAAAAATCTGAGGTTTAAAAACCACATTAAGTCTTAACTGGAATCCCCAAAATTTGATATTAATGAGTTTATTTTTATATCAAAACATAATATGTATAAAACATATTACGTATTTAAAAGCTAGTAATTTCTAATCCTAAATTGGTTGACCTGTTTGAAGCATTTAAAACAAAATTTACAGCTTTTATTCATAACAATTCATAAACAATTTATATTCAAAACTTATTTACTTTTTTGACTGAGATCTAATGCATACGTTTAATATTAAGTAGATTTGATTGTTTTTGTAAATTATAAATTCTTTACCACATTATCGTGACTAGAAAATCTATTTGCCAGGCAAAAATTTTTACCAAAAATCGCGCGATTTTTGTTAAAAAATGTTCATTTTGTTTTTCGTATATTTATAGTTGTAGAAATTGGCGCCGCAGGCGAAAATTTTGTTTTTCATACATTAAGAACAAATATAATTCTTAAGAAGTTTAAAAATTGCCAAGCTCTAAGACGCAATGTCGTAGAAAACCATTCGCTCTAAAATTTTATAAGGTCGTCGGATGCAGCAAAAACCGCATATCGGAAATATTTGGCTCTTCAATTGTTACCAGCAAATTTAATAGGAACAGTTTGAGAGGACACACTCATGCATAATATATATTATACTCATATATAATCAGGCTTTCGTTTAGTGGGGGGAGGGAGGGGGTAAACAAATTTTTATAATTTTTTTTTCAAAGTTGGCAATTTCTAAACCTAATTTTTTTACCTTCTTGAAGCATTTAAAACAAAACATATAGCTTTTTAATTCATTAACAATTTTTATTTAAAACTCATTTTTTACATAGACTGAGATCCGTTGTAAAGCTTCTCTTCGCTTTCAGATCATTTTGATAAAAATTTATTATGCTACAAAATTCTTTGACGAAACGCCAAAGACTCGAAACGTCAAAGTGCAATATATTATAAATTCTTTACCACATTATCGTGATCGGAAAATCTATTTGCCAGTCGTAAATTTTTACAAAAAATGGCGCGATTTTTGTTAAAAAATTTTCGGAAATTGATATCTCTTCCATTGTTACCAGCAAATTTAATAAGAACTGGCTGGGAGTACATACTTATGTTATTGGTTTCAAGCAATATAAATGCTGTGCATAAGATATATTTCTTCGTTTGCATATTTTGGGGTCGTTGTTCATTTCATCATATTTGGTGTGGGTAATTTTTTATTTATTTAAATTGGTATTTTACATAATGAATAAAAGCCTCAATATAATAAATGAAAATATGCCCCAAAATTTATTTGTGGAATAATTTTCATTTGGTTGGAGTAATATTTCATTATATTTTTAGTGTTGATTTTCATTATGAAATTTCTCCCCAAAAAATGGGGCTTAATTACATTTATAGATTGGGATCATATTTCTTGGAGCCATTTTGCACAACGCTACCGTAAACTACATCGAATTTTTAAAAATTAAAAACAGCACAAATATAATGGGAACGTGGAATGGCCACGTGCAAATTTTTAATCAAATTCAAAGACCATTTCAAAAACGATTAAATTATTTCAAAAACTTTTGGAACGACGCCAAATGGGTGGGGGTACACATCCTATATAAAAACTATTTTCTTCTTGTGTACAATTTTTGTGAGCTTTTTTAAATAGATAAATATGTAAACTACTTACTTCAATAACTTGACCCTGATGTTGCTGCTCACTATTTAGATATTGGCAGTGGGAAACCTATAACTAAGAAATCGCTGTATAAAGTCAAAAAAAGAAAGGTAAAAGATAGCATAAATAATCCAAAAGTGTTACAAAATTGATTATTAGTAAAATTAAAAAAAGAAAACAACAACGAACATGGTAAAAAATATGTTAATTTGCTAATAATAGACTCAAAGCATGAAATGTTTTTAAAAAATAGTTTAAATTCAAATGATGTAATATAGGGTCCGCCATCTAACGTTTTTTTTAACTAGTGCTTATTTCGTAAATGGTAACACTTAGCTCATGTCTGATTTGACAGATAATTAGTTTTATGCTTCCGCTGAACGAATGTGGTTGTGTATACGCTTGAACAACGCTGGGAAATATTGCGACATTACTTTGAAAATCATGGTAATGTTGCAGAATGTCATCTTTTCAATGTGATCTTTTCAGATGAAGCTTATTTTGATCTTGGCGGGTATGTAAACAAGCAAAATTGTCGCATTTGGGGCACAGAAAACGCGCACGCATACATTGAAAAGCCGATGCACCCAAAACGAGTCACTGTTTGGTGCGGATTTTGGTCCAGAGGCATAATTGGGCCATTTTTCTTCGAAAATAAGCAAGGAGTGGCCGTTACAGTCAATGGCGATCGTTATCGGGCCATGTTGAACGAATTTTTGTTCACAAAAATTAAAGAGGAGGATATTGGCAACATTTAGTTTCAACAGGACGGCGCTACGTGCCACACAGCCGAAGCTACACTCGATGTTTTGCGCCCTGTTTTTGAAAATCGCATTATCAGCCGCAGAGCTGATGTCGTTAGGCCACCTCGGAGCTGCGATTTGACACCGTTGGACTATTATTTGTGGGGTGCCGTCAAAGATAAGTGTTACGCCGACAAGCCAGAGACAATTGACGCTTTAAAGGACAATATTCGTGAAGCCATCGGTGAAATACAGCTGCACACAATCGATAATGTGCTTAAAAATTGGACCGATCGTGTAGGCAACTGCATGGCCAGCCGAATGAAATTATTTTCCATTATTAACCGGAAGGATTGTACTTTCAAATAAAAAAAGAAATTTGAGAAAATATTCATTTGTTTTTTTTATAGCATTTTAAAAAAAAAAAAGTTATTTGGCGGACCCTATATATGTATAAACAATAGTCTGCCAAATTAAAAGCATCAAATAAAAATTTAATAATATAAACAAATTAACGCCAACACTATATAAATTACAAACAATGTTTCATTAACCTAAACTGTGAAAAAACGGTGGGATGCTACAATATTAAAAAATTAAATCTTTAAAAACTATTATCAGTATTTACAATTTTTTCGCTAATTTAAAATAATATAACAGTCATGGTGGCCCTTACTAACTACAGTTTGTTTGTTTAATTTTATTTTATAATGCTCAACATTTTCTTTATCATAATCACAATAGCTCTACATTGTATGGTATGATAACACTGCTTAACAGTAGTTTTGTTGCTCTTGATATAATAATAATTTTGAGTAAATTTACAGTAACAATTTAAAGAACTAACAATTTATCGCATATTGGCTGTGGTTGTTTTGAAATCCTTATTTTCTTAAAAAATCAATTTTTTATTGAATAATATTACTTAATGTTTTGTTTTAGTATTTTGTTAATTTATACAGAAGTATAAGGAGAAAAAATAGCAAAAATAATGTTATACTTCAGAGTAACAATATTTAGAATAATTTTTTGGACAATCTCGCTGTAACTAACAGCAGTAGTGTGTTATCATGTGACGATGCCACTTGCCCTGATACCTTCCCCCTTCGTGGAAGCGTTTTCCCTACTTCTCACTGAAATTTCTTAGATTATTAGGAAATCTTTCCAGGTGACAGTGAAGAAAGTGCAGCTTTATGCTTATATTTTCTCCTAATATCTTAAACATCTCTTTCATAATTTCTCTGTTTGGTGCTATATAAATAGTTACCTATATGTTTTTACAACCACGACAAAACCCTTTCAAGCTACACTTTCAGAATTAGTTATAACTTTTATGAAGTTTGTTCTGCCTTTCAACTTCTCCATACTTAACTTAGGAAATGTTTTTAAAGCATTCAACGTTTTTGTCCAACGCTTTGACAAACTGTTTGATCATACCTATCGTTATGTACCTACCTAACAAAGGCTCATTTTTTACCTTAGTTTCACTAAAAAGTTGTTCCCATGTGAAAATAAAACAGGGGTATTTCATGTATCCACTTTGCTGGCCAAGTAAAAATTTACCATATTGAAATCACATCAAACCGGACATTGATATTCATAGTACCCAGAAAAACCACACATTACCAAATAATGTGTTAAATAACGAAAAGACTTAGGGGTCGATGCGTTATTTTACATCTTACTTCATTGACGAATTTTACAGGCGATGAGCCTCAAGGTAATGTATGCACCCATTACTTTAGAGGTGATAATGTAAATGGTTACGAAGATGAGAGAGTAATGTTTCTTTATATAAAATATAAATTTAAGAAATATTTCAAACGTTATTAAATATAACGTGGTGATGTTGGGAATTGATCCTGGTAACTCTGGTCGCGAGCCGAAATCTCTACCACTGAACATAAATTATTAGTTGGGCTTTGTGTTTTCGTTCGTGATGTCAAAAAAACACAAAGTAATGAGTCTAGAAATAGATTTTTAAAAATCGTTTTATTATTACTTAACATTTCTAAATAAAGTAATATGTTATCATTGATTGGTAACTCATTAATTTATGCTTGAAAATATGCAAAGGGTATCATTACAACATAATGCATGTGTATATCGCCTCAATTAACAAAGATTCTTCTTTGAGTGTTGTTGAATGATAAATTGGGATTGATTTCCACTGTGCAATATAACGCATTTTTAACTCTTTTTGTACATCGTGCTTTTTCTAAACATTTAAATATCGTATTTTAGTTGTTTATTATTTTTAATATTATAAACACATCAATAACATAGAAACCAAAGCCAATTTAGTACTTTCATGAATATACTCGGAAATTGTGTTCTTGAATTTATACAAATTCGCAATACATCCAGGACAAACTAAATTTTTTTGTTGAGCTGTGTAATCATTTAAACCTATTTATAATCACCATCAAATGAACACCAACCTATCTTTTTTTCCCCTTAAAGTGTTACACCCTCGCTTTTATTTGTAAAAATTAATAATTTTAGTTTTACTCTCACTGTTGATGTTTGTTTATGTTTTTTTGTTTAATAAATTATTGTATTTATTTTAAAAGCTAACTATTAATTTTATTTCTGTTGTTTGCCGTTTTGTGTCTCGTGTAGTTTAGTAACCCAAAACAACAAATGATTTTTAAATTAAGTCCATATTCTTTGTTGTTGTATTTCTCTTTCTTATTCTTTTACATAACTTTAACAAAAAAAATGATCTTAACCCTTAAATGCGCAACAACGCCAATTTCAACGAAAAAAATATATAATATGTAAAATTGTAAAAAAATAACAATTGCGTACCACATTTTAAAAAAAAAAAAATGTTTGCGAGTTTTCTTTTAAAAAAAGCGGTTGTATCTTAAAAGATACATTGCGCACTATCCTACATTTTAGTTTTCAAAGTAAAATACGGGTATTTTAATTATTAGAAGTATTAAAAAGCTCTTTTTATTTATAAAAATAATTTTTAATTTTAAAAATAACAGTAAATTAAATTTACAATAAAATAAAATTATAATATTCATATAATAAAAACAAAAACAATCAACGACATAAGGTAATAAACTACATCAAAGTAATTAAAAGTTATGGTAATCATAAAAGCAATTTTTTTCAACTGTCACACATAAATTCACCTAACATTTTAAACAAAACATTTTGGTTTGACCTGAGCATTTGGGCAGCTTACATCTTCCTTTTTTTTCCATTGTTACCCAGTGACTTGTTCCATCTAGTCGGGTGTCCTTCGGCGGCGCTGGGTGTGTATTCGGCTTTCGTCTTTTTTCCTCTATCTGTTTTTCCAAATTTGGACGTCCTCTTTCTGGAACAGTTTTTGTTTTATAAGAAAACAATGCGTCAGCCACTTCCAACTTGAAATCCACCAATCGCATTTTAGATCCTGGTTTATCTTTGTTAATTCTTCTATAAAGAATCCAGGCATTAACACATGTCATGTCAAGAAGGTGGTAAAATATTCTAGTTGTCCACTTACGGCTTTTCATTGATATTTTATGCCGGCCTATTGAGCTATCCATCAAGTCTACTCCGCCCATGTGACAATTATAATATTTAATGATTTGTGGACATGGAATGCTTTTGATAGATTTTTCCTTTTTGTCAAAGCGTTTAATTGTTAAAGGTTCACTCACTGTATTATAAATATCTAATGGAGGCTTAGTACCGACATAGTTTGAAATAAGATTGACAATTCTATTGTCCTTCCATGATAATGTTGTCACTTCGATACCGTGTATGTTGGTAACAAATTCCTGACTTGCTCCACTTTCGAATTTCATCATTATTTTTTCTTCAGGTAACTTACAATTTTTTATTCTATTGCGTCTGATAGTACCAACCGCCAGAATTCCCTATGTGCGCAAATATACTATTAGTGGCACTGTCGTATAAAAATTATCAAAGTATACAACAAAGTTTTGATATCGGGGTACTTCCCGAAGAAGTCTTACGACAATGTTTGCTGAGGATTGAAGATCTGGCTCACCTTGAGCCAACATTTCAGTGCTCCACTATAGAGTTCAAATTTGTAGGCGTATCCCATTGTATCGCATAGTACAAACAATTTGAATCCCCATTTTTTAGGTTTGTTTGGTAAATATTGTTTCATATAACTTCCCATTTTTGTAGAGCACATTTGCTCGTCTACACTCAATCTGTCGAGTTTCGGTACGGTAGAAAAAGTTCTATTTAGGGTATCGATAACCGGCCGAATTAGATAAAGCCTGTCGCGATTGGGATCATTTCGATCAGGCATTTTGCTTTTGTCGTTAAAATGCAGGAGTTCCCGAATTTTTTCAAAGCGTTTCATAGGCATTTGGCTTTGTATTATATGAACACTTCGGTGGTTGTTTGCAGACCTGTAGTCTCTGGAGTTTGGAAGTTTGTAATACGTCATGTAAAAGAGAATTCCTATAAATTTGCGTAGATCTGACACTGTAAAATTAAAAGATTGATTTACACCAGCATATTTTAGCGTTTCCATTACTATTTCTTCCTCCAATGATTGTCGAAATAAATGACACCAAACTTTAAAAGGCGTCTCTAAAGCTTTTATATCATCTGTAAGGTCACTATCGCCTCCAAATTGAACTTTCTTAGCATCAATTTGAAGATTTCCTTTTTTCCATAAAATTCTTTCAAATTCCGACGACTTGGGATTTATAAAAACCCCATTAAATTCTGAAGAAAAAGAACTCCAAATATTTGAGGGACCATAAGTTGTATTAGTCTTTGAATTAGAAGTAGAAGGTGTTAAATCTAACTGTTCATATCGGTCCAAATCTGCCGCTGTCTGTACTTCATGATTAGTATCTTTATTTATCATTTGTATGAAAGAATCATGTATAGATCCTTCAATATCAATTTCATCCTCAGTATCACTTTCTGTATTATTTTCATCCGGTATCAATAGAATTCTAGTAGCTTCTTGGAGCTCTGGTTTCTTTTTACAAGAATTTGTAACTTGCATGTCATCCTCATCTGAATCACTTCTGTCCGTACTATCGTAAGTAATACCCTCGCTATTGCATAGTAATGCACAAACTTCCTCATCAGTCATATTGACTCCATCAACCTTTCTAAATCCTGACATGACTTAAAAATTCTAAGTTCTGAATTATGAAATCAATTAACAATCGACTGTAGTTTATTATAACACTCAAAATAATTAATCCTGTAAACAAAGCAAGACGCCGAACATAGAACCTGCTTGTTCAAAGCATACAATATAAATGAACTTGCACCACAACGTAGTACATAATTCAAATAAAAACGGCTATGTAATTTGTAGGTGAATGCGCAGTGTATCTTTAAAGATACAACCATTAAATAACGCTCTGTAGCCAAATTTTGAAACTAAAAGTTTTTGTAAACACTTTTTACGCTTAATTAAATGTTTTTACACTAAAATTATTTTTTTCAAATCCTTAATATATTGCTGCTTAATATTATGTAACATCCAATTACCAAATTTTTATATTTTTACACAAAATTTAATTTTTAACTTTGACTGTAAATAAATCGAAAGTACTCAAGACTTTCTTGAAGGGCTATTTTTTAAAAAATGAGTTATGTTTTAAATACGTTAGATTTATTTTTATTCAATTTGGACCAAAATTGATACTGTAGGAAATTTATTTTTTTGTTGTATCTTAAAAGATACCGTACGCATTTAAGGGTTAACAAAATCCATATAACAAATCTAATGTAATTTATTTGTTAGCACTAAACAATTAATAAAAGTTTGAGATAAGGGGAAACAATTGTTGGTTTGTTTAAAGCTTAGTTTTGCTTTGTCATTAAGTGTTTTGAAAAATACATTAATCAAATATTTATATTTAGTTTAAATTAAAATCAGTCTGGTGCCTCTCAACTGTAAGATTTGTGGCCACAGCTTTATTTTTTTTTTAGCAAATAAAAACATTTTATTAAAAAAAACTTATTTTTTGAGGTCCCTAAAATACTAAATTTTTCCCGACATGACTATACTCAAATGAAAGGAAACTTATCTGGAATTCAAGTTCATAATAAATTTTGAACTACTTCTCTCCAGTATTGAGCTATAAGTTATTTTCCATTGGGTCAGCGGTAAAATAATAGAAAGGTTCATATTTCAAAAACGGTAAAAAAAGGTTTAGTAGAATTAGAACTGCCACAGGACACGTTACAAGTCTGGTCCATTGGGACAGTTCTTTAATATGAAAGGTACTGGTCACTTTAATATTGCCATACGGGAAATGAAGGGTCGATTGATTGGTGATGAATCTGTGATAGCTGAGTGATTGATATGTCTCAAAGCTGGTGTAAAATATAATATAGTGCCTGGGAAAGTGGTAATTATTGTAAAATTACCAGTTTCCCAACTATTAAAATGGTGGCAAAACATTCCCTGGTTCTTTGTATATATATCATGTAACTAGAGAAGTGCCCGTAACGCATGCACAAAGTGGACTAAAGAGAGTAGAACTGTTACAGTTGAAATAATGACAGAACACAGAATTGGTGCAAAAAATGTTGCTGTGTATAAAAGAATGTCAATCGGTGGCTAAAACCCCAATCCCGTAACTGTTGCAAAGCTGGCATAATACTGAAATGATTTAAGCAGAACCGACTGCAGAAATTATGACATAACACTAAACTAGTTCAAAAGGATGTGATAACTACATTAGCTGTGTTTATGCGGCCAACGTTTAGTGTTAACGCTTAACGTTACAATCTCAAATTTGTATGCGGATGGCACAAGTCAACATTGATAGCTTGCCGCATAAACATAGCTACTCAAAATGAACCCAATGGGCATGATGAAGTGACTATGACAGGCGAATTAAATTGACTAATAGGTATCACAGCACTTAAGGGTATATTAAGAAACACTTAGGGGGATGCTAACCCTAAAAATCCAAAATTTGTTATGCATTATTTCGACTGATTTTTTTCATCTTAGCATTGTTAAAATTTTATTACAAAATTCATTAAGTTATAAAATATAAAAATTATTTCTCGCTTAACAGCAATAGCACAAGCAAGCTGGCAAAAGAAAAAAATTATAAATTTACTAGTATTTTTTTTTTGGATTTTACAAGGAAACTTTTGTAATTGTATTTTCCGAAGAACTTCAATAATTATCTTTCCGTGAATATATCTGATGCAGACGTATTTATATACTGTCTTGTCTGAAACAAAATATTTTTTTTTTAATTAATTATTCGAAGCTCTGAAGAAAAAAGCAAACATAATATGTCAAATATGTATGTGAATGACATAAGCCAACTTTGATAGCTTGCCACAAAACCACAACTATTGTACTGGATGCATGTAATGCAATGAGTTATGTCTTTTGCCATCTAGTGATCAGTAGTGTTACCTGTCGATTAGAACTGGCAATGCTATTAGTTCGTCGTGACTGTTTCAATACATAAATTAGTGTTGCAGAAAATTTTCTTTTGTTTCAAACAAGTACTTGTTTTATCTAGATTTAACAATTAAAATGTTTAATATCTATAGGTACTATTTCAAATATTATCAATATCATCGTAATTTTGCGGTACACAGTGCAATATGTTGTACAATATGTTTACACCATTGTTTTCTTCAATATTAAAGGGATATAAAAAATGCGCAATATAAACAACCAAAGACATTAATTTATTAAAGAAAGAACATTAGTTGAAACTATTTCCTAATAGATGGCGCATCAGAAAATAAATTCTCCCTATTAGGCATATTTTGCTACAATATGCCAAAAACTATACAAAAATATATGTTTTATGTGTATATTATACTTTAATTTTCTAAATCAATAGTCATTTAGATGTCTAAGAACACAGTATTACAATTTTTCTTATGTGTATTTATTTTTTTTTAAAGAAAGAATTAACATAAATATGTAGTTTGCAATGGCTCAATACTTGAAAATTATACGAATTTACCGAAAAAATACCATTTTGATCTATGAAAATTTGTTTTTAACATGTCGAACATTTCAAAAATTGACTTCAGTATTATTAAATAAGACTGCTAGTGACAGTTTAATGTACTAGAATTTGAAATATGTATTAAATGTCATATTTGTGGTTCCTAAGATAATTAAAAGCTAAATCCAAGGCCATGCCGTCCTAAGCATGGCGCAGGTTATTGTTTTTTATTTACTTGAGCGCCATCTACTTCTAAGTATAGACACTAAAGCAATTTGCATTTTGCTCTATCCTTTGTAACCAACACATTGCAAAATTCTTAAGGTAACCATACACTAATAGCCTGTTATTGGATCTCGAACGAAAAACTAGTCGAACAATAGCAAGTCACTCGAATTCGAGTCAATTTGGGTTTCTCTATTTCGAAAGACTTCGATCGACTTGACTTACGTGTGTCAATTTTTTTTTCTTACGCATTAACAAAACACAGCGATGCCAGATCATATATTTTAAGCATTTACTAGAATTTCCTTCAAAAGTACCAAAAATACTACTAAAATGCTTAAAGATAAAAACAACCCTATTTAACAGTGATCATATTACAAGTGAAATAAAAAAATAACAATAAACAAATTGAGTTTTATTTGAAAAAGTGCGAAAATTGTTGTTATGGATTTAACTATCGCTGTACATTTTTTGGAGGATATCGAGCATGTAGACGAACGTGTACAATTAACTCGTAGGCAATTACGAGACATGTACAATGTCCTGGAGCTGCCCACAAGCCAGTAAGTATGAATTTTTATGAACATGTTAAAAGAACTAACGGTGTATTCCTTTTATGGTAGATTTGTTGCAAATTTCCGGGTGTCAAAAGACATTTTTCTTGTACTTCTGCGAAAATTTCAAACAACGGGTAATCCTGCTTACAGAAGTACCCATATACGGGCAGATATAAAGCTCGCCACCTTTTTGCGTTTTTTGGCCACCGGGAGTTATCAGCGCGGTGTGGGGAATGAGGTCCTTTCATCCACATGTAAAACCTCAGTTTGCAGAATTATTGCGGAATGTCTTAATTTTTGCGAGGATTACATTTGTGGTGATTGGATAAAAATGGTTCGTCCTGAAAATGAACACATAAACAAAGAAGCCTTTTTTGAGTCTACGGGTTTTCCTGGCACTATTGGTTGCGTCGATGGAACGCACATCCGTATAAAATCTCCAGGAAACGACGTCAAACATTTATACTACAACAGAAAAGGGTATTATAGTATAAATGCAATGGTGGTAAGTTTTACAAAGCAGTTATTCTCTATACAAGCGAAATTCAAACAATTTTTGTTGGTTTTTAGATTTGTGATCACAGAATGTACATTATGTACGTAGATGCAAGGCATCCTGGTGCCAACCATGATGCATTTGTATGGGAGCAGAGCATTGTGGATCAAAAATTGCAAGAAAGCTTTGAAAGTGGCCAAAGAACACGTGGATTCTTGGTATGATACTAATTATTTACCATGTTTACCTTTTTATATTTCTTTTTTATACATTAGGTGATTCCGGATATAAATTGAAACCCTTTCTGATGACACCATTCAGGAATCCCAGCAACGCCGAAGAAAGACGGTACAACAAAAAACACGCAAGCACACGTAATTTGGTTAAGCGTTGCTTTGCTGTGTTGAAAAATAGATTCCGGTGCATCATAGGATCTCGAGGGCTGCATTACGATCCGCAAAAAACAACGAAAATTATAAATGTTTGTTCTGCACTTCACAACATGTGCATCTATTACAAATGCATGGAGCCAGAAGTTGTGGAAGTTGAGCAAATAGATGAAGTGGAACAACATAATGAAGGAGATGTAGGAGAGGTAGCAGCACTAGTAAGAAGAAATATTGCAATTAATTTGTAAACAAATAAATAAAAAACTAGTTTTAAAAAATCGGCCTTTTGGACATTTGTTTTATTTTTAAATTTTATTTCATTTAAACAAAAAACTAAAATAAAAAAACTAAATTAATTGGAGATCAAAAAACTTAAAGACCTAAAAAATTAGTTTCTCAGCACACACATATTTGTTTTTTAATGGTTGTTGAAAAAATTATCTTATAACTAAAAAACACCCCAAAAGAGAATTAGAAAATTCTGTTTGTAATATCAAACAACTTTAATAGAACATTTTTGTAAATACAAATAAATTTTTTTTTTAAAAATGCACCAACATTTGTAAATACAAAAATTTTTTGTTATTGTTTTGTTATTTTAATTTTTATTTTCAAAGATTTTTTTATATGAAAAATAATTTACAAACAAAAAAATGTTAGAAATCGAATTTGAATTTAAACAAATATTTTGATTTAGTTAAAATTTGTGATACTTTTTTCTGTGTATTTTTTGTTTGAAATGTAATTGTTATTTTTAATATAAAATTTTTTTAAAAGTAAAAAATGAAGTTATAAAAAAGTAACAAAAAGTTTTTTGTATTTCCAAATTCTTTTGTTAGTGCATAAAAAAATTTTTATATGCATTTACAAAAATTTTCTATACTATATTTTGTGACTTAAAATTTTTGAATTAAAAAAATCTACTGCTAATTATTTACTTATATCAATATATTTTTGGATTTAATTTGTTTATTTCGTTAACAATTCAGTATTTAGTTTCCTGATTTGAAACAAATTATGTTTTTATTTAAATCTAACACTTATTTACTAATAAAATGTTAACGAAAATATTAAAATAACTGCAATTACTGGCAAAAATTTAAATAAATGCAAAACAGATTTACCTATTTTTTGGATTTAGCTTAATTTAATTCCTGTGTTTGCATTTTTGAAAGTGTTAGATTTATACAAAAATATAACTTATTTCAAATTAACAACCAAATATCGAATTTTTACCGAAATAAAACAAATCCAAATATAAATCCAATGATTAAAAAACAGGCCTATTATATACCAGTTTATGGTCGTGGTTTAAGAAAAAAGTTTTCCAAAAGCTTTTCCATCCGCATTGTGGATTGTTGTATTGCCATTAGGTTGGTTGCTTGGGCTTCAGCGGCGTCAGCGATTCTTTTTACAGAATCAGCTTGTGCTTCTGCAGCATTAGCCAATCTTTTTGCCGCATCGACCTGCTCTTTAGCTGTTGCTGCATTTTGTTCAGCAACCCTAGGTTGACGGCGAATGAGTGACAATTGTTCGTCAGCTGTTGTTTTCTTCTTTTTTGCTGAGGAACAAGCAGGCTGTTCGTCGTCACTGTCGCCTTGAGGTATTTGGCTTCGTTTTTTACTGCTTTGTGACAGCTGTCGATCGATTTGTTGTGGGTGGGATTCTTGTTGGGTGGTATTTTCTGTTGCCTGTTCGGTGTGACCACTGCTACAGACTTGTTAGGTCTTGGTGGTGTCTCCACTAACGACTGGAAACAATCATCTATTGATTGGGTGGCAAGGTTAACACCCTCAATACCGAATACCTTACCATTGGGTGCTGCAGCCGATGACAACCATAATGTACGGTCAATCACTTGCTCCAACTCCGTCAAATGGTTGAAGCGATAAAGACCACCACCGGTATGCCGAAGGCTTTTTTGGTTATCAGCTATTTTTTTTTTTTTTTTTGGTTCGACACTTCAAATCCGCCCAGGTCTGTAAATAAAAAATGGAAATATGAGCTGCTTGGGACAAACGTAAACCACAAACAAAAATTTAAACACACTTACCTTTTTCCACTCAGCAACAGTACGCATAGGGGGTGACACAGAGTTAAGTTTCAATGTCAATTTTTTCCACTCCTCCTCTAATGAAAATTTGCTTGACCCGAACACCGGAGTCCCTCTGGCAAAATCAGGCCTTTCTTCCATGTAAGACACAAGCGTCTTCAGCTGGTCTATTGTTGATTTTTTTAAAATAAAATTTAAAGTTATTAATAAAATATAAATATTTATATTATTTTGTACTTACCTTTTGTTATCCATGCTTTTTTGTTGTTTATTTTGTTTTTAAAAATATTAATCTGTTTTCCTCGACAAAAAAAATAGCAAGTGACTGATTCTGACATTTGCGTTCGCAGCGTTGACAACTCGTTCGAAATAGAGAAACCAAATTTTGTATGAAAACAGTTACGTTTTCATTTGACTTGTCTTTCGAGTCATCGTTCGCATAGAAATAGAGTTAGAGAAACCCAAATCAGTTTTCTTTCGACTAGAAATTTTGGTAGGTTGTTCAATATATTGTAAAGCAAACATTATAAATATTTTGTAAATAGCCAAATTGTTAAATTTTTACATTCCTAGAATAGAAAGAAAAGTAACCATCTCTTTTGTAAAAGAGCTGTACAACTTATCACACTATGTTGGAAAAAACGATGATATCGTATAGGTATTAACATTTGCCATTGTCAAAGTGTGTGTACTAAATTTAAGGTAATATTAATTGTACATACAACTTAAAATATATTGACACATTTTGCGCTCTTTATGTTTGTGCAGTTTTAATCAATGCGGACATTTATTAATATTGCATAAAATACTGTGGTTAAATACAGAAAGAAATATGTTTAAATATATTTTATAGTGTGTTCCAAATCGATTAAAGACATAAATTTGCATGCATTGAAGCGTTATTACATCGAAATTTATGCAGTTAATACTTTTTTTTATTTAATAAAATAAGTTGGCGAAAAATAACGAATACCAATTAAAATTAGTTTGTGAAAAATACCAAATACTAAAGAAACAAGTATTTGATACTTTTACAACACCACTTTCGAATTTTATTTTCTTGAAGTTTCGGTGGCAATATTGTAAGTGTTTTCAATAAGTAACAAAATAATTATTATTTCCTCCATAAAAGCACATTTTTATCTTTATCACAGTAAAACGATTCTACAATCGTATTGCCAAGGAGAAAAATTGTATTGCGAGAAACATCGCCCTCGAATTGGTAAGGTTCCCATTTGTAAGATCCCCATTTGTAATAACACTTGCGTTAAGACGTGTTATATATCGTTGTTTTGTTTAAAGAAGAAAACCAGAGTTATTATTTGAAATCTCTTTTAAACTTCTAATGCTCAAGACATCCAAAAAGCGGTTGTCAAGATATTAAGTAGTTTTTGGCTAAAATTTATTTTATTATTAAACAAATTACATGACATCGATAGAAAACATAATTTACTACTTTTTCTGCTTTGAAACTTTTTTTGTTCAACGAACAATTTTTAATAAATACAAAATTTTTAAAAAATCGCAAAGAAATATTTCCTCTCTGGCATGCATTAAATAGTAAAGGAAGGTACGAGTCTCTGAAAAATAAGTTCCTTTTTCATTCCAGGACACAAAAAGTAGTTAACCTCTTTTTGAAATTAACCCATTAACGCCAAATATCCCCATATGAGTACACCTTGATTTCTTCGATTTTCAAAGACACTATTCGTCCTAAAATAATTGTCTGATAGCCAACTAAATTTAGAAATTAAAAGCGAACGTTATTTATAATCTAATATTGCCATTATTGTGTTAATTCACATCATTTGACGGCAATTGAAAAATATTAAATTTTGGCAATATTTTTCATAATGGTGAAATTTTAATTTTTGAAATTTGTAATATAAATATTAATGTATTACAATTTACAACGGTATCTTAAATTTCTTCAATTTTAATCTATCCTATTTGACGTCTTTCACTATCACAGAAAAATAAATTTTTATTTAATTCTTTCCGTCATATTCCATTTGGGCCTAAATTGAAACCATTACCGGTGAATAATATGAAAATATCACCTCAACTTATGATGGTCAACGTTTACCAATTATCTCCTTAAAAGACAAAATAAAAGAGTGGTATACAAAAAATAAATCTACTCGCAAAACAGTGGAAGATATTCTACGAATTCTTGCCGATGAAGGGGTAGACATTCTCAGAAGTATAAAAGCATTATTTCCAAACAAAGAAAAATTTGTTAAAAAAATCTTTTTTCCTGGCTATAATTCCGACTTTGGTATAAAAAACTTAATAGAAAAAATTGGAGGGAGTGTTGCAGACGGTTTGCCTCTCTTTAATAGTTCTCGAATACACACAGAAAAAAGTATTACAAAATTTTAAGTAATTAAAATATTTGTTAAAATTCACATTCGATTTCTAACAATTTAAATTGTCACTTTTCATATAAAAATTCTTTGAAAATAAAAATTTAAGTAACAAAAAATTTTTTGTATTTACAAATTCCATTGTTGGTGCCTTTTCAAAAAATATTTTTTTTGTATTTACAAAAATGTTCTATGATGTTCAATATTACAAACAGAATTTTGTAATTTTATTCTGTGCAGCTGTGGCCTATTTTACTAAAAATTGTTAACATTCCAAATATTTCTGTTTTTGAAGTAGGCATTTACATAGGTAAGAGCAAACCTTATGATTTTACAGAATTTGTTAAGGAATTCAGAACAATTAAAGAGAGTGGAATTCAGATTGGCAACAAAATAATTTCTTTAAAAATGAATGCAATAATATGCGATTCTCCCGCAAGAGCTTTCATATGTGGAATTGTGTTCTCAAGTTGGGAAAAAAATTGATGGAACTTTAACTTATACGAAGAAATCCGGTGAGTTAATTTCCAATAAAGATTTTTCGGATAGAAAATATATATGTCACCATCAAAAAAGTTTTCAGTTGAAAAAAACCCCATTAGAGCATATTGGAGTAAATATGGTCAGCCCTATAGACACTATGCATTTGATAGATTTGGGGGTGACGATCAAAATGATTTTAAGAATTACATTTAAAAAACTTCGTTTAAATATAACAGATGAAAATATTAAACAAATGACAATTCATTTAAAATCCCTTTCCTAACATATTCCGCAAAAATTTGTCCGATACCCGAGAGGCTTAGATGACGTAATTCATTGGAAATCTACGAAATTTCATCAATATTTGCTCTATATAGGCGTTTTAGTTTTAAAAGATAATGTGCATGAAAAGTTTTACAATTTATTCCTTCTCTTAAATGTTGCCTGCATATTAATCTCATGTACAAAAAATTTAGATCAAAATATTACCACTGCTGTGCAGATTTTAAAAGATTTCGTCGCAAAGTTTCCAATTGTATTTGGTCACAACAGCATACCACATAATGTACATAATCTATTAAATTTATGGGAATGTTTCCTTCAGTTTGGTGTTTTGCCAAACTTATTTACAAATTTTGAAAAACTATGTAAGACAACCAAGATTAATATTGCAACAAATTTACAACAAAATTAAGTACGAAAATAGAACAATTAATAAAAAGCAAGTGGACTTTCAAATGAATGGTGATGTTGTCCAAACTTATATAACAAAAGGTTGCACATTAAAAGTGAAAGGAGCAGACAACTATTGCTACATTTTATCAGATATTCCATTTAAAATCCATATTCCATTTAAAAACGGTTGTAGGAAATAGCTCGACTTAATCTGCTGTTCTCTTAGCTTTACGTGTCAGTATAACCGTATCAGTAGACAACGAGATATGTTCAGATTATATTCTCTTATTTCTACGCAGATATTATTATTTTTGTATTGTTTATGATTGTTAAAGATAATATGTATTCGTATATCAATATTGCTTTTACACTTATGGCATGTTTCTAGATAACAAGTTTCTCAAAAATGTTGCCCAATTGAGTATTAAAAATTAGTTTGCGGTTCTATAATACAAATTTCAAGTTTTGTTGAGTGAAAACGTAAGTGTAACTCTTTTTGCGGTTTCTACATAACAATTTCAATTGTCAAAAACATACAAGTAAAAAAAAAGTAATTGTGTGTATCACAAAAGAGTATTTTATTAGTTTTTTTGTTTTCTTCATCTAATCTTGGCTGTATTTCATTAAGAATCATTGAAAAAACTTTCTTGTTGATGCGAAATGAAGCAATGAAACTGAAAAATTACATAAATGAAAAAAACTTAAATTTTGTTTTTACTCACCGTTTTACTTCGTCTACACCATCACTTGAATCACTATCAAAATTCAATTCAATAGATGGAAACATTTTTTTTCTTTAATAAATAAATTTTATTCACAAATGATTATTCATATAAATTAACTTTGTTTTGTAAATAAAAAACAGCTGTTCGTTTATAGTTGTACTAGAGTTGCCATTTATTAATGAAAGAGTTGTATTTTAGCATAAAAAAGTAAACAAAATACAAAACTATATACTATGACAATAATGTAATTTGACAATATAAAAAAAACAACGTAACAAAACGTAAGTAAGACAAGTGTACTATAAAAACTCATTCGCTTACATTCGTGTACAGTATTCGTGTACAGCTTGTCTGTTTGAAAAATTACTTGTTATGTAGAGACATGGTATTAATGCATTAAACACGTAGACGACTGCTGCTACACGACTACACATGCTTCTGGCTGCAATTGTAGTCGTGTAGTCAGCTACTTAATTTTGAAAACGACAGCAACTTAGAGAAACACCAAACAAATATAAAATATGAACATCTCTTTCTTATACAAATGCATTTTTATTTCAGTGCGGCCACTTTGTTTTTTTAAAATAGAACAACATGCATGATTGTAGACTCTTATAAAAACTTAACTTAAAAATACAATTACTTATTTATAATACATTATAATAACGTAAAAATATATAATTGAATGTATCTAACTCCCGTTGAATATTAATGTAATTATAGCATTTAATTTTTCGATGTTTTCTTTTTTATTTAACAAAAAATATTTCATAGCACTAATTTGTTTTACATATATTGTTATATTGTCAACACTTTTTGTTTTGTAGCCAACAAAAAAAGAATTTACCCTAAGTTGACTACAGCGGCAAAAGAAGACGTGTAGCTGTGTTGTGGTCCAAATAATCGTTTTCATATAAACATGTGTATTTTATTTTTGACAGGCTGTAGTCGTGTAGCTGCTGTCGTCTATGTGTTTAATGCATAACAGTTTATTAATGCATAACAGTTTATTAAAATAATTGTCAATACACTTTTAATATTTGTTTGTATATTTTTATTGTGTTTTTTTCTTCTCAGTTTTTTGTTTAGAATCCTAAACTTTTAATATTTATTATGTTAAATACTTTTACATTCAAAAGAAAGAGAAATATTGTACTTTATTTTGTTTTGACTTCAAATCACCGATATGTGAATATGATAAGTTTAAATAAAAGTTATTAAAAATTTATTATAATTAGGAGCCAAATCAAAACACAACCGACCAGCACAATTGTATGAACATATGAAGCATAACAATTTTTCACGTAAAATCAAAACAATCTATTGTGCTTAATCCTTTTGTATTAAAACTAATTTTTTCCCTATATTTTTTTAATATCAAGCTGCAATATGAAGCAAGCTAGACTTCAGGAATCCGAAAAATCCGAATCATCAAAAAAAACTAAAGTTTGCAGCCAAAGTTGCAATGAATTAAAAAAATTCTTTTGGAGCTCACTAGAGACCAAAAAAGTACGGAAAAAGCGGTAACAGTATCTACAAAATAAACATTTTAGTTTTCCAGCTAAATTTGATGAACATAACATTTAAATAATGTAGGCATTGGCAGAGCAAAATATTCTTTCAAAAACGTTAGTACGAGAGGATAATATAAATGCACAGCTTTGCGCAGCCCTTCCACTGTCCACAGGCAGTGATTTATTATCGTTTAATAAACAAATTGATACAAACAATAAAAGTGTATAAGTATATTTTTCAAAATATTAAACAAAATATTTCACTTTACTAATTACCTATTTCAGATTAAAACCATAAAGAATATTACTCGTAATAATTTAAGTAAAAATTTTAATTTAATAATAAATGAAGAATGTCTTTATTCATATAACGTGGATGGCAGTCACGGCAAAAAAAGTTTAAAAACTTCACAAATTTGTATGGCGTTATTAAAAGTAAGTATTGTAATATCCCTGGTACTAAATTTGAATGTGTATGTATTTCGTTTACATGTATTTATTTCTTTTAATTTATGTGTAGTAGAACCAAGAACCCTTGAAACCAGGATGAACAAACTACAAAATTTTTAGTCACCCATGATGCCAAACGATGCGGCTACAAAAATTCTTAGCCGATTTTCAGAAAAACTTAGCCTCTAGCAAGGGTTGTAGCGAAAGTTCAGTGATTGTAATTTGAATACATAAATGTTTGAATTGTTAAAACCCTTGCTAGCGGCTGTTTTTCTGAAAATCGGCTAAGAATGTTGTGGTCTCGGCTAAGAATTTTTGTAGTCGCATCATTTGGCATCATGGGTGGCTAAACGTTTGGTAGTTTGTTCATCCTTAAAAGCTTAATAAAAAAACATCCAAATCCATAGTAGCAATGAACTGTCGGAAGATGATGAAAATGAAAATCAGCCAAATTACAAATAAGTTCTGTTCCAATACTTATCATTTTCAAAAATTTTAAATTAATGTGTACACTATTGGTGCACCAAGGAAACAGATTCTTTCTGATAACCAAATTTTTTGCCAATCGAATGGTTGAGTGGTAGTCACCGGATTTTCCGGTTGTGACCACCGAATTATTCTTGTAGTATCTGAAATTATATTGTCACAGCCAAACAGCTCTTGCCTCCATTAGTTTTAGAACCATTTGATGGCTATAAATTCGATTGAGACCACGAATCTCTTTTTCTCGTATAAATTTACAAATGCACATACACATACAGAGATTATGGTAATGTCAACATAAGGAAAAACACAAAAAGTATTCATCATATTGGAAGTTGTAACGTTATGAAATTCTTAAGCTGAAAGTCCATATCACGCATTTTCGCGTCAACGCTTTGTACGCTGTCATTGACTTTCGAGACTTTGAGTTGCCGGACTAGAGCCGGTAGAAAGCTTGGTTCTCCAACAGCATACCCACAAGTCATATGAGCAAACAAAATAAAAATATTATGATCATATTTTACATAAAAAACTACGCTGTCACCAGGTTAGCTGCTAGGACACTGAAGTTCCCACAAAAAAAAACCTGATCTTTTAAATTTTATTATAAATTCGAGAAACTTCCTTGCCCTAGCAACTATATACACAAATTATTATTATTGCTTTCCCTACGAACCGTTTGCAACAGTTCCCTTTCTTTTCTACATTTTATAAAATTTTCCCTTTCTTTCCAAAGCACAGTGGGCCAGGATCGCCGTTTTTTGGCCAAAAGTGCAATTCAGGTACAGGGAAAATATGTTTATATATTCAGAATCTAGGATTCTTGTATATTTGTGAGTGAAATATTGTATCATTGTGGTTACTCGTTATTACATGGCGAGAGTTCAAAGTTTTATAATTTTGTGAATTTTTTAATTTTGTAATGATACAATGAAAAACTCGTAAATTAATAATAATTTGTTCCAAAATCGATCTCAAATTATAAAACTGAAACTAGCTCTCAAACAGAAATAGAAACCAGTTACACAATTAGGAAAAAAGTAACGATTTTACTAATTTGACTTAAAAGATATGGGATTTTTTTGACTTTCAAAAAAAAAGCTCCAAAATGTTCCAAAAGATATTTGAAAAACTTTAACGCCATATATTCCCTGAGATGTCGTCTACCCAGGATGTTGCGACCGTTCATAAAATTTAGAGATTTTACCCATTAACAAAAAAAGCGGCCTCCAGATCTCACTTCTACAATTTTCGGCTAAGAACTATAGTATGAAAAAAAAAAGGTAATTTAATTACTTTTGGGAGATTTTTGATCTCAAATCTGAAAATCATAACCTAGAAAAGCAAAATGCCGAATTCAAAATGGAGTCCATACATTTTAAATTTTTAATATAATTTATTATTATTTATCAATTGTATATTACATATGGTCGGTGATTTTGAAATATACTATTTAAAATTCAAAATGGCGAACCCAATATGGCGGCTATTTACATCCTATGTATATTAAGATATACGTAACTACCTACGTTAGTGTACATAGACTTTTATGTTATCTTCATAAAGAGTGAACTCATTATATTTTTATAAGTGTACGGAAACTTTTTGTGCCTTTTAGTTATTTATTTTCATTCCATAATATGAACGTATATGATTTGCAAATTTTTATTCTCTCTCTTTTGTATGAACAGTACCACAAACTACTTAATCATTTAATGCTTTTTAAAATTAATACGTTAAAATAAATACCTTTTCTGAACCTAAGCCGTATTCCATCAATTTTCGTAAATTAGATAATCAATTATGTCTACATTTACAAATCGGGATATATTAGAATATGTTTCAGATGAAAAAGATGTAGAGAGTGGCATTCATTACATTCTAAATAAGTTTAATATGGACATCCAGATAACTAGTTCTGAAAATGTGGATATTTTAAGAATAGCAATTAAAAATTTGTTGATTCATAAAGAAGCAAGATTAATCAAAAAAGATTTGAGGAAAAGAACTCAAAATGGTTAGATTCCACATTTTTGTTTCAGAATTAAAGAAGGGTAGGTCGGATATACCTGGTCGTCCTAAAGTAGATTATAAAGACATGTCTAAACGTAGCGAGCAAAGAGATGTATCCGAAGTCAGCAATAATTTGAAGAACGACCCATTACGGATTTTAATGTCTGCAAATTTTGCAGCTAAAAAAAGCAAAATGGACGACTTAGGGGATTCATTATAAACAAAATTGTGTCAAGTCCACAGTATTTTACAGAAATAAACCAAAAGTTGTCGACATCTCTTTCAGTCAAAACTCCAGAAGAAGCACTTAATTTTATTTTGGACAACAATCTCTCTAAAAAGGTGTACACAAATATGCGTTTAGAACAGTGCTGTTCAAAAATAAAAATGTAGTTGTGTTGGTGAGAAAATGAGAATTGCACTGTAAGAAATGTTCAATGGGTTAATAGCAGTGTTAGTATCTGTATGAATTTATTTTTTATATAACATGAAACTGTTATGTTTTGTGTAGAACGGTTTTAAAGAAAGATGAATTAAACAAAAAGTAAATTTTTGAAAGAAAAATAATAAATTCAATAAATACTTTTTTCATTTTATAAAAAACAAAAAGTTGTAAATTTTTTCCATCAATATTAATGATTTCATTATATTTACATATTAATAAAATATCTGTAATATGTATGGATTTATTATGATATTCTTCAAAAAAATGCTATTTTTGAACGATCGGACTCAAATTTTTAAAAACATTTCAACTTTTATATTAAAAAATGCGTTTTTGTTATTAGGTTTATTAAAGATTTTTATAGATCTTGAATTATTAAAATATTTTTCGTACATTGCTATTAATTTTTTTCAGTGCATTAAAGAAAAATCAGCATACACCCGCCACACGTGTTCATTCGTTGCTGTTTCAGTGACGACGTTTAATTCGTCAAACAAGTCGTTCATGAACTTGCCGAATTTCATGGTAGCATATGATGCCGGGTCTTTTACAGACATTTTTTCTAAACTTGTTGGATAAATGTGCTGAAATGTTACATTCGGACACATTTTTAAATTTATATTTTCACTATCCTTTTCATATACTTTTCTTATGACAGAGAATCGAACATTTCCGTCAGCCGTTTGGTAACCAGACTTCATAAAATTATTTCGCACTAATTTTTTCCATCCACTAAGTGGCAGTAATCGAAAAGCCAAACAATGTCTTTGTTTTTGTGGGTAAAGTAGGGCTTTGCTTTGTTTACCAACATTCGTTTGTAAAATCCGATATTTGGGCCTCCTTGATCACAAATAAGAGTTCTTACGGAAAGGCCTATATTACTAGCAGCATCTATATTATCAAGAACACATTTTTTAAACTGTTCTGGAGCAGTACTCTTCGAGAGCGGATAATATGAGAGGACATATTTCCAATTACTGACGGTGCCCTTTAACATAAAAAAAAGGCACAATTACTTTTTCTGAGTATTTTTTTGATGTGCCACATATCATATTCGAGAATACGATGGCGTGATCTGATGAACTTGGAGCTGAAAAACGAACAACTTACTGTGCTTAAATTATTTTTTACGTGGAAAAATTTTACTCAAATTTGAAATCCTTCAAATTATAAATTAAATTAGGATTATTTACGATATATTATTATTGCAAATAGTTTGAAATTGACATTACACTGCACAATTTCTTTATTTGATATATAACACTCATTCACAACACAAAATTAATTTCTTTTTTCAACACAATTTTTCAATACAATTTTTTCTTTATAATTTTTCACAATTACAATATTTTATTTTATTGTAAATTGAAATTAACTGCCATGATTTTAAAAAAGACTGACAACTACGAACAGCTGTTTTTTCAATTTCTTGTGAGAGAACTACAAGAACACGCCATCTCGTCAAATTTTATAAAACTCTCCATTATGCATTTTGCTCTATCTTTAAGTGTACACATTTTTGGTGCCAATCAATGACATTATTTTTTAAAGAAAAAAATATTAGTTATAACTACTTGTCAAGAGGTGACGCAGGAGAAAATATATTCTCTCCAATAGGCATATTGCTCTACAAACGCATTTATTTTCAAAGAACATTCCTTGCAACTATTTGTCAATACGTGGCGCATCAGAAACTGCATTCTCTCCATTAGAATATTCTGCTGTTGAGCAAGTCCCCATTAGCCAGTAACAAAAATTAGAATGCCAAAAACTATGCAATACTTTAATTTTTAAATCAATATTCATTTTAAATGCTTAAAAGCATAATATTGCAATTTCTTTTATGAAAGACAAAATTAGGCATATTCTACTGCAAGACTATTCTCCATTTGCCATATTGTGCTACAATATGCAACAGGGTATTATTGATTTTTTATTTCGTGCGCAACATAAAAGAATATTTTCCAAAAACTTTAAAAAAATTTTTATTTTATCCATGGTTGGCAAGCAATACCTTTTCATTATAACGGTAGTTGTCTATCACGCTCTGATTAATACCGATACGAAAATTTTAAAACTGTGATTGCAATAGTGGTATGTGTCTTTTAATATTACGGGGTTTATTTTATAATAATACCTGTTAAATATTGTTATATCTGCAAAATCGCTTTATAAATCGGTGTTTCGGTAGTTTAGAGTTATTATAACGGTTGTTTAAGATATTTCAAAATTGAACTGGTAAAAAAGCGGAATTAACCGGTTATCCAAAAAGACACTTGCCTTTAATGAAATTGCCATTTTAAAATTTTCATATCGGTCTTAAAGTAGCTGTGGTAGACAACAATCGTTATTATGAAAAGGTATTGAATGCCAACCATGATATTATCTGCATATTATACTTTAATTTTAGAAATCAATATTAATTTACACTTAAAAAAGTTTGTAAATTAAGAAAACAGAAAATGTCATTTACAGGAAATGATATTTCATTTAAAAACCGGTCTGCTTACAAATGATTAATCAGTAGAAATAAATGTTAAAATTTTACCTACCAAGTCTTTAAAATATAAATGATTTTATAATTTATTTGAAATTGTTTCTGTTGTATTTTTTGTTTTTTTTATTCTACAAAATGTATACATGGCTATATACACTTTTTGTGTGAATGTGCTTCTGCATGTATGTGTGTTTATTTCATTCCTATTATTTAAATTGAAATAATTTTGTATATAAGCAACCAATTAACACTCACCAAAAAAAGTCTGTAATGGCAACTGAAAATTTTGCTGTTATTACGGAAATTCTGCTAATTTGAGCCCAGCGGTATTTTTTGCTAATCTTAGCAACACATGTCTGCGGACGTGTAGTACAATGAAATTAGTAGAAAAATTATTAGCCGCTACTAAATTTTAGTAGACTTTTTGTAAAGTGGAATTTAAAATCTGTTTGCTAAAATCAGCAAAAAAAATACTAAATTTTATTAATATTAGTAAAAAGCTTTGAATTTATTTTTCTTATCGAGTATCAAAAATTTTGAACATATTTTTAAAAAACTAATTAATGATTTTGTTTTAATTTGGTAATTTCTGTTTTGAAAAATATTTTGGTCAATTTTTTTTTTTTTACTTTTAAGGTCGAATTCTAATTGTTTTTAGGGCTGATTTTTAGAACTAAAAAAAACTTTTTAGTCCTATTTTAAGTGGATGTCCTATTTTTAGACATGAGTCGGTATATTCACTTCCGATCCCTTTTTTAATCTATGTAGCATTTTAAGGCAATTTAAGTTTGAAAGTGTAAGTTTTAATTAGAAAGAACATTTCCTTCAATATCCACTTTTTTAAAATCAGTAATTTTTTTGCTAATTTTAGCAAATCGGTTTTCAAAAATTTGTAAAATGATTTCTGAAATTAGCAACAAAAATTTGTAAATATTCTGTAAAAATTCTCTAACTTGTAAAATGTAAATAGCAAAAAGATTTGCTAAATAATAATTTTTTACTAAAAATCAGTACAAAAATATTAGAGTGGAATTGAAAACCGTTTACAAATTTTTCTACTAACTTTTTTTTCTGAGTGTATATAAAAACAAGTTGGATTTTTTTTTAATATTTTTTTTGAAACAGACAGCAAACAAAATTTAAATTTAACACAAATAAACCACAAATTTCCGTTTTGTGGCTAAATTTTTATTAAACAAATGAAAAAACAAGTAAGAGCGGCTAAATTCGGCTATGCCGAATCTTATATACCCTTCACCATGGTTGGGAAAAAACTCAAGTTTATATATGGACATATATGAAATGGACAGATTTATATACGGACGCCCTTAAGAGGAAATTAACCATTTAGTTTGGAGATAAAACTTGTACTCGGGAAGATTTATGGTTCCAGAAAATAGGTATTTTAAAAAAATTTATGTTTTGGGCCGATATTTCCGAGTTTTTCAGCAAATATGTTATACTAAAGATTTTCGATCTTTTGCTATATAAGACGTATCCAAAGGTCATAATATAGCTCTAGAATATTGTTTGTTGTTTGTGTATAAAAGGTGAAGAGGTTAAAGAAAAGAATTTCAACAAATCGTTAAAAGAAATCACTACAACTGCATGTGTTTTATTTCTACAAAATAGTTTGATTTAGCTGGCAAATTTGCATTTGGGATTTTATTTCGCTTTTTTATTAGAAATATTAATTTCTTTAGCTTAATTTTAAAAATTTGAAGGAAAATAATTTATAATTTTTTTTATAAATTATTATAAGTTATGACCTAAAATAGTTGCACTCAAAGGTAAATTATGTATAAAATGTTCTTAATATGTGAGAAATAAAATGGTTTAAAAATCTTTTTATAAATTCTTTTAAATCGGAGCAAAAAATAGAAATATTTTGTTTGTATCAGAGGGTTTTTATACAAATTTTGATGTTTTTAGCCTATTTATGGATTATTTAATTATTAATATAAAATTTTATTTAAATTAATTATTAAATGTAAAAAAAAACAAAAAAAAAATCTTAAGAAAATAAAAAAATGTACAAAAAAAAAGTGAATTGACCGGGATTCGAACCCGCGACACTTCCACCTGTGGTGAAAGGTATAAAAACGTTTGTATTTTGTTTGTATTAGAGGGTTTTTATAAAAATGTTGATGTTTTTAGCCTATTTATGGATTATTTAATTATTAATATAAAATTTTATATAAATTAATTATTAAATGTTAAAAAAAAACAAAAATAAGCAAAAAAAAAGTCTTAAGAAAATAATAAAAAAAATGTACAAAAAAAAGTGAATTGACCTGACCGAGATTCGAACCTCGAACCCCGCGGGCTTAGAGAGAAAAAGTATTTGTGACATAGCGTCTAGACAACTGAGCTATTGAAGCTCACACAAAATCATCGTCAATAGAGGTACATATATAAAAGTCTTCGTTTATTAGGGATTTGTTTAGTTTTTATTTAAATGACAAATCTTTGTATGTGTGTTGTTTGTGTAAAAAAGGTGGAGATGAAATAAAAGAAAGAATTTTAACACATGGATGTGTTGTTGTGCTCAAAATTCTACATACATATTAAACAAAGGGATTTTACTAATATCTCTGCCATTTATTAACCGATCTGTCTGATTTTTAATAGCAAACAGAAATGGATCACATGTAACAGAAATAAAAAACAATCAAGTCCTCATCATGTCTGGGTTCTTCGGAAAACCCATTTCAACACACAGACGGACAGACGGACATCGTTAAATCAACTTCGCTCTTCATAAGGACCCAGAATATATATACTTTATAGGGTCTAAGATCAATATTGTAGAAATTACAAACGGAATGACAAACTTATATATACCCTTCCACCTGTGGTGAAGGGTATAATAAATAAAACTGGAAAAACAAAACGGTAAATGATAGTAAATTAAAAAATAAAGATATGTTCCTTTATTTTTAAATGGAACGGACAATTGTTTTATTTAACTACAAACAGTAAACTACATAGTATTCTGAGTCTAGTTGTTTAAGATCACAGTATTTCATTTTATTTCATGTGTATTTTTTTTGTAAGAAAGAATTAACATAAATATTCATTTTGAAATGCCTCAGTACTTCAAAATTATACAAATTTAACGAAAAAAATACCATTTTGATCACATCGAACATTTAAAAAATTGATTTTAGTATTATGAAATAACTCTGCTAGTGACAGCTTAATGTACTAGAATTTGAAATGTCATTTGTGGTTACTAAAATAATTATTCAAATTTAATGGAAACATACTATTTTCCAATGTGAAAATTTGTTTTTGACAAAAAAATGTGAAACAAATGTTTTAAATACGACCAATATTTGAAAAAATTTCTACTTTAAAATTATAAAATTAACCTGATAGTGACACCTTAATGTATTAAAATTTAAAGTACGTATTTAATTTCATATTAATTGAATAATTAAAAGCCACATCCAAGGGAATATATAGTTTTTGTCAAATATTCTTTATGTTACGAACGAAATATAAAAATCAATAATACTCTGTTGCGTATTGTAGCACAAAATTGCTAATAGAGACTAGCTATGCAGTAGAATACTTATAATGAGGAAAATGAACTTTCTGATATTGCCCAAGCCAACGAATGTTTATTTGAAAAATATTTTGAATTTTTGAATCGTGATTATTTCGGGAGCGTAAGTAGAAAAAAACATGATGCCTAATGGTGCGTGATAGTAATTTTTGGTTCGTGCACGTGCGTGAGCATGAGTCAAAAATCAACCACGGGCCCATCTCTAATTGTGGGGACAATAACTCAATGGATTTGCTTATATTTATTTCTTTCTACTTCTGTTTGTTTTATTTAAAAACAAAGTTGTTTTTCATAGAGTTGTTTCGTAAACGCATATTTTCTGTTGCATTGCTGAGTAAAAACATTGATATAACTTCAAAAAGAAAAATTAAATTATAAAAGCAAATGTAAGAATTAAATAAAATGGAAAATGGAAGTAAAATATAATTTTGTAAACCCAGACTGCCCCCAAACCGGATTATCGAATTTTCTGGAAGTCTTTCTTTAGAAGTCTGAGCAAGAGAATTGGGAAAATAACACCTTATGTTATTTTGTTTTCCTTAATTCGATATCATTTCATATTATAAAGCACATAATATTATAAAAAATTTCTATCGAATTCTAACAAATTCGGTTAGCGGGGTCCGAAAAATTTTAATTTTTTATTTTTACTAATTTTATTATTATATTATTAAATTCTTTAATTTGCCATTTCATTTTCATTACTTTTTTTTCTTTTTATTTTTCCCTTTTTAATTTTTTAATCGACAGTTTTTATCAAAATAGTTTTTTTATAAATATGCCTACACTCAGAAAAAAAAGTTAGTAGAAAAATTTGTAAACGGTTTTCAATCCCACTTTACTATTTTTGTACTGATTTTTAGTAAAAAAATTATTATTTAGCAAATCTTTTTGCTATTTACATTTTACAAATTACAGAATTTTTATAGAATATCTACAAATTTTCGTTGCTAATTTCAGAAATCATTTTACAAATTTTTGAAAACCGATTTGATAAAATTAGCAAAAAAAAATACTAATTTTAAAAAAGTCGATATTGAAGGAAATGTTATTTCTAATAATTTAAACTTATAAATACAAACTTAAATTGCCCTAAAAGGTTACATAGGATTAAAAAAGGGATCGGAAGGTAAGATACCGACTCATGTCTAAAAAGAGGACATCCACTTAAAATAGCACTAAAAAGGGGTTTTTAGTTCTAAAAATCAGCCCTAAAAACAATTAAATTTAACCTTTAAGATTTTTAAGCCTTTGATTTTTTTTTTCATTTTGTATATAACATCTTTTAAAAAATATAATCAAAATTTTTGATGCTCGATAAAAAAAATAAATCTAAAACTTTGTACTAATATTAATAGTATTTAGTAATTTGTTTGCTGATTTTAGCAAACAGATTTTAAATTTCACTTTACAAAAAGTCTACTAAAATTTAGTAGCGGCTACTAATTTCATTGTACTACACGTCAGCAGACATGTGTTGCTAAGATTAGCAAAAAATACCGCTGGTCTCAAATTAGCAGAATTTCCCGTAATAACAGCAAAATTTTCAGTTGCCTTTACAGACTTTTTTTGGTGAGTGTAGATTACGTAAAAAATCAGAAGCACAAAGACGGCAAGCGGCTACACAAGCTGTTATTAATTTTCGCGAACGTAATGAGGAAACTGATAGGATTAGAAATTCCGAGATGTTAGCTTCGCGTAGGGAGAATGAGGAATATCGTGTAAATGAACGTACAAGAGACCAGAGATCTCATAATATTTAAAGATCGTATTCGGAAACAAGAACAAATGAACGCGAAATAGATAGGGCAAGACATTCTGCCAGAAGATCTAATCCGGATGGAGAATTTAGACAAAGAGAACGTGAACGCGATGCAATAGCACATTCTGCTAAAAGATCGAGGGATGAAGAATTTAGATTAAGAGAACGTGAGCTTGATGCAATAGGGCATTCTGCTAGAAGATCGGAGGATAAAGAATTTAGATTAAGAGAACGGGAACTCGATGCAATAGCGCATTCTGCTAGAAGATCGGTGGATGAAGAATTTAGATTAAGAGAACGTGTACTCGATGCAATAGCACATTCTGCTAGAAGATCGGAGAATGAAGAATTTAGATTAAGAGAACGGCAAGACATTTTGAAAGAAGATTGAATTTAGAAATTCGTGCTATGGAACAAGAACGTAACACGCGTGAACATGCAGTACATCGAGAGGATGGAGTATTTCGACAAAGGGAACGTGAACGCGATATAATAGCACATTCCGCTAGAAGATTGGCGGATGATGATTTTAGAGAAAAGGAACGCGAGCAAGATGCAGATAGACATTCAGTTAGAAGATCGGATACGATTATTCATGCCATATAACAAGACCGCAACACCAACTCACGACGAGAATCAAGAAGACAATTGAGAATTATTACCCAAGATTTAAACGAAATACGTAATTTTCGCGTTCGGGTTTATCGAACAAATATTAATAATCGGGCAAATGAAAATCGCAGACAAGCTACAAGAAATAGAGAAAGCAGGCAAATTCTTTCGCCCGAATTAGGAAGCCAACTTTTAGCTTTAGATACACAAAGGCATACACAGAAAATGTTAGAAGAATTTAATGTAAATGTCAAAAGAGGGCCATCATATATCTGTACAAATTTTGCAATACTTGCTTTAAAATTGTTCGCGGAGGGAAAATGCCTACCATTTGCCTAAATAATGGATTACATTTTCCAGTGATTTCTAATGAAATACGTGATTTAACGGCTTTAGATGAAAGATTTATAGCACCCAGAATCCCCTTCATGAGAATTGTTTCTTTAGGATACAACCGCCAATGCGCTGTTAGAGGAGCTGTTGTAAACGTTCCAATTTCACTTGATCGCACTGTTAATATTCTTCCGAGAACTCTTGACGACACCGAAGTTGTTCAAGTCCACCTAAAACGTAAGTTGGAATATAATCATAGTTTTATGACGGAGGTAATAAGACCTGCAAAAATTTTCGAAGCTGCTCGTTACTTAGTAAACACAGAATTATATAAAAAGCATAATGTTACAATTAGAGATGAGTGGTTGAATGAAGTATGATCTAATGATGAAGTTCAATTCATTGCAACTATGGAAAAGTAGAATCTAATACGAATGGATCCTATTACATGTTCAAGATACTTTGACCAACGAATAAGGTATTTATTTAAACATTTCGAAGCTAATGGTGGTATTTTTGAGGAGAATAAAGTCATTAAATTTTATTGGAGAATAGAATTCCAACAGAGAGGCTCACCACATGTACATGGAATATATTGGCTAGGCAATGCCCCAGTACTTGATCAATCTGATCCAAACAGTATAACAACTGTTATAAATTTTATTAATAAATTTATAACCACTAATTCTACTATTTCAGAGGTGAAAAATTATATTTCATACCAACAACATAATCATAGTAGAACATGCAAAAGAGAAATTCGTGGTCAAAAAATTTGCAGATTCCATATACCACATCCGCCTTTACCAAATAACGAAATTCTCCTACCACTTCCTGAAAATATGGATAAGAATGATGTTGAAAGACATCAAGATAATTATGACAAAATTAATAATTTTCTTGACACCAAGTTGTCTGATCAGGATATGGATCAACTTGAGTCATTTGAACAATTTATAAATAATGAACGTATAAACTTAACGCATGAAGATTATATTCTGGCATTAAGGTCATCAATTAAAAAGCCACAGGTATTCTTGAAAAGGAATTTTAAAGACAATCAATTAATGCATTCAACACAAAAATACTATCCATGCAAAGAGCAAATATGGATATAAAGTTTGTGTTAGATCCTTATGCCTGTGTGGCATATATTGTAAACTACATCAACAAGTCACATAGAGGAGTTTCAAGATTGCTGCAGGAAGCAATGAATGAAATTAGATCTGAAAATTATAAGGTCAAACAGAGACTTCAACATTACGGAAACAAATTTGTTACTGCTTCCGAAGTTTCCGCACAAGAAGCATCTTATAACATTCTTGGAATGCACCTGTCACAATGTAGCAACGCAGAAGTATATATTAATACTCTAATTCCAGAAAAGCGGGTACAAATCGTTAAATCCAGACAGGAGCTACAAAATCTTCCGCCTGATTCAACAAATGTATTTCAAAGGAATCTTTTTGATCATTATGAACAACGACCAGATTCAATTGACAATATTTGTCTTGCATATTTTGCAGCTTATTATAAATTTTCAAAATTACGACGAAAAACAGCAAGACGCCAACAAGAAGAAGAAGATGATTACTTGGAAGATGATGATTTAGATATTGATCAAATAGGATCGGCACTCGCATTGAAAAATGGCTCAGGATATGTATACAGGAAGAAAAATCCTGCTATAATTCGATTTCCCTCATTTAATGTTGATGTAAGCAGAGATGACTTTTTTAGATCTATAGTAATGCTTTACTTTCCTTGGAGAAACGAACAATTAGATCTTTTGGAAAACAACAACGAAGAAACCTGTAATATTTGGAAGGATACTATTGAGCACAACAGGCTTCAGTTCGAAATGCTTAAGCAAGGTCAACTCAAAGAAATTCTTCAACGAATTCAAGAGGAAGGTAACGAGGGAAATCAAAATCAAGAAGACAACACAGCAGCGACCCAAATGCTCGATGAGGAATTTAGAGCTTTAGCTATACCTAAAATTGACGTGAATAATATAAATATAAATGATGGGGGTCAACGGAATGAGGTTGAAGAATCCAGTGATGAAATTCGGCTCATAAGGCTTCCCCTATGAAAAGCAAAGACGACTTATTCACATCGGTCAGAGGCTTAAACGTTAAGCAACGAGAATATCTACATCATCTTCTTCACAATGTGGTAGAAAATAAAAAATTTTTTGAATTCAGTGGTGGTGGTGCTGGTGTTGGAAAAAGTAGATTGAAAAAAACTATTTATCAATCTGTATGTGTTTGATTCAATTCTATTCCTGGCTCTAATCCAGATTTGCCAAAGGTATTACTAAGTGCACCAACTGGTAAAGCTGTATTTGGTATTGGAGGAGCAACTTTCCACTCATTATTTTCACTAGCAATTAACCAGAGCGCTGGTGAAATTCGCCCATTAAGCAGTGACACTATAAACTCACTTGTTGCTAAATTTTTTGAAGTAAAGTTATTAGTAATTGACGAAATTTCAATGGTTGGCGTTAGAATGTTGGGACATCTAGATGCAAGACTAAAGCAGATTTTTAAAAGTACAGAACCATTTGGCGGTATATCTATCTTAGTCTTTGGGGATTTGAAACAACTTCCTCCAGTAGGAGATAAATAGATATTTCATACGGATACTTCAAATCCATATGGAGCTATTGTTGGAGAAGCACTATGGAACCATTTCAGCTTTTCCGAATTGACGGAGATAATGCATCAAAGAGAGGACCTTAGATTTGCGCAGGCTTTAAATGCAATGGCTGTAGGACAAATGGAAGAAGCTTATAAAATCTGGAGAAGTTCCATCTAACGAAGGATTGCCAACAGATGCTATTCATTTGTTTTTACCAGCAAAGATGCCGGAACTCACAATATTGAGAGATTAGAACAAATTGCAACAGAGGAATTTGTGTCAACAGCATTTGATGAAGTTAAGTCAGAAACATTATCAAGAACAGAAAAAGCTCAAATTAAGAACATTGTGTCAACGAAACTGAAACCCTCTGAAACCCAAGGATTATGTTATAAGTTAAAATTAAAGACTACAGCCAAATATATGATGATCATCAACATAAACACAAGTGATGGTGTGGTTAATGGAGCAACAGGAGTATTAATGGAAATTGAGTTACCAAGAGGATCAAGAAAACCCAAAACTCTATGGATGCTTTTCTCTGATGTAAGTATAGGCGTTGAAGCTCGACGTAAATAACCTCATGCTTCAGAACCTTTTTGGACACCGGTTGATACATGCAAGAGATCTTTTTAGTTCAAACGGAGCCAGCAGATTACAATAGAACGGCGACAATTCCCTTTAGTTTTAGCCGAAGGAATAGTTATAATAGTGAAGAAGAGGACAGATATAGAAGAGGGATATTGGTTTAAATAAAGAGGGAAAAAATAGCTCATGCTGAGTATCTGTTTGGAAGGCATTTAACCTTCGCTACAGGAGAGGATCAACAAGAAAATGGATACATATTACAATATATAGTACTTCGTTATCAAGACATATTTCTAATAATATTATACCGGGGGAAATCATTACCCCAATATCTCTTTAAAAATGCCATATTTGAAGCAATTGATGACTTGCGCAATCGCCTAGGAGCAGAAGTTGGAAAAATTTTTATAATTGGTGATTTTAACATCTGTCGCAAAACCATAATCCCCTCATATATGGAAACAAATATACAACGACAAGGATTTAGTTCGCTTTTAGAAAAGATATGCTCAACAACGAAAAATGGAACACATATTAATTGGGCTTTCGTTAATACTAATTTATATAATGTCACTGCTAAAATATACAAAACGATACACAGCCACCACGATGCAATTGTTATTGGCATAAAATAAAAATATTTTTATACAGAAATAGCACAATAGCAATGGGTAGTATATTTACCGTTCAACTAGAAGCGGATTATCACTTTTTCGGCGTTTATTGTTAGATTTTTTTCATTTAAAAATTTTCTAACACAAATAAATACACTCACAATATGATTTCGTTAAAAACAACTTAGAATACAAAAGAGGACTACTGATTTTCCATTATATTTAACCCATTTTCTTGTTTATTTTTAATCATTGTTTAATAAACGACAAACGTAAAAACAATATAAAGTCGTTTAAAATAACCATCAATTTTTTACAGACAAAAAGTTAGAAAAAACTACTTTTGGTTTGTTTTTCAAATTGAAAGTTTTTTTATTTGTATGTAATTTCAAAACAGAACACAACACATGCAGATGTATTTATTTTTATTGGCTTTGTGTGTATGTATTTTTGAATAATTTCTTGTAATTTTTATTGAAATAATTTTGTATATATACAAACTATTTTGGTAAAAAAAACAAAAAGGAATTACATGAATTTCTATTTTTTGAAGCAGAAAACATAAAATTTTGCATTTAACTGAAAATAACAACTCCTGAATGAACTGAATGTCTGTAAATTTTTATAGTTTGTTTTTTGAATGACTGACTCAAATAGTTAAAAAATATATTTCTATGAATTTCAATTAATTCTTCATTTAAAAACAAACTTTACGTATAACTTTTTAAATAAACTACAGTCGGTAACGGAATATATATTGTGAGTGTATTTTCATATTCGACCGATTTTTTTATTTTTATTTTCTTTTACTCGCGTTTAAAATTAACATTTTTATTATTAATATTACTATTTATTATTACTATTATTATTACTGTTATTATTTTTATTACTATTATTATTAGTTATTATTATTAATTTTATTATTAATATTATTATTTTTTATTATTATTATCATTATTACTGCTCTTATTTTGTTTTATTATTTTTTGTTTTATTTTCTTTTATTCCGGTTAAAATTTATCATTATTATTATTACTATTATTATTCATATTATTATTTTCTTTTATTCCGGTTAAAATTGATCATTATTATTATTACTATTATTATTCATATTATTATATTATAATTATTATTATTTTTATTATTATTATTATTATTTTTATTATTATTATTGCTGTTATTGTTATTTTTGTTGTTACTATTAATTCGGAACGATTCTACAAAATTCTATTACCAATTCCGTCACAAACAAAAAATGTGATTTCTATAATCTTCTTCTATTTTGTTTTCCAATGTTCATTCAACATTTGTGACTGGAACCAAAAAGCATATTTATATTTTTTAGAATCGCTCTTTTAGTACGTAAGTTAAGTAAACATATTTAACACTTTTTGTTTTAAAAGATTGTGTTTAGAAGTGCTCCCAAGGTTAACAAAAAGGTAAGAAAACAAATATGTTACAATACAAAATTTATCGTAAATATCTAAAAATTTTAACACATTTTTCTCACATGTGTAATACATTATATGTGATTTCATAAATTACCTTTTTTAGGACATGGATGGAGGGTATTCAAAAATTCGCGACACCCGAATTTAGCCTTTTTTACTTGTTTTTTTTTGTTGCTTTTTCGTTTCATTCCATAAAATGTATTTTTGTTTTTGTAAAACTCCCAATTTATATTTTTTGGTTTTTCTACAAATTGAAGTTGTGCCAATCAATGACATTAATTTTTAAAGAAAAAAATATTATTTGCAACTATTTGTCAAGGGGTGGTGCATGAGAAACTGTATTCCCTCCATTAGGCATATCGTCCTACATTAATTTTTTAAAGAAATAACATTCATTGCAACTATTTGTCAATACGTGGCTCATCAGAAAGAGCATTCTCTCCATTGGGCATATTCTACTGCAGAGCTAGTCCCCATTAGCCAGTAACAAAAATTAGTATTTTCCAAAAACAACGCTTTAAAATCTGTTTTTTGTGCAGTTCAGTGGTTAAAAAACTAGTGAAAATGTGAAGGTGCCTCTAAATTTTCCATACAAATTTAGTACAATTTCAAAGTAGCGACTGGTACATAATATATTTTCTCATATTTTTTTCACCAGGTGCTTAGAAGTGAATATTTTGTATTAACCTCCAAAAAATTTTTCACCACTAAAATTTTTTTTACCACAAAAAATTTTTTCACCTCAATAATTTTTTTACTTCTAAATTTTTTTCCACCAAAAAAGTTCTTTTGACATCTAAAAAAATTTTTTTACCTACATAATTTTACTTCAAAAGTTTATTATTTGTGTCAAAAACAGTAGAGAACACCTTTTTAGGATATTGGTGGAGGGTATTAAAAGAATTTAGCCTTTTTTGCTTGTTTTTATATCCCATAGCTTTTAAATCTTTTAAACTTAAAATATACAAAAACCAAAAATTTCGTTGAATTTGCCAATTTATTTAAAATAAAATTTTTTAGAACGTTAAAATTTTAAAAGATCGGTCAAAAATATTGGTCAAAAAATTAATTATCTGATTTTTAAAAACTTTTTAAATTCGTTTAAAACTGTGAACTATTTTCAGATTTGCTAAAAAAGATGGAATTTCTTCTACTGTGTCGTGTACTCTTTACGTATGTTGAATGGCACTGGTTGAGGGATAAACATTAGTTTTTTAAAAACCAATTTTTATGTGTATGTTTAGGAAGATTTTGTAACTCGAATTGAAATAATTTTGTATATAAAGAATTTAAATACAAAGAATTCAAACTACAAATAGTAATATACATAATATTCTAAGTGTATAAAATAGTTTGTAACTTAAAAAACAGAAAATATCATTTAAAAAAATGATATTTCATTAAGCGGCATATAACTTTTCATTAAAATCAAAACCATTTAATTTTAAATGGTGTTTAAACAACTGACACATCAGTAAAAGCAAATGATTAATCAGTTAAAAACTCCCAGTAAAATGCTTGTCCGACATTATCATAGGTTATAATTTATGTTCTACAACTGGTTCTTCTTGTATGGAGTTTGACCTAATAGCAATAGGTTCTTTCTCTCCAAACTAGAATAGGTTGCTTTAGAACCGTTTATGAAACTAGTTCTGGGACAGAGATACCTTACATTTTGACTACGAGTAATCAGTTCAAGGACCTATTCCATGAAACCGGTGGTTAAAGAAACTGTTACTGAATTTATTCAGCGGTAACCGGTTCTAAATAATTTTTTTTTCTGACTAAATATTAAAATTTTCCCTACCAATTTTGTAAAAACTAAATGATTATTTATTTGAAACTATTTTAATTTTGTGCTTGTGTTTGTTTTTTAAATCTGTACTCACTCACACAGTCTATTAACAAATGTTGTGTGAATGGCCTTATGTGTGTGTGTGTGTGTTTGTGAAGTTCTTGTAATTCGAATTGAAATACTTTTATACCCCTCATATAAACCAAAAAATTTATTAAAAAACAAAATTAGAGTTTTCTGAATATTAGGTTTGTTTTTTTCGAATTTTATATCTATAACTTCTGGTAAAGAAAACGACAATCCCTACTTACCTGAGTTTTCTTTACTTTTGTAAACAAATATAATTTGAACATTTGGGCCGCTTTTGTACAAAAGCTGTTTTCGTATATGGACTTCGCCGCAACAAGAAATAGAGCAATTATATTGTTTGGCCTGCTCTACCTTTACTTACAAACACATAATTCAGCTTTTGTTGTTTTTAATATTTTATCAAATTAAAAATACTAAAATTTCAAATATTTTTATGACAAATATTTTTGATTACATTTAAAAGAGAAAAGCCAATAATTTCTTAGGCTTGGCAACATTTTTTTACATTCTTAATTTTTAAGTAGCTATATCTATGACTACTTAGCAAGTCTATATCTACTTAAATTTGTATGGAATATTTATACAAAATTCGAAAAAACAAACCTATTGTTTTATTTGAAACAGACAGCAAACATAATTTAAATTTGTAATAACTGTAACGGAAACAAATAAACCGCAAGTTTCTGTGGATAAATTTTTATTAAATTTCAAACATTTAAAAAAAATAAATGAAACTGAAAAAATTGGCAAATGACAGTTGTCATTTTAAACAAATGTACAAAAAATTAAAAAATAAATATTTTTTTGAAAAATAAATGGATGTTCCTTTATATTTAACTGAACTGACAACTTTTTTATTAAACAACAAACCGTACACTACATAATATTCTGAGTGTAATAATGTGTTAAAACTTTAAAAGCTTTTATTTCAAAAAGCTGTTTTTTGTATAATAACGTTATATAGGAATTTTTAATAAACTTTAACGGTAAAAAGCTTTTTAGTATATACAATCCACACCGGAAATGTAAAAATATACATACCCGTATGTACCTTATTTTAAAACCAATTCAAATAGATGTATTAGTTACTTTTTTTTTAGCATTGGTTTCAATTTCTATATTGTATAATTTTATGTAATAATATATAATATTAATTGTTACCTTATGTCAGAGAATTTTATTTGCTATCTTACTTAATTTTAAGTAATGAAAGTTTGTACAAAGAGTATCACTTTTTTCCTTTAAACTCTATGAAATTATTTTTTTTTTTTTAATTTTAATGATGTTTTTTTTTTTTAAATTAGTTTTATGATATTTAAATAAAAAAATAATCAAAACCAATTTGTATATTTTGGCAGATTATATTTAACTATAAAAAATGTTATAAGTAATACCTAAAATAATAAGCAGTCTATGAAATAGACGGTATTTAGCGTGTATTGTCTTGTCAAAACCATTTTTAATGATAATGTTTATTGCAAACTATTTTGTATTGATTTTAAAATTGGATTATTATGTGTTGATTTGAAACAGAAAAGTATGCATATTATTTTTTGAATGAAGAGATATTGTTTGATATTTAATAATATTAACCTATTTCTAATACTATCAAGGTTAATTAATGACAATGCAAAAAAAGTTTGTTTAAAAATATAATTAAAGTTATATATGTTTTTTTTTGATGTTTGTTTTATTTTGTAATTTAAATTTGTTTTTTTTATTCGATAATTTTATAAAGATTAAAAATTATAATAGGCCAATTATATTTGATATTATCCCATGGCTATGGCGATTAACACGTTATTTTGTTAAACGTTTTGTTAAATAATTTGCATTTTTAATAATTATTATTTTTATTAAGAATATATATGATAAATATTTCATTTAATTAAGATAAATTTTAATTCAATTAAATTTATTTTATATTAGAGGCACAATATGATTCTATCTTAAATGATTTGTCAAATTTAAAATTTAGTAGATAAACAAGAACGGGTTTCTGAAAATATACTAAACTAAAATAGTATAACCTTTCTCAGTCGGGACAGGTACAAATGAAACTGTTTCAGTTTTAATGGTTTTAATGGTTGGGTATATGCCAGGGGCCGTATTGTTGTTTTTCATAAATCATAAAGGACCGCAACATTAAAAAACAAAAAAATAAAAAACATTAAAAAAAAAAATAAACCGAAAGCGTATACGTTTTTGAGCAAAATTTTAAAAGTTCTAAAATTTTGTAATTTTTCCCTAATTTATCAAAAAAATAATTCATTAAAAAAATTGCTAATTGTTGGAATTTTTCTGCTTTCTTGCAATATTTTTTGGAAAAAAGTGATAATTTTCGCCTAAATAAATATAAATTAAATTAATTCATGTCATATCATGGAAAAGTTTTTATTCGGAAAAGTCTTAATTTAAACCTCGGTTAGTGATACTAACTTCTTGGGTTCTTTCCGATCTCATTGAAATTCCGATATGCAATAGAGGAGAAAAAAATGATTTTAGACCAGCCTAATCACACTTTAGGGGTTCAAAAGTTAGGTCAGAAATTACTCGTTTTTTTGTCGTGTCTTATGTTTACGAAATATAAATTTCTTGGCACTCGAGAAAAAAAGTTGTTGTTGCCGAGTACTCGAGAAAAAATGTTGATACCAATATTGCCTATGTTTTCATACACATATTTATAAATTTTTAAATATGAATTAAAAAACTCTTCGGGAAAGTAGTCTAAAAACTGTCAAACATGCAGTCATTATGAATGTCAAACTTACTCATTTGACAAATAAATAATTTTCATGCCGAAAAAGATAAAAAAATTGCGACGGTTGTTCTTGGATTTGTTTTTCCTATTACATATTCAAATTCAACCGTTACGACAGTATTTCACTTTTTGGTGAACTTCGAGGAGCGCTATGAGGAATTTGGTGATACTTGGTTCAAAAGATGTATACTGCAATTTTTTGCAAAATCGGATAAAGTTAATCTGTGACGCACTTCGAACGAAGTTGGAATTTTTTAACAAATATTTTTTTTTACAAAAATAGGAAAATACATATATAAAATTGGACACATTTTTTTAGTATAGATTCTTTACTCTCCAGTGTTTCTTCCGTTACTAACGACCCATTTTTCTTTTTAGTTTTTATGTTTTAATTTTATAAAAACAATAAAAAGAAATAATTATTTTAATAAAAATTTAGAAACGAACATACTAAGATGGTTTCTAATACGTTGTTCATTCGCGAATAAGAACAAAGAGAACATAAGAGCCATATAATATCGTATGCTAGTTTTACTCATCATATGTTTTTTGTTTACAAAAAACATTTAAAATGCGAGAACTGTGTTAAGAAAATTAGAAACAAAAAACAGAGAATGAGAAAAAACCTTTTGAAAAAAAATTGACAATTTGTACGGAAAAATACATCACGTTGTTCTGGGCTAACTAAGAGATGGAGTATCGTCAACAAAAGCACTTCTTCCGGCTAAGACCGACTTTAAAATCGCAAGAAATCATCTAACGGAAACTTTTTGAGAAAGTTTAATTTTTTTAGTTGTGGTGCTTTGTTTAAAATTCAACATACCTGGGCGATCATTTTGCAATTCTTCATATTAACAATTCTATTAGACCTACGCTCACGTTTGTGGGATTAAACTTTTTCTTGGAAAATTGTTAAACTTTTTAATACCAGACATGGGAATATAAAGTATATCTGTTTGCAGTAATTGCACTTAATTGCACTATATTTAAGAACACAAAAATATTCATTATTACCCATGTCAGGTATTAAAAAGTTTTGAAATTTTCCGAGGAAAAGTATAATCCCACAAACGTGAGCGTAGGTCTGATAGAGTTATTAATATGAACAAATTACACAAGTGAATAATTGCAAAATGTAAATGAGGTCGCCAATTTCTGAAATTCAACAGAAAGAAAATTTTTGATTTTTATTAATTTTGCAAACGCCAATTTTAACAGAAAATAATTTACAAGTGGAAATGCAATTCTGAAAAAACTTACGGATTGACTTTGTATCCAATTTTTAAATTGATTTACTTATTTTAAGTCGATTTTTGTGCAAATTATTTTTTTTTTTTCATATTCGAGTTCAGCGTATCCAAATTAATCAGAAATGATATGATTAGGTAATATAAATTTAGAAAATTAATTTATTAATTTTTTAAAAAACTTAAATTTTTAGCATATAAATTGCTGTCAACCTAATAGGATCGTATGATTGATACATATGTAAATCGTAATTACCTAAAAATAGACATCATACAAAACAAACAGATATAAACAATGCCACAAAAGAAGACCCAAACTTGACCTTACCCATGAAAATAAGACAACCCAAACAACAACTAAAAAATTGACAATTATTAACATCAGACAAAAACAAAGAGAAAAAAAAATACTATGAAACCCATAAGATGTAAAATTTACTATAATTAAGTTCATTCGTAAAGAGGAATAGGATTTAGAAAGAGATAATATGAAATGGCTTTTAACATGAAACAAATAACAAGTCTTATAATAATTACAACAAGAAAAAGGTCATGTAGTGATACCCCATCATTACAAGATGCTTAAAATAACAACAAAAATTGTTTGAACATGTTGATGATTAACTGTGTTCAATAATAAAATGTATGAAAAAAATGTATGGAAAGAAAACTGGAACATAAAAAAAAATACATATTTTGTAGATGATTAAATAGTAATACAATTAAGCAAAGTGTAAATTAGGGTTATAACTTTTTTTACCTATCATACTCAATTTATATTATCTAATCACTTAGTTTATTTAAAAATTTACCAATATTTTATTTTAATTATTTCTACACTTAAATAGTTTGTTAGTTAAAATAACCGAAAATTCAATTTAAAAGAAATGAAATTTCGGTCAATAACCGGTCCACTTAATTTTTATATAAATCCAAATATTGTTTAAATAACTGATATAAGTAAACACAAGTAGTTATTTAGTTTAAAGCAGTTTTGCCTACCGATTCGGAAAAAATAAATGATGATTCAACCGCAATCAGTAAAGTAATTGCGAGTGGCTTAATTTTAAGGAAAATATTTGATCCAAAAGTAATTGTCGTAATGTGAATGTGTCATAATTTTTGCAAATTTTTGTAGACAAATTGGGAATTAGTTGATAATAAGTAATAGAGCGATACACACCGGATTTGTTGTTATTGCTTCTTTGACTAATTTCCGCTCTATTGATAAATTTAAGTTGTGACAATGTCAGATTTCTTCTTTTGAGCAAGTTTGAAATCTCGCATATTATTATTCCAATATTTGTTATCACTCTTAATATCAAATAAATGTGCGGTTCGTGTATGTGTCCCAGTGGCGAATGATCCTCCTTCTACCCATTTAGCTAAAAATTCATTATACACTTTATAAATTGTTATTTGTAGAATGACAAACTTAATGCATATTTTATAATAAGGTGTGTTTAAAAAAAGAAGGGGACTTAAAATAGATAGACTTGCTTAAATTAGTTTGTACGAGTATGTAATAAACTATTAAAATAATCAACACTAGTCTTTTTTATGATTTGTTCACACTATTTGATTTGAATAAGTTTCACAATGTATTTAGACGAAAATTAATTAACCGTTAAAAGCGTATTTTATAATCTTATTGAATAATTGTGGTAGCTACCCGTTAGTGCATGAAATTTTCCGACAAATTTTTGCAAAACAATTTTAGTTATTTTTTATTCTTGATGTTGCAAAAACGGGTAAAAAATAAGAAAACTCAACATTTGTAAGGTTGTTGCATACAATTGCCAACAAATATCAAAAAAAGTTACATCCACATAATTTTAATTTATTTTTAAAAAATTTTGAATGAAAGAGCAAAAAATCACCAACCATTTAAAGCGCACTAAGTATTAATGCACTTATTTTCAACTCAAAATCTTATTCTACAGAAAAACCAACAGTTGTATCTTCAGCAAAATTTCAATCAATAATTTTTAAATATATATTAAAGGTTTGTATAAATAAAATTTCAGACTTGGAGAAAAGTAATTTTCTTAAAAACAACTACCTATAGTCGCGAGCCTTACAGCCATGTTTTTAAGTAAACATTTCAGAATGGTCAATAGCGCCTTCGTTGGGGTGGTAGCCTAAAGAGTGAGCTCAACACCTTTCACCCTCAGCCATTTGAACTCCCTGATTCTCAGTGAAAAGAACAATATTGTTTTCAGACTCTGCCTGATATATATATATATAAAAAAAAAAAATACTCTAATAAATATTACTTGAGAAAGGGTATAATTGAAAATTTATATTTTTATGTATGAAAATGTATTTTTTAGTCTGGTTCGAGATCATAGAAAATTTTTTCCAAATGAAAAAAGGAAAATGTAAAAAACAGAAAAATAGTAAGTTTCATATAAACTCAATAATAAAAAATCAACTGTATGTTAGTATAAATAGCTTTTTCCGTTGATTTGTGAGTTAAATAGAGTATTTATAGTTGACATATTCAAGGGCACGAAAAATGCTGATGAAAGTCGTAGCGGACTAATAAATGCATTCCATTTGGCCAGTATCTAATAACTTCTTCTAAAAGATCTGTGACATAAATCTGTTTAAAATCGATGTTCAGCGTATACAAAATACATATTTATATTCTCACAACTGGTAGGCATTTCTTAAAAAAATTAATAAACTTTCAATATTGTGGTTTTAATCTCGTTGTTTCAATTTTTTACAGCCGTTCAGCTTTTTTTTTCGATGCCGTTTTAATGTAAACTAAAAAAATCCAAATAACCGGTTAACCAGTTTATTTTTTTAAAAACCGAAAACGTTTTGTTTATAAATCTATTTTTTGAATAAACCGAAACCAGGGTTTTCCAGCACTTTTGTTGTGCGTTCTAATATTTGCTTGACTTTTTTCTTATTCTCTCATTTTTTGTTTCTGGTGCTTTCAACAGTGTTGCTTATTTTAACAATTTTTGTGATCAAACAAACAATTGATTTGTAAAGATAACACATTTATTTTTTGATGGGAATGTGCTCTAAGTACATTCGATTCTAAATTTTTTATTAAAAATAGCTTAGATTGAAAAGAGAAAATGCCTTTTTACCCTTCATGATCATCCAAAACATACTCGTACACACACACCTATGCCAAAGAATTCGCATGTTGTGCACTCTTATAAAAACTACGCCATATTAAATATTCCAGTCTACCTACAGAATTCAAGAATTTTTTATGGAAAGGAGAGAATGTTTAGGATACTCTATACTAAAACAAATATGACAGTTTTTGTAGTCACTCTCGTACGTCGTTATTTTGGCTGCGTTTTCTCTTACAGCGACAATCGTTGAACGCCACATTTTTATTCAGGGTTGACACTAATTTTTTTATGTCAAAATGTGTTGAAAATTATTGTTAAATTAACTGATTTTGTATTTATTTCTTCTGATAATAATTTTCAAGTGAAACAATTTTTGCATTTGAAGATGTGCGGAAGATGCTCATTTTTGAAAAAATAAGCTACATATATTTATTTTAAATTTTTCGTATATAAAGAAAAATTCAATGAAAACTATTAAACATTTATATAAAAATTGTATGCTTTTTATATTAATGTTTAAAAAAAGATTGTAAACAATTATTAATAAATACGAGTTTGCTTGGATAACTTAACAATTTGATGTTGTTTCTTTTACCGAAAACTATGACCTACAGTTAATCTACAAATTCCATTCAAGTGATATCATTATTAAGTATGTTTAAACATGGTGATGAAAAGTAGTGAATTATAAATATATTAAAACTTGTATTCATTGATGCATGTGGCCGTACATCCCTTGAAAACATTGCACTTCTGGTGTGTGTTCCAACTGTTTTCGACAATAATGAAATCACTTTATTTTTAAATATAAAATTAGTTGCATTCCAAATAAAATAAAAAAATAGAAGATGTGTAACCACGTTAAGTCCCGAGCATGCTGAAAATACAAAATAACTTACGATTATATTGTATAAATAACAAATTGAGTTTTAAACAAAAACTCCATGTCGTCCTAAATAGTTGAAATAATATTAGAGAAAAAATCGCAACAGAGCATCATATCGGCAACTGAAAATAACTACAAGATAAAAACAATACGAAGATGATCAGTCGACTGAGATTTAACTTTAATGATTTGTAAATCACTTGATAAAGCTTGTTAAAAAGATAATACCCAGCAAAAGTTTTCATTGCCAAATAAGTGGTTATATAATACAACTAAAAATTTTTACAAATTATAATTCAGTTAGTTATATTTGGTCATTGGTAAGCACTTATTTTTTAATAGTTTAAAAGCATACTAATAACTACTTTTTCTGGTAACTAATAAAGAAAATAAATTCTGACACCAAAATAATTATATGCGGTTTAACCTATACGACTTCTTATTCTTTAGATATTAGTAATTAGAACCCATTAGTTAGCTTTTGCTGGGTAGTCAAAATATTTCTAGAGCAACTATAAATACTAAATATATTTATTCAACTAAACGCATTACGACTTCAACAGTTTAACGAACAATATCACTTAACTAAACTCCTCTAAAGCTAAACTCAAACTTAAGCAAGAACATGCGTAGTTTAATAGTAAACATTGAGCAAAAATAAGGAATAACAATGCATTAATATGTTATTTATTTTATTCTAGATTTTGTGTTTTGTTGCCTTGGCTGTAGCAGCTCCTCAAGGATATAATTACCCTAATCAGCAGCCAAGAAATCAATATTTGGCACCCATAAGCCGTTCAGACTTTAACGGTTATAGTTCTCAAGGTGGTTACCAACAACAACAACAACCAATTATTTCTAAACGTTTCTTCATTCACTCTGCTCCCGAGGAGGATGATGCTGAAGTGCAACATAGAGAAGTATTTGTTGGAACACCACGTAAGAACTTTAATGTTGTTTTCGTAAAAGCACCTTCATATTCAGCTCAAAAAACTCGCATTCGTGTCATTCCTGCTATTAACGAAGAAAAAACTATTGTATATGTTTTGGCCAAGAAAGCTGGTGAACATGAAATTATCACTCATGTTGATCAACCTGCTACAACAACTGCCAAACCGGAGGTATTCTTCATTAAGTACAAAACCAACGAAGAAGCCGAGCATGCTCAACATTCCATTCAAGCTGAATATGATCGTTTGGGTGGTTCTACTGTTGTTTCCAATGAAGGTATTTCTCCAGTCTCTTCAGTTATCGGATCTTTAGATACTCAGGGTTACGCTTCAGGTGCTGCCGGTTCTGCTGGCTTTGCCAACACAGCTTATTTGCCACCCGTGAAAACACACTAAACAGGAGTTTACTTAGAAAGTAGTTTGACTTTCGGTCAGAAGAACTGATGTGTGATAGACTTTTTGTTTTAACAGAAATGTTATTAGTTTAAATCTAAAGATTGTTTTACTTAATAATTATTGTTAATTTTTTTTTGAAAAATATGTTTAAATTGTAAATATAAAAATTTTAAAAATATAAAGAAAAATATTATGTTACTAGCTGACCCGGCAAACGTTGTTCTGCCTAGGAATAGGATTACATTATTATCTAGGTAGCTCGCACAAAGTTTGAATATTCTCACAATAATAGTACCCCAGATATGCAATAATAAATTTGTACTTCGTATGGGAGGTGCCACGCCCATTGCTTGGATCCCCCATATTTTTTGGAAGATTATGAATATTATTATCAAAGAAGCTCACACAAAGTTTGAAGACTCCCACTTTAATAGTACCCCAGATATGCAATAATGAATGTTTTCTTCGTATGGGAGGTGCCACGCCCATTGCTTGGATGGCACTCATTTTTTTGGGAGATTATGAGTATTATTATAAAAAAAGCTCACACAAAGTTTGAAGACTCCCACTGTAACAGTACTCCAGATATACAAAAATACATTTTTACTTCGTATGGGAGGTGCCACGCCCATTGTACCCATATAGGTCAATTGTGAATCTAAACCATTCAGGGATCAAATAAAACAGACACAACAAATTTCATCGAAATCGGCCCAGCCGTTAAGGAGGAGTGCAGTCACTAACACACGTACAGGAGAATTATATATATAAAGATGAAGAAAAATATCTTATTAGTTATAACAAATAACACAGCTCAAAATGTATTTTTGTAGAGTTTTTACCAAATAACTTACATACATATGATTTTCAGAAATTGTCTAGAAATTTCAAGATATATATCGTCGCATTAAAACAGAATTTTAAAAAATTTTGTTTCACTAGACAGACGATACCCAATCAGAAGTTTCTACTGGGCACCCGTGGAACTAAATAGTATTTTCTGGCAAGCAACTTATTTGGCATGCTTTTACCAGCGTTTGCAAAAGGAATTTTTCCAGCATTTACTTCACAAAAATATTAGTGGTTTTAAAAAAAGCACTGAATTTTCTTAAGCTAGAATTTCTTATACGTAACGAAACGTGACGAATCAGCTGATTCCATCTATATGAATGAGGTAATGTGAGATAAACATCGAGATACGTCACGTTTCGTGTGGATAATTCTAGCTGTAGAACGCTATGACGGCGTTTGCAAAACATATTTTTCCCGTAAATGTACAAGCAGCGATAGAGTATTTAATTGTAGTTGTAAGATTTTGAGTTCGGAGGAATTATTCCGTTTCTTTAATAAAAACAGGGTGTAAGTTTTTTTTGTTATTTTTTAATATTTTACTTTTATAAAATTATTTTCTTTTTTTTGTGTTTGTGGAAAAGCATTTTGGGGGCCAATATTTTTTTTTGTTTTTTTTCAGCGTTGGCATGTCGTTTCCAACAAGCTTTATGTCAGTATTGCCTTTAGCACAATATTCGATTACCCAAAAGTTCCTCAGCTTATTATTGGTTTGACCTACACGCCAAAAAGTAGCTATCGAAAAAACGATAAACATGCTAACATTTTTTTATTTTTCGTATGTAAATCTGGCATTTAGATTAAAGTCGCTACTGAATATCTCAGATTTGATAGGAAAAACGGGTTTTGAAATCAGAAAAAAGATACTTACATCATATAAAGTGTGGTTAAATTTTAAGGGCCGATGTTGATTTTGAATAAAACACGAATTATTTATATATGTATATGGAACAAAATATTGGCCAAATGGCAGCCGCGACTTCGGCGGCACACCTCTATCCGATGGTCCAAATTTTCGATGACGCTGAGACATAATTAAGGTTCTATGCCGTTAATGTGCCGAATTATCTCATCCTTTAGTTCTTGAATTGTTGATGGCTTATCGATGTACACCTTTTCTTTCAAATAACCCCAAAGAAAGAAGTCCAACGGTGTCAAATCACATGATCTTGGCGGCCAATTGACATCGCCACCACGTTAGATAACATGGCCATTGAAGCCATTGTTTCGTTAGCTGTGTGACAATTCCTGGCCACAATAAGTTCGTTATCATCTCGCGATAGCGAACACCATTCACGCTAAATGCTCGGCCGACCTCATGACACACTATCGCGAACAACATCAATGTTTTCCGCAGAACGAACTGGGCGAGCATGCACAGGTCTTTTCACAGACCCGGAATGCAGAAAAAACTTAATGTTTAGGTGTGGTTCACATTCAACATCGGCCCTTAAAATTTAACCACCCTTTATAATTCAATTTCTTGTAAAGATAAAAATGTAAAGCAAAATGCTTGTAAAAAGCAGTATGGGAAAATACTTACGCAATGTGTGTAAAGTACTTTAAAATATATGGTAAAATATATTACCCTTACAATAGAAAAAATTTCATATTTATTAGAAAATTTTTTATCAAATTTAAGGATAATTTTTAATTATTTCCACTAAATAGAAGTGCTATTTAACTTGATGTTAGAAAATAGTTTCTTATTTTAAGGGAGTTATGTTTTCCTAGTTTTTAGTAAAAAAAATTATCTTATAAATTTAAATAAAATAAAATATTACTTTAAACCAAGGAAAAATTTCCTAACTAAAAGTAAAATTTAAGATAATATATTTACGTTGTTTCCACAGTAAAATTTTTCTATAATTTAGAAATTTTGACCAAATTTTAAGTAAAATTTGTTTCTTAAATTCAAGCTAAATTTGATTTAATTTTACGAAAAAGTGTCTTTGACGACCTTTTGATTTTAAATTTTTCTCCAAAAAAGTTAAGTTTAAGAAATTCTAGTTCACTTTTTTTTGGGTGATTGAGAGTGAAAAATTAAGGGCTTTAAATATGGCAACACAATAAATGCACGAGGTGCTAAATCTAACAACAGTTTTGAACTTGTTGAAGCTTTATATTTCATAGCCCTGTTTTGTTATTTTACTGCAGTGTGGTTAGGTGTTATGGAAACATCGAAGCGGGTGTTTGTATATGGATGAGTAATAGAAAGCGTATACATATTATACGTCTGTAATGATGTTACTGTCGCTGGAGATGGAACTAACAACTTGCTGTGAAAGAATCCAAAGCGCTAAACATTCCAATAAAATAATGTTTGTTACTGCAAAATATACTAGACCTCGACCCATATTTCTTTATACCTATCGGCTCAGAATCATGAATTTTTCTATTATTAATGTTATGTTAAGATTACACACAGATATGCATCGAAGGACTAGGAGTAAAGACAGAGAAAGATATATTAATGCAAATTGTTTAGAGAATTTTGGTTCTATCTCAACTTTACTTTTTATAAGAAAAAATTTTGATTAATACTATGTAATTATTATTATTTTAATGATTATTATTACAAGGTGGCGCAAAACTAATCCTCCTATCAGAAAATGCTATAAATTTTGCGATTGGCCCCTAATGTCAGTTCTGTTTTGACATTTGTGTAGTAAACACATGCGAAATACACGTTAATAAACAATGTTACGCTACACTGCTCCAGAACGCGGAATATTGGTGACTATTTTTTTGAGCAATAATGAAGATGATTTTTCATCAAAAATAATCATGAGTGATGAGGCCCATTTCCATCTTAGCGGGTACGCAAATAAGCAAAATTTACGCTTCTGGGGCACTGAAAATCCGCGTGTAACCCACGAAGAGCCATTATACCCGCTCAAAGTCACTGTATTTTGTGCTGTTTTCGCTGGAGGAGTCATCGGACCTTTTTTCTTCGAAGACGTCGCGGGCCAAACGGTTACTGTGAATGGTGAGCGCTACAGAGCAATGATCAACGAGTTCTTTTTGCCGCAACTTGATGAATTGGGATTGGAAAACATGTGGTTCCAACAGGACGGTGCAACGCCACACACTGCACGTGCCACAACCGATATGCTGAAGGATGCATTTCCCGGGCGCCTAATCTCCCGTTTTGGCGATTTGCACTGGCCAGCAAGATCGCCTGATTTGACCGCTCCAGACTTCTTTTTGTGGGGCTTTTTGAAGTCGCGGGTTTATGTCAACAAGCCTCAGACTCTTGCAGCTCTGAGTTTTGAGCCGGAAGTTTTGGCCAAAGTGATGGAAAATGACATAAAAAGGGCTCAAATGCCAATCAACTGTGGCGGCGGCCATTTACATGATATCATATTCTCGACTTGATGTAAAAAAATTAAAAGACCAAATAAAAATAATCCACAAGAAGAATCAAAGTTTTTCATTTTTTTTTTTAAATTACAGCCAAAAAACATCGGAAGGTAATTTTTGCGCCACTATATTTATTGCACCGCTAATTGAAATTTGCTTTCAGAAATTTGATTCGCTTCCTGGAATATAACCCAAATCGTATTATGTTGACATGCTAGAATTTCATTTTTACTTCTTTATTTTAATTAATTTTCGTTAAATATATAAAACATCTTAAAATTTAACCTTTTATCTTGAAGCTCAAATGTTGAAATTTTTAGATTTTAACCTAGTGCCACAAATATTCGGTCATTGCTCTCAGAAATTCAACAACAGTGAAACATTTTATCTTAACAACCAATTTTTGGTTTTTATGTCCTAATATTTGGAAAATAAATTTTTATATAATTAAAATCTTTTGCCCGCTTGTATCATGCCGTTGTGTATGTCAAAATTAATTAACAAAAAACTGCAACAATGTATCGCATTGGCAAAAAATATATATGTATAATTAAAAAGTAAAAACCAAAGACGATGTTGACCGGTCAATAATCATTTAACACCATTAATGATGGCAATTGGCAACGATCATTAAATTAATCATTGACGATTTACTTTTTAGATCAACTATAAATACGAAACATATTTCACCAAGTTAATCATATTCCAAACATAACTGTTCAACAAACAATATCAGTTAACTAAACACTTTTAACACTAAACTCATCATAAATAAATAAGAACATGCGTGGTTTAATGGTAATTTTTGAATAAATATTGAAGAAGAATGAAATTTCTCATTAATTTTCCTCAACAGATTTTGACTTTTGCTGCCTGGGCTGTAGCAGCTCCTCAAGGATACGATTATCCTAGTCAACAACCAAGCAATCAATATTTGGCACCCAGTGGTGGATCCAGCTTTGGAAATTATGGTGCTCAAGGCGGTTACCAGCAGCATCAACAACCTTTGATCTCAAAACGTTTCTTTATTCACTCAGCTCCTGAAGAACATGATGACGAAGTTCAACACAGAGATATCGTTGTTGGTACACCACGTAAGAATTTCAATGTTGTATTCGTAAAAGCACCCGCCTCTTCTGCACAAAGAACCCACATTCGTGTTATCCCTGCTGTTAACGAAGACAAGACTGTCGTATATGTTTTGGCTAAGAAAGCTGGCGAAAATGAAGTTATCACTCATGTTGAAGAAACTGAAAATACTCCCACCAAACCTGAAGTACATTTCATTAAGTACAAGACCAACGAAGAAGCCGAACATGCTCAACGTACAATTCAAGCTGATTATGATCGTTTGGGTGGAACTTCTGATGTTATTAATGAAGGTGTTTCTGCAGTATCCTCAGTTATCGGTTCATTGAATGGTGCTGGTGCCGGAAATGGTTTTGGAGCTGGTGCTGGTCATGGTTTTGGAGCTGGTGCCGGTAACGGTTTTGGTGCTGCTGCCGGTAATGGTTTTGGAGGAAGTGCCGGAAACGGTTTTGGGGCTGGTGCCGGCATTAATTTTGGAGCTGGTGCTGGTTTAGGAGCCGGATCTGCTGGTGGTCATGGATCTGCCAACTCTGCTTATTTACCACCCGTGAAGAAACATTAAGAAGGAGTTTAGTGAGGAAGTAGTTTGTTCTTTAGTAATTTGAACAGAATTAGTTTTTTTTTAACAAAATTGTTACTTGTTGTTAATCTTTATTAAAATTTTATTTAAAAAATAATTATTTGTGTCTTTTAAACATATTTGTGAGGACAAAAGAAACCAAAAAAGCATTTTAAATTACGAAATGTCGAATTTCTATGCTAACACCTCCAGGTTGATTTCATTTGCAAAACCGCGCCGAATCACATTGAAATAAAAAAATCTTCAAGGTTCCCGCATTTTTGGAAATTTCCAAAATACATACTAAAATTTATTATTGGTTTGTTTAGAACGTCATGTGAAATTTTTTTCGTGTAAATAAAAGTTTCTTTTTCCTCGTATAAATTAAAGTCTTTGTTATGCAGAAACTGGGTCTTAACGAAAAAACACGATTTCCTTTAAAAACAAAATTACCCTATTTTGAAAACTTTCCAACTGATTTCAGCAATTTTTGCATTTGGAGCAAAAATAAACTGGAAAATTCATATCACAAAAAAGAAAAAAATTGTAAAAAATAGTAAAAAAGAAACAATATTTAAAAAACCGGGAAGAAAATTTTAAAGCGAATCACAAAAGTTATTCATTCAATAACATAACATGTTAGGTTTAAAAAAACTTGGTACTAGTTTTAGCTGTAAAAATTTTTTTTAGTAAAAACCAGTAATTCCAGTAATTTCCCCTTGAAATTTTATACTATTTTCTTTTTAATGGAAAGGATTTTTGAGTAAAACTGGTATAAAGGTAAAGCTTTTTATACACATATTTGCTTTTTTCTGATTTTCCAGATATTAGCTGTAAAGTAGCTTTTTCTTAAAATTTTTGAGTTTAAAGAACCTTAAAGAGCTTTAAATTGCTTCTTTCACATTTGTTGGCCTTAAAATACTTTTTCCTAATAAAAAATAATTTTTCTGCTAGTTTTGTTCTTTTTTTAAAAAAGTGTTTTCTCCCAACTTTTTACTTTTGCTGCACTTTCTGCAGTCCAATACAATCTTCACTACCACAAATGCCCCCCTTAAAAAAAAATAAAAACTGTCAAAGGTGTTTCAAATTGATTTGACTAGTTTTTTTCTTTTTTTTTTTGAAACACTGATTTGAACAAAGATTTTAGCAGGGGTATGGGAAACCAATAGTTACAAAATATTCCTTTTCACTAGATGGCTGGATATGGCCTCAGATAAAATAGAAGTTATAACAGATTCGTTATCACGGCACAATTTTTTTACGCAATGTGAGAGAGAATGAGAGACACACTTAATTTTTTAAAAACAATACAAATTTTTAGTACAGAGGAAAGAAGATTTGTGACAGTTGCTCAGGCTTAATTACACAAAAAATTAATTTTCATATATGAATACGGAAAAACACAAAAAAATAAAAGTTTTGAATTTCCTGCGATGAAAATTTTTGCAGTACTGATAACAAAAAGCAAAAAATGGAAAAAGCTTATTTTTAACCCTTTAAAATTTCGAGGTATTCCAAATGCCGAGACAGGTCGATCTTAGTTTGTCTTTTTCTTTCAAATATCCAAATGACATTATTACGGTAGTGTTTAGGTTCGGGTATGGAACGTGTGTTGTGCCGATATTCGTTTTACAAACATTTTTGTAGTTTTTAAGCAATGAAAAAAAGGTTTAAACCATTGAATTAGCGTTGGCAAAAATTGTTTTTAAAGTACTACACAGTCAGAAAGTAACGAGTTCGGTTAAAGGCGTAACTTTTATTTATGTTTATTTTTATTATTTTAATGTCAGCTTTAAGCATAAAAGGCCAAATATCAGCAGATGAACTTAAAATATGACAGTAGAATATATAAATTAATTTACATAGTATACATAAAAATCTTACTCTAACATGTCTTTACTTATCCAAATAAATTCCCCCAAATTACTCTCTATTCAGACACAACTATAAAAAGAAGAAAGGTACGAGTAATTTACAACAAACCATCATAATAAAATTTAAATATTAACTTTTAATATATTTGCAAATTGAGATACGTTTTGTAAAAATGCCTTTTCGGAATATGGAATTATATCATTCCACAGTCTACCTTCATCACAAAATATCTGCATAACAAGTCTCGAGTGTGCAAGGTAAACTATTAAATTAATTCTGTCGGAATTATCGAAAACAAATTTATCCGCCAAATACGATGGGTAATTATATTTCATAACTTTGTAAAACAAAATAATCTGACCATAGCTGATGAAGTCGTCAAAATCATAGCAAAATAATTGTATACTAAAATCAGATACATGGTCCGAACTCCCCAGCAAAACTATATTATCAACTACTTACCAGCCTATTCGCTTAATTACTTTTGTTCGCGATGAGCCCAAAAGTAATGGGAACTCATTATTTTTTGGCTGTTCGTAAGCGGGAGGATAACGACCACCCATTACTTTATGGTTTTTGTTAGAAGGTAATGACCACTCATTACTTTTGGGCTCATCGCAAACAAAAGTAATTAAGCGAGTAAATAGGCTGGTAAGTAGTCGATGGTTTTCTGGGTCTTAAATTAAAAATGAAAGCCATAATTATTGTTAAGAATGATCTTGTTATACACGAATTAATTATATACATATGTCAGCAAAAATTGCTTTTAAAAAGTACAAAGGGATGCCATCTACACCAACACTATTTGATTTCAGCCTCGACATAGCATTAAATACTTAAAAAGCTAGTTCTAGTATACATTTTAATTTAACACCAACTGTTTAACTTTTTTATAAAAAAGGATACTGATATTATAAAGTTTCACGATATCTAAAAAATGTATGCAAAACTGGTTTATTCTTGAAAAAATGTTTGGCAAAGTTTTCTATGTCAATTTAAGATGTTCTGTTAATAGTTCACAAATATATTAAAAGTAAGGTTTTCAGATTTTGATGGTCCAGATTGGTTTCGATTTCGTTTTATTTATAACGAGCTCTTTAACTATGTATAATTCTAACAACAAACCAAATGTATAATTTTTAGCTAGGCTGATACATATATTTCGATCCGCCAAATGACCTCTTTAGAAGCCTAAGTTTTAGAAAAGTTAGAGCCTCTAAACGAAAAAGATATTAAACAAAAAACATATCGAAACGTATTTTTTACTGCATTCTTCTCTACTTAGCAGTCAAACATGTGACTTAGTTGTTTTGCTAACAGACACAATGACGGTACTGAAATTTGCAAATCAAAAATTTTCATTTATATAAACAAATTTTAGTTATACTCTAGCTCAACTATAATTTTTTGAACAGTTTTCTTTTGTTTTTATATACATCGATTTTTTTGATTTATTATTTTGATTTACTTACGTTGAGATTTCAACCTACGTACATTTCCAAAAACGAAGCAAGTTTAATATTGTAGCCGGGTTGATACATATATTTCGAACTCGATAAAGTTCTCCTCAGAACCTGAAGATGTAGAAAAGCTGAAATACTAATAAATAAAATACAATTTAATAGAAAATCATTAATGAAGCCTGTCCATAGAAAAGGTCAGAAACAAGAGTTGTGTCGTTCATGAATTAAGTAGTTCAAATTCACTTAATTGAACAATATACACTAGTTCGCCATTATTCGGTCTATTGCTTAAATCGTAGAACAATTGTATGTCTTTTCAATTAAATTGTCTGCAGGTGTAATTTTTTTTAACAAATATTAATATTCTTGATTTTTAGTAAGAAAACAAAATTAAACTTCATAAAAAATATTTTTTTCCACAAAAATATATAATTTTTTTATAAGTAAAGTAAAATTAATAACAAAAACATGTATTTCATGAATTGTATTCTAAAAATTGTTAAACGAATGACTTAGTTTACGACACGAAGTTGAGTCACAAAAATGAACGATTGAACGAATTTAATGAACTTTTTCACTGAGTCGAATAACATGATAATAAGGATAGTTTAGAATTTTTTGTAAATTTAAGGTATTTATAATATTTAGAAAAATAAAAACGTTTACCCATCTTTTTAGCTTTAAAATTTTTAATGAAAAATGATAAAGTGTATATTAATTATAGTAGTATCTATGCATTTGACATAAAAATAATGCTGTACCAAAATTTGTATTTCATTTAATAAAAATTCAAATTTTTTAGGGTGTCCCGATAAATGATTTTCTTGTGAATTGAGTTACAGAACACAAAAGATGCCTATTGATGAGCTGAAAATGGAAAAAAGAAAAAAATTATATATTGTTTTTTTATTTAACAACAAAGGCCATCAGCTCGTTGTAGCGATACCAGAGCTTCTGGTGGGAATCGAACCCACGATCCCCACACTGATAAGCTAGCACGTTACTAACTAGCCTACTGAGGCGCTCAAAACAATTTTTAAAAAGATCTTTATATCCATACCAACGATTAAAAATTTCGAAATTAGTGTATTTTGGAAAGTAAGTTTTTATTTTTTTTGCAAAATTGGTATCAAAAGTTGCATATCGACAAGATTTTTACTACGCAGATTTTAAACATTTTGCCAAGCTTATTAATTTACGGAACAATTCTAGTCAACATTTGTGATTAAATTTTTTAAAAGAAATGATTTCAAAAAAACTATGTCTTCCGTCCATTCTTTTTTTTATTATAAAAAAACATTAATGGACCAAAATTAAATAAACAACAATTTTGATACCACGCCTTTTTTAAAATTTTTTAAACTAATATACATCTCGAACATTGTAGGGAAGTAAATATCCACTCCAAAATTGGTTTTTAAATTTGTTCACTCCAAAAATTTTGTTTATTCATTTCCATCGTTTGTGTCAATTTTTCTTGTATAGGGACACCCTAGAACACAAATTAATATGTTTTGATATAATATTAAATTACTGCCAAGAAAAATTAGTGTCTACCTTGCCGTAGGCTTATAAATATTTTGATTGTGATGTCTCACGCAATGATAACGTTTTCCTTTAACAGCTACTGGATTTTGTTATCTTATTAACACGATATCAGTGTGTTTCGGCTGTATGCGTGCATAAACTATTGACATAACAAATATCTTACAAAATATATGATTTATTATGTGAACTTTGTTTTTATAGGAGTTGCATTAAAAAATTATGTTTTTATATCCGTTTCTAATATTTACTTTATAAAATAACTAGTTATTTTAATTAATAATTAGAATGCAGTTGCATATTAATCACTCAAAAATAGTATATTCATCAGACATATAATTAATATATCAAAATCTCTTTATTTAGTTAACATTTATTTTATATATTTTTTACATACAGGGTGGGCCAACTTGCAATGAATGAATTAAAATGCCTATAATTTTGGTATTTTTTAAAAAAAATTTATATTGAAAAAATAATAATTTCAGTTCGATTTGAAGTTATATTATCGTATTATTCTTAAATTTTTCAAATGTAAAGAAACATGATAAATTTTATAAGTAAATTATAGAGAATAATATTTAAAAAAAATCGAGTATTTCGGTTTTCGCTACAAAACCAACCTCAGTATCCATGGACTGGTGATTGTGTACTTATATTGCATTGCGAAAAGCTTGATTAACATTTGTTCATGGCACATCGCATACTGCACCCTGCTCCTGACGCTATCTTCTTTATGTTGTAACAATAGATTTTCCGGATAGTGAAAGTATTTTAAATTCTTTATAATCTGAAAAAAAAAAAATAAAAAAATATAAGCAATTTAACTCAGTCAATCCAAGTTGGCCTACTCTGTACATATCGCTCATACGCTACATTATGGGCACAGTTTTATAAACTCCCAAGGAGAAATTGACACCGTATACTGGAGAACGACTGTTTTAATAGAACCCCCATTGTAAGAAATCACAGAAGGTACAACTACATAATGTTTAGCCAGTTGTGTCTGGTAAGTTCTTTGACATACTGTTACCAATCTTACAACAATTCAATAGTATTTATTTTTTTTATTTCGCACGTCTAAACAAAAAATTATTATAGGTTTGTTTTTTTTTCGAATTTCATATCTTGTAAAGAAAAAGACTATCCCTACTTACCTGACTTTTCTTTGTACTAAAGATGTTTTAGTAGAATCGCGAAATAGAGCCCTACTCTACCTTTACTTACAAGCACATATTTTATTTGTTAGCTTTTGTTGTTGTTGTAATATTTTCTCAAATTAAAAGTACAAAAATTTCAAATATTTTTATGACAAATATTTTTGTTTACATTTAAAAGAGAAAAGCCTAGAATTTCTAAGACTTGGCATGCTGCCAGCTTTTTAAACATTCTGAATTTTTAAGCAACTATATATAACAACTTAGCAAGTATATATCTACTTAAATTTGTATGGAATATTTATATCAATTTCGAAAAAACAAACCTTACGTAAAAGTCTAAGGCCAAATAGGGTTGCTGTTTTTAAAATGTGTTTTTTTTCAAAAAGTTTTCAGAATTTAAGGATTTTGGAATGCATCAATTTTTTTTGTTTGAATTACCGACGTTTTGTCAACATGGACAAGTTGCTGCAACCACTGTTACCAATTGGGTAACAGGGCAATACAAATACAAACGCATAGGCGACCGTCGCCTGGGATTCCTCCAAATCAAAAACCTCTTCTCAATGACAATAGTCGTTCAGGAATACAGGCGAGTTTCAACTTCTTCGTATAAATGATTTTCTATATATGAAAAACTTCATATATGAAAAGCAAAAATATATTTTTGTGCTTTTCACTCTCATAAAGTTTCTCATAAGCTATAATCCCATTGGCATAAAACCTTCTGATTTACTCGGTGTCTTTCCATGCGCTAAAATTATAGCAAGCCAAATCGATAACAGAGAAATATCAAAATGACGGCAATTGCATTTTTCGATTTCATTGCTAAGAAATATCATAAAAAAAGTTTTTTTCAATAAATAAAAATTATTAAACTTTTTCCGTTTTTATTTATTAAAATTTCAATTGTTTTTTATTTTTAAACTAAAATGAAAACTAAAAGTAACAACATTTCATCGCACATTGTGTCACGAGCTGATTGCATACATCATATTACAATTACATTACCTAAGCTGAATTCAGTTTGCCTGCTTTCATTTCATTGCATATGAATGCACCGTGTCAAACAAGACTTCATACATCCCTAACTAATTTCAATTTCGGTATTCTTCTTCACCAAATTATTTTCGGGTAATTTTTCTAAGTAGTTTTAAAATCATTTTGGGAATCTACTTCAAAAACCTAAAAAAAATACTTACACCTAACATATATCAATCTCCTGATTCTATACTTGCTTTTAATTGATTTTCCATCCGTACCATTGTGTTACGATTCGCGCTTAAAAATATCGATTTTTTAAATATTCATTTTGCAAATTTCTTAAAAATGGAACATAACAGATAATATTAGAAAATAGATGTGAATTTAAAAGATATCTGTTATTTATAACGAGATTTAAACTTCCTTATATCAACAAAAACAAAGCCCATTAAACAGGCTAATACATGTACTATTTCATTCCGGCAAAAGATTTCTTCAGAGCCCGAAGTTTTAGACAAACTAAAGCCTTCAGAAGACGGAAGATCTTAAAGAAGAAAAACCTATTTAAATGTATATTTTGCTTCATTGTTGTCTTCCCAGCAATCAAACACGTAGTTAAGTTGATTTTTTAAGAGGTAAAATGAGATACTAAAATTTGAAGACCAAAAATAGAACATTCATAGTTCAGTGTATTGGAAACTTCCATCTGTCATATGAACACATGTTAATTTTCATTTCGATCTGGCAACACTGATCAAAAATGACACTTCAATAATTTTTTATAATGAGCAAATTAGAAATTCGTTTAAAAAAAGGTTTATTGGCAAAAGAAATGCATAATGCTATGGTGAATGTGTGAATTAAGACGTGGTCGTACATTCATTGAAGATGAACCAAGAAGTGGACGTCCACAAACTTCAACAACTCGCTCAGAATACTATGTGGTTTATTGTTTGTAGTTTCAGAAAAACATATTTAGTTCAGTTATAAATAAAGCAACATACATTTGTTTTACAAACAAATACTTATTTTAACTTTTTCATACATGCATTCAAAATGATTTAATGTCATTTACCAATTTTTTTCAGTTTCATATATTTTTTCATTTGTTTCAAATTTAATAAAAATTTACCCATAAAATGGAAATTTGTGGTTTATTTGTTTCCGTTACAGTTATTACAAATTTAAATTGTGTATGCTGTATGTTTAAAAAAATACACTACAAAAATTAAAGTTATGATAATTATTTAAATTGTTTGTGTATATACAAAACTATTTCAATGAGAATTACAAGGACTTTATAAACACACGCAGAAGGTCATTCACACAACAAGTGTTTATAGACTGGATGGGTCTACATTTTGCAGATTAAAAAACAAATAAGAGTACAAAAAACCGAAACAATTTTATATAAGTGAAAAATCATTTATTTTTACGGAATTGGAAGTTACAATTTTTAACATTTATTTTTAACTAATTAACCATTTGGTTTTATTGATTTGTCAGTTGTTTAAACACCATTTAAAAATAAATAATAAAAACCATTTGATTTTAATTCAAAGTAAGTAGACCAAGTTTTAAATGAAATGGTAATTTTTATTATTTTGACTTGCAAACTATTTTCAGTGGAGCAGAAATCATAGCTAAAGTACATGATATGGTATTAGACGATCGACGAGTAAAATTGCGAGAAATATGTAATGCCGTATGCATATGAAATAATCGAGTCCATTTTATTTTGCAACCAGAATTACAGATGAAAAAGTTTTCTGCAATAAGGGTACCGCATATGTTAACAGTTGATAAAAACGTATTCGAATGAATCTTGCCCCAGCTTGTTTGGATCTATTTAAGCGAAATTAAATGGATTTTAAGCTACGTTTCATAACTGTTGATGAAACACGGATCTATTACTTCAGACCAGAAACAAAAGAGTAATCAAAACAATGGACTAAAGTCAGTGGAAGTGCAGCAAGCAATTCAATCGGCTGGTATTCTTTTATTACAAAGATTTATTTCATTGCGGCAATTGAATGTGAAAATTCTAGAAAAAAGACCTGGTTTACAATACCAAAAACTTTTTTTCATCAAGATAACGCACCTCCACACAAGAGTGTTTTAACAATGGCAAAATTCAACGAATTGAAGTACGATGATTTAGCTTCCTGAGATTTCTACTTATTCCCATATCTAAAAAAACTCCTTATTGGCAAGTGTTTTACCTCGCATTAAGATTGGAACGTGACAAATAACATACTTATTCATATACCTAATACAGTTGCTGATGCCCATAACCAACATTACATTTATGGCCGTTGAATATATTGGCAATATTAAGAATTAAGCTATACCTCGTCCTGCAGCCAAAGTAACCATAAGCCGACCAGTTTCCTATTACCGACACCTGCCGTTACTAAGAATTAGTTTGTTTTCCCAATTCACACTCTAACACGACCTACCTCGTGAGTTACTTAGTCGTATTTACTAATAGGGTCATTCCATGTCAAACCGCACAGAAAACTGTCATTTTCGGATTTGTCATCTCCGATTTTAATGAAATTCGCCACAAATATTGTAAATGGTTTATTAAATCATTAACCTTTCGGTCCCAAACCCTTTCGGTTTTCGAAATATGACGTCATGAAAATTAGCAAAATCGTCAAAATATCGAAAAAGTCGCCCTTAATTTCTAAACCATACAACCTAAAATTTTTCTGTTGGTACCATTTTAAAGGTGAAAACCTTGCCTTCAAAATAGCGTGCCAAAAGCTTTTTTGTATTAAAAGATTAAATGTCATTTTTATAAGTTTAATCTTCAAAGACCCATATCTCAAAATCCAATTTTTTTAAAATTCTGAAATAAAAATATATGTTAAAAACTAAGGCCTCTCTACATTTGTGGCAAAACTTCAAGGTGGAGACTCATTTGGTTCCTGAGATATGAAGGAAAACGTGGTCGTAAGCAAGTTTTCGTCAACGACAATACACACAACAACAATATGTATACTAAACATTGTACACACTCATATCATGTAAAAGATTTTTCGTATGAAACCGTCAAGATAAATTTGCTTACGACCACGTTTTCCTTTATAACTCAGGAACCAAATGAGTCTCCACCTTAAAATTTTGCCAAAAATGTAGAGACCTTAGATTTTAACATATATTTTTTCAGAATTTTAAAAAAATTGGATTTTGAGATATGGGTCTTTTAAGATTAAACTTAAAAAAATGACCTTTAACCTCTTAATACAAAAAATCTTTTGGGATGCAATTTTGAAGGTAATCTTTTCACCTTTAAAAAAAATAGAATAATTTTAGGTTATATAGTTTAGAAGTTATTGGCGACTTTGTATGGACACTTTTTCGATGTTTTGACGTTTTTGCCAATTTTCATCACGTCATATTTCGAAAACCGAAAGGGTTTAGGGTCGAAAGGTTAATGATTTGATGAACACTACCCATTTATAATATTTGTGCCGAATTTCATTAAAATCGGAGATGACAAATCCGAATGTTGTGCGGTTTGACATGGAATGACTCAATAGTATCCAGAATCTTTTTCGGGATTCACCCGCTAACCCGACACACCTGCCCACTATTCTCGTGAGTTACTTAGTCGTATTTAAACTAGCATTCTGAACCTTTTTCTTGATTCACCCGCTAACCCGACTCACCTGCAAACTATTCTCGAGAGTTACTTAGTCACTTACTACGGCTGGGAAACGCACACGCAGAGAAAAAAGATGGTTGCAATATGATCACTGGTACTATATTGTGCTTGTGGCAATGGGGTATGGTTGTCACAACCAAGTTATTGGTTTTCTAACCATCAACATGGTCGCTACTATCATTATTTAGTAAAAATTTTGCTATTTTATGATTGACACCTTCTATTTTATATCATGATTGGCTGTAACCACACTGTGGTAACAAAAATTCTGATTATGAAAAAAATATGATAATTATGCAACGATAAAATGCTGGCAACAACCAATAAATACATTTACGGTAATAATATTGTCTTGTTTTCATAAAAACCAAAATTTTATGAGTTCATTCAGTTTGTTTTTTACTACAAAATGTATTACAAAAGCAATCATATACTGTTTACTAAAACTGGACAAAAATAGAAAATACCTTTCACATGTCATTAAAACATTTTATCAATTGAAGGGGTATTTCGAAAATAATATTATTTACACTAATCAATTCATTCTCAAAAAGATTTCGTTAAACTAAAATTCTCAGATTTTAGATAAAAGTTTGTATATTCCAAAAATACTTAGATTCTAAGGCCTTCCTTTGAAAGAAAATTCATAGATTCTGAAGACTTTTCATCATGAAAAATATTTAGATTCTAAGGACTTTTTCTAGTAGAAATATTTTTATATTCTTAAAGAAAAATTTCTAAAAAAAGTCCTAGACATTTTTAGGATTTTTTTAAAAAAGTCATTAAAATTAAAAAAAAAAGTTTTAAGTATTTTTATTAAAAAAAGTCCACAGAATCAAAGTTTTCCTGAAAAAAATTCTTAGAATCTTTAATTTTTTCTTAACAATTTTTCTTCAAAAAGTCCTTAATATAATTTTTTTTAGAAAAAAACATTTCTAGTTTCTAAGAACTTTTCCTTTAAGAAATTTTCTTAGATTATGGATCATATAATGAAAATCCAGGAATCATAAAATAGTTATGAGGGACCATAATATGATAACATTTTGAGAATACTATTATTATTTGCGATCGTATTATGATAAATTCATAATAATATGGTAATTTTTGAATCTTAATATAACTGTAGGGATCATATTATGGTAAAAATATGGTTATTTTATTAAAATAATATGACAACCATATTATAGTACAATTATGGTTGGCACAACCATAAACCCGGAAATATTGATTGAATATGATTGCCCAAACCATGTTTTTTCTATGCGTGCAAAAACATAATTATATTTTCTGGAGTAACATTGAAAGTATATCGTTATTAGATCAAACCGTTATCATTTCGTTTGTTGGGGTTTCCCCCGCCTTCTTACCTTCTAACGATGAGATTGGACTGCTAACAAAAAAAACCGTTAATATGTTTTGTCTCCTCTATCGCATACCCAATTATAGCGCATTGTGAAAGTGGCCTCAAGAAACGTTTATTACAAGTTGACATCGCTGATTACTTAATAATCTTATTGGTTTTGACAACATATTGAAAGAAACTTTATAACAACTTAATTATAATTTAATTACTATGCATCAACTTAGCAATGCCACCTATGGTTTTTGTTTACTAAAGTCTATTAATTTATGCAAAACTCCCCAAGATACTACTGAACTGATTTAGCAAACAATTAAAATAAATCAAATTATTTTTGCAGACAAGGGATAAATTTGACTTATGTATAATCAAAACTGGTAATGATTTTATTAAATGAAAAAAAAAAGATATACAAAAAATGTAACTCTTTGTTGCGCCGAAAATACCTTCACAGAAATAAAGCGATCCTACAATTGGAAAAAATATGGAGATATAATTTAAAAATTAATTTCATATGTATTAGTGACTGTTTCAATCAAATTGAGTTATGTACTTGGTAAGCCGATGATTTCAAAGATACACTAATACAACAAATTGCAAACTTAATTAAGTTCCACAAACAAAGAATGAAATTTTCAATAAGTGAAATAAAAAAAACATCTTTTAATTTTTTTTTTTGTTTGATGAACATGAAACAGATACGAAGATGTAAGTTTCTGATGTAAAGATCAGTCAAAATTCAAAAGCAAAATAAACATAATTTTTGGGTATATAAGCCAATGGCATGTTGCTACAAAATCAGTACAAGTTCAAGAGCTTAACAAAGCATAGTTAAACTTTAGCAACAACTTCAACAACTATTTACTAAAACCCAAGCAAAGAAATGCGTGGATTCATTGTAAGGATAATGGACGACTTATACAACAAATTTTAAATAATGTTCCTTTTTGTATATTTTAAAATTAACAGGTTTTATGTTTGAGTGCCGTAGCTATAGCTGCCCCTCAGGGTTATACCTATAATCAAGGAATTACTGGTAGTGCAATTGGTCAACAACAATCTGGCAGTTTTGGTGGCAGTATAGGTACCATTGGTAGTTCTTTCAGCTCTGGTGGTGGATACGTACAAGGTGGTCAGCAACAATCCTTTGGTGGTCATCAACAAGTACAACAACAACAACAAACTGTAATTTCCAAACGTTTCTTTATTCACACTGCTCCTGAAGACGTCGAAGAAGATTATAAAGAAAAACTTATCACTGTTGGTGTACCCAAGAAAAATTACAATGTCGTGTTCATTAAATCACCAGTCAAATCTAACAAGAAAACTGCCATTAAAATTAGCCCTGCTCCCAATGAGGAGAAGACTGTCATTTATGTGCTCAACAAGAAAACCGAAGCTTCCGATATCAATGCTGAAGTTATTGAACATCCTACCTCTACTGCCAAACCTGAAGTGTTCTTCATTAAATACAAGACTAATGAAGAAGCTGCCCATGCTCAAGAACAAATTCAAGCTCAATATGATGCTTTGGGTGGCACCAGCCAAATTACTGATGAAGGTGTTGGCCAAGTTACCTCCGTTATTGGTTCATTGGATAATGGTGGCGCCAATGCTGGTGCTAATGCTGGTGCTCACGCTGGTTCTGCTGGTGGTGCTTTCAGTAGTGCCCAATCTGGTTCCTTCGGTGGTGTTCAATCTGGCTCTGCTATTCTCAGTGGTCAACAAGGTGGTGTTGTCTCATCCAATAACAACAATGCTTATTTGCCACCAAATTTCTATTAAATCATTATTTAGTTAGTTGAATTGTAATATTGTTTTGTTTTCTATTGTTTATTTCTAGCGAAAAAAGCAAACGAATTGTTATTGTTGTTTGTTAATAATCTTTTTTGTTAATATTTCCTATTGTTTAGTTAATATCTTTTGTACAAAATACTTAAAATTAAACAAATTGTTTATTATAAAAAATATATATTTTTTTATTAAAACCCTGCCAGGCTTTAACCCTGCAGTTTCATAAGGTTTTTAACGCCCTTGACCTGTTCATCTTTAAAACGATGATAATTTTAATCATTTTTCTTTTCAAATCTTTCAAAATTGTTAGATTTTGTTTGATTTGTGTTTTTACATCTTCTTTTTTAATTTCCATGCATTAAATTCATTCATAAATCTATCAATCATACTTTGCAAAAGATTATTTATTTTTATTTTAAGATTTAATTACACTTAATGATGATTATTTTTGATTTTGGTGTTTCCCTTGATTGTTTGCTTCGCTGAAAGTCAGTAGGTTATGGATTTTAATAATTTAAAATCAACATGATTTGATTTTTTATATCATGTTTTTTAAATAATAAATCTAGGTAAGGTGCATAAAGTTCATGGTGTTTTATACTTTCACTATGTATACTTAATTTTAAATAATGTCGTTTTTAATTGAAGTAAAACACGTTATAGTTATAAGACGGGCATTTGAATCTTAGTTTTATAATTGTTTAGACAAGGCTATTCACACACAATTCTTAAATTAATATGCACTCACCAAAAAAAAGTCTCTATTGTGAACTGAAAATTTTGCTGTTATTACGGTAAAATTTGGTAATTTGTGCCAAGCGGTATTTTTTGCTAATCTTAGTATGCTGACGTGTACTACAATTGTTGTAAACTTTTTGTAAAGTAAATTTTAGTAAATTGATATAAACTCAATGAATTGTAAAATATAGCAAACTTTAAATTTATAAAAGAAAAAAGAAAATTATTAAAATGCACAAATTAACTCAATTATTTTTAGATACACTTGTTACACTTTAAAGCTGCCTCACCAAAAAAAAGTCTGTAATGGCAACTGAAAATTTTGCAAATTTGAGCTAATCTTAGCAACACAAGTCTACAATGGAATTAGTAGAAAAATTAGTAGACGCTACTAAATTTTAGTAAACATTTTGTAAAGTGGAATTTGAAATCGGTTTGCTATAATCAGAACAAAAAATTTATTAAATATTATCAATATTAGTACAATCAAATTAGTATAAGAAATTAGTAAGCGCTACATAATTTTAGTAAAATGCTGTAAACTCAGTGAATTGTAACATAAGGCAAAATTTTAATTTATAAAAAAAATTATTAAAATGTACAAATTTATTTAATTATTTTTAGATACACTTGTTACACTTTAAAGCAAAATTTTAATTTATAAAAGAAATTATTAAAATGTACAAATTAATTCAATTATTTTAAGATACACATGTTACACTTTAAAGCTGCCTTACGAATTCGAATATACAAATTTATATTTTTTATCGAATATTTTTTATTTTATTTTTTTAATATTTTACACAAAATTAAAAAAAAAACAAAATTCAAAGGCTTAAAAAGTAGTTAAAACATAAACGAATTTATCATTTTGTTTTAATTTGAGAATTTTTGTTTTGAATAAAGGATTTTAAGGTCAAATTTTAATTAATTTTTTATTTTTAATTTTTAAAACTAAAACAGTTTTTAGTGTTTTTTTAAGCACTATGTAACATTTAAGTCAATTTAAGTTTATATGTATTTGTAAGTTTTAGTTATTAGAAATAACATTTCATTAAAAATTTAATTTTTTTTAAATTAGTAGAGAATTTGCTAATTTTAGCAAATTGGTTTTCAAAAATTTGTAAAACGATTTCTGAAGTTAGCAACAAAAATTTGTAAATATTCTGTAAAAGTTCCCTAATTTGTAAAATATAAATAGCAAAATAATTAACTAAATAATGTATTTTTTACTAAAAATCAGTATAAAAAGAGTAAATTTACAATATAAGCTTACAAATTTTTCTACTAACTTTTTTCTCTGAGTGTGCTAATTTTTTTTTGAAATCGCCCAACGAATTTTATTTTTTTTATCGAACAACATTTTTTTATTTATTTTTTTTTCAAAAAATATTTTAGACAAAATTAAAAGAATGAATTTTTTCTTAAAAAATAGCTAAAACATAAAAGAATTTATCGTTTTAAATTTTTGTTTGAAAAAAAATTTTTATTAAATTTTTTGGATTTTAAGGTATAATTTTAATTGTTTTCAGGGCTGATTTTTAGAACTAAAAAAGTTTTTAGTGCTATTTAAATGGATGTCCTATTTTTGGACATGAATCAGTTGTGAAAACTATCTTCCGATCCCTTTTTTCAACTTATGTAACATTTTAAGGCAATTTGTTAGTATGTATAGGTTTAAATTATTAGAAATAACATTTCCTTCAATATATACTTTTTAAAAATTAGTAATTTTTTTCTTGCTAATTTAGCCAATCGGTTTTCGAAATTTGAAAAATTTGTAAAATATTCTATAATTTGTTAAATGTAAATAGCAAAAATAATATTTTACTAAATAATATTTTTTTACTAAAAATCAGTTCAAAATTAGTAAAGTGGAATTGAAAACCGTTTAGACATTTTTCTACTAACTTTTTTTCTGAGTGTGCGTTATAACACCTTATACCTATAACCATCAAGAACGCCTCCAGATAGTGTTCAAAAAAATAACAGAAATTTAAAACATGAGTATTTTTTATTGGGGAAGTTAAGCTAAAGAGCGAATCTATTAGCGGATTGATTGATGAGAGATTTTTGATGCCATATGGACTGTGATTTCTTTTTTAAAGATCAATTGGGGTTTAGATGAGTGCCACTTTTCTGAAAATTTATCATAAAGGGAATTTAAAGGAGTGCTTAGCGTGCTTTAAACCCAATACGGATGAGTTTTTACACCATTTTAAAACACATTGAAGACTAAGTAGCAGCCTAAAAGATGTGTTTCTCTGGTAGAACCGGCAGTGAAGAATGTCAAAGAGGGCTTATCAGCCAATAAGGTCAACCACGTGGGGAGAAGGGCATCTTTCGTAAAATCTAAAAAAGAATATTTTCTTTTGATAAAGATATTTAAGTTGACTTAATTATAAAAATAAGACTGAAGTCTCAGCGTCTTAAAAAATCCTTATTTTGGTGCAAAGAAATATAAGATTTCTTCAGGATATCTTTAAAGTACACAGTCTTAACTAAAAAGAGGATAAGAGTTTTTTTTTTATAAAATTCGACAAAAATATTGATTAAAAGACCAAAATTTTTGATATACTGTGACCCGTTAAAAAATTATTAACTAATCAAACTTGGAAAAAGTATTTTTTTTTTTTAGAATTCCCATTTTCCTACAAAAAGAATATTTTTTTTTCGAAATTTGATAAAGCCTGGAATACATTTTCATTGTGTGTAATAAAAAAAGTAAATTTTTAGAAATTATTAAAAAAAGTTTTTCGACCAAAAAAAAACGCAATTTTTTTTCTTTTATGCGAGAAGTTTCAAAACGTGATGTTGCAGTACTTTAATTATTCTGACAAACTCTAATATATATATATATATATACAGGTTGGTTGAAAAGTTCCTGCGCTCGAAATGAAAGAATACTGTTTTTATTCAATATAATCTCCTAGAAGCTCAATACACTTGTTCCAATGATCTTCCAAAAATTTTATCCCATCCTTATAATGGTTTTCCGGAAGCTCTGCAAAATAACCTTCTACGGCTGCTATGGCCTCTTCATTCGACGAAAAATGCATTCCACGAAGGAATTGTTTGAGATTTCTGAAGAGATAGTAGTCACTGGGAGCCAAATCTGGTGAATACGGTGAATGTTCAAGCAATTCGTACTTAAATTCTTTGAATTTAGCCATCGTCAAAACACTTTTGTGAGCAGGAGTATTGTCTTGATGAAAAATTATTTTTTTTCTTTTTTTAACCAGGTCTTTTCTCACGAATTTTTTCATTCAGCTGATCCAAAAGGCTGCAATAATATTCAGAGTTGATTGCTTTACCTTTCTGAAGATAATCAATCAACAAAATTCCTTTTGTATCCCAAAAAACTGATGCCATAACTTTCTTTGCTGATCGTTGTGAATTCACCTGCTTTGGAGCTGAACAACCAGCTTCAGTCCACTGTAAACGTTCTTGTTTCAATTTAGGATCATGGTGGTAGATCTGAGTCTCATCCGTAGTTGTAAAATGACGCAAGAAGTCGGTTTTATTAGGCTTAAAACGCTGCAAATTACGCTGAGAAATTTGTTTTCGATCCAGTTTTTGTTGAATTGTTAACTTTCCAAGCAGTTTTTTCATACGTAATTCTTCATGTAAAATATGGAGTACTCGTTCGTCTGAGATACCTGTGGCATTAGTAAGTTGCCGCTTAGTCAAACTTGGATCTTCACTAACCATATTATGTACCTGCTCAATGATTTCTGCTGTGGTTGCAGTTTTTGGTCGTCCTTCGCGTGGATCGTCTTCAAGGCTGGTACGACCACGTTTAAATTTCCTTTGCTTTTAAACCCTTCAAAACAAAGAATGTAATGACTGCATGATATTCAATATTTTCCATATTAAAAAAAATCAATGACACATCAACTCCAAATGTCTTGTAAACAAAGAAAGAATTAACAGAATGACTTGCAACAACTGTTACCATAGCGAACACATATTTTAATCAAAGTTTTGTAGCCGATGGGGTTTGAACAGGACGTTAAGGGTGAGATTGTTGCCTCAACGAAAAATTTCAATAATCCCATCTTAGTAAAGAAGAGCAAAGCTCTAAGCTTCTACTTCAACGGTTTGGAATGGGTGATTGAAAGACACTTGTTTTAATTTAACCCCTTTTTTACCAGAGGTTCGATCCTCAGTAAAATTCAAACCTACATGAGAGCGCATAACAAGTCGACTTTCTTCCTAAAGTGTATTTTTTTAAATTCAACTCGAGTTTCGTGGAGTTGTTACACATCAATCGAAGGAATATTTCAGCAAAAGCCTAACACAATAGCTGTGGTTATGCAGAAAGCTATCAACGTTGGTTTCTGTTATCTCCATACAAATTTGACAAAAGTAACGTTAAGTGTTAACACTAAACGTTGGAATGACATAAGCCAACTTTGAGAGCATAAACACATCTAATATAACATAAGTAGTATAGCATATTTATACATTTTTTTTTATTCTGCTTATGTAAGAAAAATTCATTCGACGCTACACATCTGCTATTGGTTAAATTCTGAATTCAGTTGTCTGCCGTTTAGGGGTTTCACTGTGTAATCTTCGACGAATTGTTCCTTATGTAAATAATTGCATACATATGTTATAATGAATCAGATTATGGCACTTAACATGTCGCTGGCATTAGAAACATAAAAAACCTAATAAAAATAACATAGAAAGATATTTATCATTTAAACACCTAATCACACGCCAGTTAAATGACAAGAAGATTGATGTTTTTTATCCCACCTATGGTGATGATGTTTGGAAACAGATCAAAAGAAAGTCGTTAGGCTTACGACAGCTTATGATGATGGTGACCACACCAATAGTTATACAAATTATAAAAAGATGAGACAAACATCTACCTGTAAAAATAAAAACAATAGATGTTAAGTACCTACTTTTGTCAACCAAAAAAATGAAGGTTATTGCGAATGATAAATTGTTAAAAGTGTGCTTAGGAATTGTAATAAATTATACAGAAGACAACAGTTTTATTTTATTTTAAATGTCTCTACAAATAACAAGGAAAGTACAATATTTGCATATGTTCCCAGCAACATCTTGGTAAAGGGTTGGAGCTAATTCAGGTAATACCAGGTAATGTGTATTCTTGCTTTACTGTGAAACCTAAAGTAATACGTTACAAATATTGTGATATATCACTACTTATTTAAACCTTATGAAATAATGAGTTACAGATATTGATTTATATCACTACTGATTTAGACGCTACCTGTTTCCTTGAGTTTGGCAACAATCTTCACCGAGTAATGCCTCCCATCAACTTTGAACTTTTTTGGCTGACCTGTGCGGTCTTTGTCTTCTGTGTAAAATTTACCTCTTCTAACCCGCTCAAACTATCTCCCGCACGTTAAAATTGGTGGAACATATGCGCTGAAGCTGCACTTTCTCTTCAAATTTAAGTACAAAAGCAAAACTTCCTGCAAATGATGGTTTGTTGGCACAAGTCAAAAAAAAAACTGTTGTTTATACTATTTAGTTCAGTGACTACGTGAGAATGAATGACAGATGTTTGTCCCCTAAAATGCCATATATGTTATATAAGACACAAACCATGTGTTAAAGATACGCCATCTGTTGTGAATCCAGTGTTTTTAAGTTATACCCCCATTATTATTTTGTTACCAAATTAATATATATATTTTAAATTGAAACTATTATTTGTTCATGCTCTTATTATACTTATATTTTATATGACTTGTTTTACCCAATATAAGTATGTACTTAGTTTAACCCAGTAATTTGAGTTATTTCAGTACTTTCTTTGTAAGGACTTAAGCGTAAGCGTATAGATATAAATACATAAATTACACTAATTAAATTACATATGACCAAAGTGTAAGTACTTACAATTTTTACCAAGTATTATCAAGATTTGCTGGGTTGAAGAGAAAAGAATTTTGGTTGATTATCTACTATCTTGGGGATTTGTAGAGATAAAAGTGGTCTCAAAATTGCAATTTTTCTTTTATATAATTTGTTCCCAAATTAATCCATAGAATCTTCATATTCATAAATACACCTAATATATTTTTAGTGTTTCAGCTGTTGTTAATTTATTGCAAATAATGAGTTCATTTCGGAATGTGTACTTTATATCAACATGTTTATTAGTACGCCCTCGAAATTGCTATTTACTGATCCTTATTATGTTGAAGCAGACTAGTAAATTTTGTGCCACAGCGGCTTTAATCGAATTTGTGCTGAAAACCTTTTTGGTACTTTTTCAAACAATTTAACAGCAGTTTGCGTATCAGATTTCCATTTTTGTTGAATACATTATTTTTAATCAATTTTTATACTGAATTTCGAAAAAAGGAAAACAAAAGTACAAAAATGAGATAGTCTCAACAGTAATATGTTTTTCTCTATAATTTTTTCAAATTTCCTCATAATCAGAGATTTTAACATGAGAATTTTCCCTTGTCATTTCTGTCGTTCATGATTTAGCTTCTCCTTTATAATTAAAGTGTCATGTGGCAATCAAAACATTCTAAATACAAACCCCACAATTATAGGAATGCCTTAGAATTATATTTGTCAACAATTTCAGTGTATTATGCATAAACAACCGCAAGGAGTGAGGAGATAAATTCATAAGTTGTTTAAAAGTTACATTTCTAGGAAAAACAAAAGTAAATCGTACGAAAGTATTGCCAGACACAATTTACCTGAGAGTGTAATAAATAAAAATAATACCAAAAGTAGTAAATACAATCAACTGAATTCGCTGAAACGCAAATCGAAGATAAAAAAACTAGAATGTAAGTAAACAGTTTAATATACTACATATCCGTCATTTCGTCAACTATTCCCAGAAAAAAAATGGAAGTACATCTAAAGGAATTAATTATTCATTGATTCCATATTTCCGATTTTCCCATTCTCAAGCAGTTTTTCACAATTTCCAAAAATGAGTTTTTAATGAAATTTAGCTCTTTTTAAATCTATGACAGGTAACTTATTTAAAAAATAATAAAAGTTAAACGTTAACAATAGATATTTTCATATAAATTTTATATTCATAACTGTGGTTAAGTACTAAACTTTGGTTATTTTAAACAAGTTATCAAGTTTGAGTGATTTGTATCAATTTTTAACTTCGAATTTTGAATAAAGTAATTTAAAAAGTACCTTTTATTAAAAAGTACCTTTTATTAAAAAGTACCTTTTATTAAAAAGTACCTTTTATTAAAAAGTACCTTTTATTAAAAAGTACCTTTTATTAAAAAGTACCTTTTATTAAAAAGTACCTTTTATTAAAAAGTACCTTTTATTAAAAAGTACCTTTTATTAAAAAGTACCTTTTATTAAAAAGTACCTTTTATTAAAAAGTACCTTTTATTAAAAAGTACCTTTTATTAAAAAGTACCTTTTATTAAAAAGTACCTTTTATTAAAAAGTACCTTTTATTAAAAAGTACCTTTTATTAAAAAGTACCTTTTATTAAAAAGTACCTTTTATTAAAAAGTACCTTTTATTAAAAAGTACCTTTTATTAAAAAGTACCTTTTACTAAAAAGTACCTTTTATTAAAAAGTACCTTTTATTAAAAAGTACCTTTTATTAAAAAGTACCTTTTATTAAAAAGTACCTTTTATTAAAAAGTACCTTTTATTAAAAAGTACCTTTTATTAAAAAGTACCTTTTATTAAAAAGTATCTTTTATTAAAAAGTACCTTTTATTAAAAAGTTACTTTTATTAAAAAGTACCTTTTATTAAAAAGTTACTTTTTTTAAAAAGTACCTTTTATTAAAAAGTTACTTCTATTAAAAAGTTACTTTTATTAAAAAGTACCTTTTGTTAAATAGTACCTCTTATATAAGAGTACTTTTTATTAAAAAGTACCTTTTATTAAAAAGTACCTTTTATTAAAAAGTACCTTTTATTAAAAAGTACCTTTTATTAAAAAGTACCTTTTATTAAAAAGTACCTTTTATTAAAAAGTACCTTTTATTAAAAAGTACCTTTTATTAAAAAGTACCTTTTATTAAAAAGTACCTTTTATTAAAAAGTACCTTTTATTAAAAAGTACCTTTTATTAAAAAGTACCTTTTATTAAAAAGTACCTTTTATTAACAAGTACCTTTTATTAAAAAGTACCTTTATTAAAAAATACCTTTTATTAAAAAGTACCTTTTATTAAAAAGTACCTTTTATTAAAAAGTACCTTTTATTAAAAAGTACCTTTTATTAAAAAGTATCTTTTATTAAAAAGTACCTTTTATTAAAAAGTACCTTTTATTAAAAAGTACCTTTTATTAAAAAGTACCTTTTATTAAAAAGTACCTTTCTTTAAAAAGTTACTTTTATTAAGAAGTACCTTTTATTAAAAAGTACCTTTTATTAAAAAGTACCTTTTATTAAAAAGTACCTTTTATTAAAAAGTACTTTTTATTAAAAAGTACCTTTTATTAAAAAGTACCTTTTATTAAAAAGTACCTTTTATTAAAAAGTACCTTTCTTTAAAAAGTATCTTTTATTAAAAAGTATCTTTTATTAAAAAGTTACTTTTATTAAAAAGTACCTGTTATTAAAAAGTTACAAGGTACTTACCTTGTATTAAAAAGTTGCTTGTATTAAAAAGTACCTTTTATTAAAAACTACCTTTTGTTAAAAAGTTACTTTTATCAAAAAGTACCTTTTACTACAATGTTACTTATATTAAAAAGTACCTTTTATTAAAAAGTTACTTCTATTAAAAAGTTACTTTTATTAAAAAGTACCTTTTATTAAATAGAACCTCTTATTAAAAAGCACTTTTTATAAAAAAGTACCTTTTATTTAAAAGTACCTTTTATTAAAAAGTACCTTTTATTAAAAGTACCTTTTATTAAAAAGTACCTTTTATTAAAAATAACCTTTTATTAAAAAGTACCTTTTATTAAAAAGTACCTTTTATTGAAAAGTACCTCTTATTAAAAAGTACCTTTTTTAAAAAGTACCTTTGATTAAAAATTTCCTTTTATTTAAAAGTAGGTTTTATTAAAAAGTAGCTTTTATTGAAAAGTAACTTTTATTAAAATATATTGTACCTTTTATTAAAAAACTCTTTTTCAAAAATCTCCAATTGCAATTACAGTCTGGATGGTATTAATTTAATAAAATTTGCTAACTACTTAAACATTCACCCACGTATTTAATTAAGAGCGACAATACTATAGAATAATTAATACCACAACTAACCTATTATTAATTACCTAAAAAAGGATTAACAATTGTCAATAGAATGCAAAACAATACACGTTGCCGCCCATTCGTTCATGCGTACAATTACTCAAAAATATTTGTTATTACTCGTAACAAAACAAATGCCTGCTTTAAATATCTTTCACATCTTGAATATTTCAAGTATTGTTCTTTTGTACTGTGCACTGCTTAAAAGCATACTTAGCTCAGCAGTTAAGAAAATTGTGGTTGTAGAAATATTTTGTCTTTATTGAAATGATTGACTTATTTCATATACAAAGACAATGCCTGCGTTTAATGGGTCATAATTTTGTACGTGATAAATCACAGTTTTTACAGAAATGGCGCAACATTAAATATGCTAGTGTCCTTATTCTAGTCTTATCGGCCCAATGGCCTATGATAAATTACGCCATTTATTATATTGATGATTTAGAGTTGGTAACAGCCAGCCTGAGTATTAGTTTCACCAATCTTCTAACGGTTATAAAAATAACAACATTTCTTTTCTACAAATGGCGTTTTGTAGCATTGATGACAAAACTTGAAACAATGTACCATGAATGTAAGTATAAAATGTACTTCCATTAGTTACTACAACCATGCACTCCCATCTACATGCAGTCCACTCCTACATTAAAAAGTGTTTTAGAAATTGTTGAACATTGTGTTTTTAATGTTCAGTATATTAATCACAATTATTTAATTTTTCTATTTTGTGTGTTTAAGTACAAGAGCCAAATGCTAAGGAAGGTTTAGAAAAAGCTAATCGCAACGCTATGAGATTAGTTAAAACATATTGGATTTCTTGTTGCAGTACTGGGTTGTATTTTATGATTGCACCTGTTTTAAAAATTTTATGGTCAAAAATACGTCAAACAAAATTGATATTAGAATTACCAATGCCAATGAGGTAAGAAATGTTTACAAAAAATTAGGTTAAATTAAATTCGAGATATAAAAGAATTTATTAAAAAATAATCAAGAGATTTTCTACAAACAATTTTTGTTAGAAGTTTAGGAGATAACAGCTCCCTTTAAAAACTCCTATGTAATCAATAAATGCTTTTGGAAAAAATTTTTTAAGAAAACAACTTAATTCTATTTAAGTTCTTTTGTAAAAAGTCCATTAAAATCCAAAATAAATTCTTGTTAAATTGTTTAAAAAGTTGTCAAGAAATCGTACTGTTGTCGGGGAATCTGCTGCAGCTCAAGGTTGCCACTATAGATTATAAAGACAGAGTTTTTATTCTAAAACATTATTTTATTAATTTCTCGTATGTTAAAATTCTTTTTGGTATGGTAACCGGGAACAAAATTTATATTACTAATTATGGCCTTAAATTCAATTAAACAAAATTGACTCAATGTAATTTCTTTTATATGCTAATCGACTTTACAAAAGCGCGTGGAAATCTTCACTTTACAAACTAATACAATAATATAAAACAATTACTCAGCAAATACATGTTAATAAAATTGACATTTGACATAGAAATGTTTAGTAACCACTAAGAACGATAACAATTAAAATGACAAAACAACTAGTGGCGGAAACACAATTTTCCTATATCTGTTGACAATCCTTTATTTTTTAAATATTTTTAATTTTTCTTTATTGTGTTCACAGAGGATAAAATAAGAGGATTTTTTGTGCCAATTAACATAAAATTTTTATTCTGATCTTCATAAAAACTAAAACAAATATTTTAGTGAATTTAATTACTAAAAATAAATTAAAACTATTAGAAACTTTAAAAAAAAAATTCAAATCATAATCTTTTATGCCCGAATAAAAATGGATATGTAATTGAAAACTTTTAAAAACACAGATGTACTCACTCATACAGAAATCACGAACGGTAACAAAAATATACCCTAACTGGTTTTAATAAAATTACTCCGCTTTATTTACCCAGAAAACAGTATCAGATGTGGCCACCAAATTTGTTATCAATAGAATTCTGACGGTTACGACAACTATCTTCACACTATTTTTTTTTAATCGTGTGTTATAAACGAATATTCAGTTTTCTGATTTAATACTAATATACCTCATACATTTTTATACGTTCCACAATATTTTATTTAAACATCTTTTTACGATTGGTCAAATTTGGGAAATATAATTATTCAGTGGTAAACATTTACCTATTTTCTGAAAAATACAATCTTTGACAATGATTAACGATTACATATTACAGTCTGCAAACACTTAAGAGTTGTTGGATACAAGCTTAATTACTTCTAGATAGAAAAAATCCATAATTATTATTTATATCAGTACGGTTGTTGGTAAAGGTAACGCTATTTGCTATTATAACGTAAAGTGTATTTTAAGGAAACGATATTTTGCGTATAACGTTATTTAACGAATAACGGTATTTTAGGGATAACGGTACCATAGTAAGTTTGGTAACGGTATTTTAATGTTAACGGCCTTATAGTTATTTCTGTAAGTTATTTTAGTTATAACGGTTTGGGTATTTTAAGGAAAACGGTGGTTTCAATGCACACCAATACCTTTAACACCTTCATAATCAGTCATTGATAACACACACAGCGAAATTTTTTTGGACCTTCTTACTTCACAGCGCCTCCTAGTAGAAATATTTAGATCTAATGAGACAAATTTTTACATAAATGATTTGAAATCATTAATTGTCAAAAAACAAACTGTACAAAAAGTAAGTACACTCACCAAAAAAAGTCTGTAATGGCAACTGAAAATTTTGCTGTTATTACGGGAAATTCTGCTAATTTGGGCCCAGCGGTATTTTTTGCTAATCTTAGCAACACATGTTTTGTAGAAATTGGTAGAAAAATTACTAGCCGCTACTAAATTTTAGTAGACCTTTTGTAAAGTGGAATTTAAAATCTGTATGCTAAAATCAGCAAAAAAAATTACTAAATATTATTAATATTAGTAAAAAGCTTTGAATTTATTTTTCTTATCGAGCATCAAAAGTTTTGATTATATTTTTTAAAAAACGAATTAATCATTTTGTTTTAATTTGGTAATTTCTGTTTTGAAATTATTTTGGTAAATTATTTTTTTTTACTTTTAAGGTTTAATTTTAATTGTTTTTAAGGCGGATTTTTAGAACTAAAAAACCTTTTTAGTGCTGTTTTAAGTGGATGTCCTCTTTTTAAACATGAGTCGGTATCTTCACTTCCGATACCTTTTTAAATATATGTAACATTTTAAGGAAATTTAAGTTTGTAGGTGTAAGTTTTAATTAGAAATAACATTTCCTTCAATATCCACTTTTTTAAAATTAGTAAAATGTTTTGCTAATTTTAGCAAATCGGTTTTCAAAAATTTGTAAAATGATTTCTGAAATTAGCAACAAAAATTTGTAAATATTCTGTAAAAATTCTGTAATTTGTAAAATGTTAATAGCAAAAAGATTTGCCAAATAATAATTTTTTACTACAAATCAGTACAAAAATAGTAGAGTGGGATTGAAAACCGTTTACAAATTTTTCTACTAACTTTTTTTTCTGAGTGTATGTATATGGTTTTAAAGCACCTTACTTTCAGTTCTTTTTTTTTTAATGGGGTAGAATTAAGGAGATATAGATTTAAATTTTTTTTAAAAGCGAAAAATCCAATTTTAATCATCACTTTAAATTATATTTTCTTTTAAGATTTTTTTTCTAAGATTTTTCAAAATAATTACGAGATATTAGGTTTAAATTAGTTCTGCGAATTTTTAGTTAGTTTTATTAAAAAGTGGGAACAAGGTAGAGTTGTACAAATATTGAGTATTTGGATATTGAGTTCTCAATACCGACCGTTTTTCGATAACTCACTATTTAAAGTATCTACTCAATACTTCCAGAGTTGTATTTTTTTAATATAATGTTAATTTGGAATTCTTTAGAATAATGAAGAATGAAATTGGGTATGCTTGACATTATTTTATATATGTTTTTATATTCATATCTGAACGTGAACTTATATATGTATATATTAAAATCGTCAATATGGCATTTATTTAATTAAACTATTTTAAATGATTTTTTTTTTAAAACCCAGCAGGGGTCTTAGTAACGTATGTAACTAAATACTACATTCATTTTCTTTTGGTTTGGTTGAGGCCCTAAAGGGGTAATTCGCCTGTCTTATCTATCATACTTGGGAATTTTTCATTACCATTGAAATTTCATTACCATTAGTTGACACTAATGCAGATAGAAAAAATTTCACAAATACCTAAAAAAACTAATTATAATTGATTGAAAAATCATTTGTTTACAAAAAAGTTAAAATTATCAAAGTACCTTTATAGAAAAAATAATAAAACGAAATATAAAATATACAAATGTTGACCCGCATAAATAAATATTAACACATAAAATGACGGCTAATAACGCTAATAGTTTATTTTAATTTGTGCATTAGCATTAATGAAATTCAAAAACATTGTCATTGATCAATAAAATCAGATCATAAAATCATTACCATTTATTCAAACAATGGTAATGAAATTTATTTCATAACCATTTTTATCAAAGGAATGAAATCACCAATTAATTAGTCCAATCAATGCATTAGTCGCATGTGTGTTATCTTTAATGTATTAATTGAATATTCATTACAGATTTGCTTTCGATTCTGATTCATCACCTGGCTACGAAGTTGGCTACGTGTATACCGGTTTCGTAACATTAGCTGTAGTTATGTATGTAGTGGCCATAGATGGTCTGTTTCTATCATTTACACTTAATTTAGTGGCACATTTTAAGACGCTACAACATTTTATCAAATCTAATACATTTCTTAAATCTGATCAAGAACTGCAACAGGATATTTCATTTTATATTGAGTATCATAATTTGATATTGCGTTTATATTATGAAGTTCGTGATATTTACATTCCTGTAGTATTCGGACAATTTTTAATAACATCACTGCAAGTATGTGTGATTGTTTATCAAATGGTGACTGTAAGTGATAAATTTTGTACATTTCTTCATAAAATTAAAATAAATTTGCTTTAAATTTGCAGCATATTAACACATTTTTGGTATTTATTATAAATTGTACATTTTTAAGCTCGATTTTGTTGCAACTGTTTATTTACTGTTATGGTGGTGAAATTATAAAATTAGAGGTATGTTGGTTTACTTGTGTAAATGTGTGTTATGTTGTAGCAAATACTACAACATTTCCTGTTTACACAATTTCCTTTTTTTCACACACAAAAACTTTCGTTTTTTTTTTTGCAAATTTTTTTTATTTCATATATCTTTTTTTCTCTCTCTCTCTCTTTCTTGTTGACCCTTTTTATAGAGTTTAATGGTTGGAATTTCTGTGCAACTATCTAATTGGTATAATTTGAAGCCATCACATCGTCGCATGTTGTGTTTGTTGATGTTACGTTCTCAACGTGAAGCGATAATTAAAGCCGGTTTTTATGAGGCATCTTTGGCCAATTTTATGGCGGTAATTAGTACATAGTTGTTGGCTGTTTTTGTGTATTTTTTATTTTCTTTTAGTTCTTTTATTTTGAGTTTTAGTTCTTTGTGTGGATTTGTATGTTTCTTTGTTGGCCATAAACAAAAAAAAAATATTTTCTCTTTGTTTTACTTTTTCATACAGATTTTAAGAGCTGCAGTTTCATACATAACACTCATACAGTCTATTGAATAACTAGCAAGTTATTGTTATTAAAAATATGTTTTTTTATGTTTATAGGTAAGATTTTTATGCAACGAAGTTTTACTTATACATTTTATGTAGTTAATTGTAGATGTTTTAAAGTTAAAGCTTTTAAAGCTATTTGCTAAGTGTTGAATAAATTTTACAATAGATGTCGTTAAATAAAAATGTGTAATTTAATTTTTTTGTGTGTTTTTCTTATATAGATGATAATTATTTGATATTAGGTAATTCAGTGGCGTAAGTTAATGTCTCCGGGTGGTGCCCATAGCTGACAGAAGCCATGGATAAAAGGATTTTTTCAAAATATTTTTTATTTATTTTGTAAAGAAGTACATCAATTTTTTTTTCATGCAAATTCTTGTATGAACGATTTTTTTTCGCACGAGAAAAAAATGACTCTTATGATGTGAGCGGTAATTTTTTGAAATAAAAAATATAAATATTTGTATTGTCAAAAAAAAAAAAAAAGAAAAGCCGCCAATAATGTGACAATCATTAATATTTTTCAAGATGTCGAATAGAAGTGTTAAAAGTGAATTGACTGATTATTTAATTACCGCATTTTTAATGGAAATTAATAATATTTATGAATATATCGGTATATAAATTTCTCCCAAAACAATACAACATAAATTTTGAAATATTATTTTTTAGAAACTTTTACATCAGATGATGATTTAGCAACTGAAGAAATGACCGAAAATTTGCTGGAAAAAGAATTGAACATTCTTTATGATAATTTGAGCGTAGTGATGTTTTGCGGCGTGCGGTTCGATGACAACCGATTTCGTCAAATGATGCGATGCAATAAAGATCAGTTCCACCATCTTGTCTCACTTATAAGTTCGAGTGAGGAAAGCAAGTATTGATTTCAAACTTGCCGTAGTTCTATACAGATTCCGGGGATTCAGGATATTGCGATGGGGGCACTATACAAAATATAACAAAAGGATTATTTCAGGTGTTTTAGAACCTAAAAGAAAAATGTTGGCCCTATAGAGACGAAAAAGCTCATATTGTAATTGTGATGGACCCGAAAGTACCAGTCCTTTGGTAGGTGAAAAGAGAATCGGTTTTTAAAATAGCTATCTCGTGATCGGTCTCTATCACGTATTTGGTCGCAAATTAATAGTCCCGAGATAGGTGAGAACAGTACCAGTTCATAAAAGTGCGAGTCCTTCGATGTGTTATTTGGGGTTAATTATGTGACGTGTTCTTTTAGATCAGTCCTGTGACATATCACAGAGGGCAATTGACCCCCTTATAGAACAAGCCCATGTTGAAATGACCGGTCCTTTTTATATAAAAACCCTACCAAAATGAACCAGTCACGTAACGTGTCCTGGGATAAGTCTTTTTCCCGTAGGGCTGTTACACTTTTTGAATAAAAATAAAATATTGTTACGATTTTACCTTTTAAAATGGTTGATTTATATTCTTTAAGAAAATCTTGTTCTTTTCTTATTGCAAATAATAAACACCGTTGAAATTCTTTTATAGCTACTCTTTATTTAAATACAAACTGAAAACGATTACACAAGGGACTTCATGTAGACTCTATTAAGTTTATACTTCCACAGAATACATAATTCAAATAATAGTCAATGCTTATTATTTAGGGTTTTATTATCAACTAACATTCCATGCCACCTTGCTGGCGTTTTTATATGAGCGTCTTAAAATCACTAGCGTTAGTGCTTTGACAAGTTATTTTGCGTTAGTTCTGGGACAGGTACTTCTGTGTCAATGTAACCCCCTCCTAAGATAAGGCCATATTACAGCGACCGGTCCCTTACATAAGAACCTGCCAGATGACGCGCTCTGGGAAAGGTCCGTTTCATTCAGGTTAGGTTTTTGAAATTTGTACAAAAATTTGAAAACGCAAGTTTTTTTTTAATTTATAAATTTTATTATCAAACTTTTTTAAAAATTTATGAATTTATAACAATTTAACCCTACCCGCACGGTTGTTACTCGTTAAACCGAAATGCATATTCTAGGCTGGGCCGTCTATAACATACTTAATTGTTTTTACTTAGTATAGTACTAAGTCTATTTCTGATATAATATTAAATAGTTTGCATGTTTACTTTTGAAAATATTGGCTTTTCTGTAACAAGAAAATTACAAAAATACAAAAAGTTTATAATTTGCATAAAAACTTTAGGAGCATTATTAAAAATTTGTATTAATAATAGGTTTTTTTATAAGCTTCTATTGGATTGGGAGTATAACTATCATAATAGTCGGATTTAGGTTATTTTAAATTGTTATAAAAAAGTTTTTTATGATATTTGTTAAACCTTTAAAAGATTGAAAATGAGATTAAAACATGTCAAATTCACATGACAAGTTAGATTTTTATCCCTTATTATCTAAATAATTTCAATACAAACACATCACCATTTAATGTTAAGCACCTCATTAAAACGATAATCAGACACAAAAACTTTACACATACACGTGCCTATAAGTATGAATATTTTTTTGTTGGTCTAGATTCTAGTAACATAAAAAATATATATATGTATATATTGTATCGGTCAAGACCGACCATGAAATACCCCACACCCATATAAAAGATTGTTTGCAATTTGATCAAGGCCATTAACATTTATTTGTAAGGATGACATTTTATTTGGAATAACCTAAAATTAATTAATAAAGCAATTTGGGAATTAAAAATTGGGAAAAGGAACTAAAAAGAAATCCTATTGGTAGGTATGAAATCCTATTCATATCCCGGAAAAGACAAATATTTAAAAATTTTTTTAAATTAATATAAAATATTCAAATATTTAAAAAGCAAATATATTAAAGAAATTTTGAATTGGTTGTGGTGCAGTAAGTAATAGAGTGTACTATACGTGACCCGATCATCGTGATAGGCACCGATATATGAAAAGGACCGGTCACTTTAGCATGGGCTTGTCCTAAGAGAGGGTCAAGTGCCCGCTGTTACATGTCACATCACTTTTCTAAAAGGTTATGTTACACAACCAACCCCAAAGAACATACCACAGGCCTCGTACTTTCAAACTCATCAGGTGATAGAAGCTTTCAAGCCGATCATTTGGTAAGTTTTTTTGAGTACACGGGTCTAGTACTTTCAGACCCAATACGTGATACAGACTTTTTATACCGACCACGTGATAGGTACTTAAGAAACCGATCATATTTTCACCTACCACTGCACATAGGTCTGGCGAGCTACATTTGTTGGCCAAAACTCAAAAAATTTATTTCCATATATGTTGTTGTAATATTGTAGCAAACACTTCAAAAAAACAAAAGCAATAATATGTTTTTGCAAATTTCAATTAACCGTTATGCTGTGAAGCGAGGAATTTCAAAGTTTTGTATTTTGTGTCTTGTTGAATCACAAGTTAGAAGAAAATTAATAAACTTTTTGAATGTTTTAATTATGGATATTAATGACGATGGTAAGTATTTGAATTGATAATAGTAAAACATTCAATAAAAGTGTTGGTGATAAAAAAAAATGAAAAACTTTTATAACCTCCAAATTAGTGTTTTTTGGGGTTTTTTTTAATGTATAAGATATAACTAAAAATGTTCAAATTAGTTCAACGAAGCAAGAACGCCATAAATTACAGTGATTTGTGGTGCATATAAATCAGCAATAACATTTTGCCAAAAGTTGCCATTTTTTGAGAAATCTGTTTCTTTTTCAAGTAACTTGCGCTTCAAAAATTGTGATCTGTTAAGAATATGGCAGAGTGGGCTTAGGAAACAAGAAAAAACTGATCTTCTTTTTATTTATATTTTGGAGAAGATCGGAGAATCAAATGTTTCCAAAGAATATAAAATGTATTTGACAGATAAAATTCGAGTATATTGTTCTAGATTGGATGTGAAATGGCAGAAATCTCGTAGATCAATTGACATTTTTAACACTCAAAATAGTACTTGGCTTCAAAATGAAATAGTACTGAAAAGTCCAAAAACAAGTAACTTAACTGAAGAAAATTATTATTCTTTAGAAGAGGAAAACGTGGGAGAAAAATCTTTATCAACGTGTGGACGTCCTCGATTGAAATTTTCGGACATGTCTGATCGCAGTAAAAGAAGGGAGGCGGCAGAACTATCAAAGTGTACAGCAAATAAGACTGAACTATTAATGCAGGCATCAATAATGTCGGCTCGAAAAAAAGGAAATAAAGATTTAGTCGTTGTTCTGAAAAGAACTATGGAAAGTCCCACAAGACCATCTAAGATACGAAAATTGTGTTCAAAAGATAATGAGTGTCCCATTGCTCTCTCCGATGAGGAAGCTTTAGCGTTTTTTATTGAAAATAATTTCACGAAGAAGCAATATTGGAACTCCGATATATTTCCGTCTTATATGAGATTATTGGCAGCAAAAAATAGCTGTAGACCAAATGGCGTCTTTGTAAGTGAAACCGTTGCTAAAGTTCCTTTGCAACAGCTTTTAATACACACTGCAACAAGGATAGTTGAAATGCAGAGGGAAGTTTTATTATCAACTATGAAAAGCAACAAAAGCAACCACATCTCAACTGAGTTAATTTTGAGTTATGGCTTTGATAGCAGCACCGGCCAAGCACAATTCAAGCAATCTTTTCATGAGCGAAGTTCATCCCGTTACGCAGATTCCTCTCTTCTAGCATCCACGATAATTCCTTTAAGACTTGTAGATGCCTCAGGAAGACCAATTTGGTGCAACAGAACTCCCCAATCTATAAGGTTTTGTCGACCTTTAAAACTGGAATTCATAAAGGAGACGAAAGAAGTAGTGTTAAAAGAGGGTGCTGAATTAAGCAAACGAATTGAAGAGCTGGAAACCCTCACAGTAAAAATAGAAGAATTCAAAGCAGTGGAAATAACATTTAGGATGAATTTAACCGTTATTGATGGAAAAGTTTTAAATATCCTGACAAACACCAAATCAACACAATCTTGTCCCATTTATAAAAATTAAAGATTATAAATCCGAAAGATTCAAACCAAAACAATCAAATTTAAAATATGGTATTAGTCCATTACACTGCCAAATTAGATTTTTTGAATTTATACTACACCTGGCGTATAAAAGCGAGGTTAAAAAGTGGAGAATAACAAACAATGACGATAAGGAGAATGTAAAGGCAAGGAAAGAGCGCATTCAAAACGAATTTTGGGCCAAGCTTGGACTCCGTGTTGATATGCCGAAAGCAGGAGGGTTCGGATCAACAAATGACGGTAACACCTCTCGACGTGCGTTCTTAGAACATGAACAATTTTCTGAAGTAACTGGTATTGACGTACAAATTATTTTTCGTTTAAAAATAATTTTAATATGTTTGTCATGTCAATTTCCTCTTTAATTGAAAAAGTTTGAAAACTATTGTTTTGAAACTGCGCAACTCATTCAAAATATATACGACTGGTGTTCCATGACGCCAACGGTTCATAAGGTCCTTATTCATTCAAAAGATATAATGTTAAACACGTTACTTCCAGTAGGTTGTTTTGGAGAGGATGCAGCAGAATCCAGAAATAAGGTGTACAAAAGTGACAGATTATGTCACGCTCGCAGAACTAGCCGCATCGACAATCTTTCGCTTAAATACACGCATATATCAAAGAAAGCGTTTTACACTACCACCTCAAGTTATCGCTTTATTGAGCTGCGAAGATCTTCCTGAAACTTTTGCATATGAAAATAATATAGATAGTGAAGAAGAAGATACAAACGATGAAACTGAAGAGGAAAATGAAGAAGATAATTTAATTTTGGAGAACGAAATAACTGACTAATTTATGAATAATTTATATTAAAATGATTCGTATTAACTTCTTAAAGATGAATTAAAGAACTCAAATTAGACATGTAGTTAAGTTACAATTTTAATCTAAAATAGCCTATGTAAGCATATCTTTATTGAATATTGTATAATATCATAAAGATTTCATTTAATTATAACCATTATAATTCAGAAAAAAATTAATAATAATATTACTCAAATATAATAAAACATGAAATGTCTAATGTGTCTCTTAGGCTCAAGATGGGTTAAAAATTTATTTTTTTTATTACAACTTAATAAATATAATGCTTATTGTTACCAATTGTGTTTTTAATTTCAATACATCTATACCCAGCAAAAAAAAGTAGCAAAAGAAGAGAAAAAGAAGCAGTGATTTTGATTCCGGTGTTGTGAAAATTTGGATCGGAACCAATGATTTTTACATGGGGGTGTCATAGGGTGGAAGTTTTCTTTTATGATCCTTTTTCATTGCATCTAAAGCCCTTATTATGGTTTTGTGAAAAATTAAATCTTTTGTTCTTCCCAAATAAATTTTGAATTTGTAATTTAGATTTCTACAGCACATCAGTAATCGAGCCTTAGCCTCAGTTTCACAATCTCCCGTTAGCTTCTACCTGGGAATTTAACTGACACATTAGGTGTTGTTTCCTATACAAAGTTTGGGTTTTACTGCTCATTAAATTTTAGCGGGAAATTCAGCAATCGGGCCTTAGTTATCTCTATTCGAAATGCTTGCAACTTTTACTAAAATAAATTTTTTTACTTTTTGTAGCGTCATAGATTTGAAAAGTGTTTAATTTCATTAAAAATCACATTTTTATAAGTTGTGAAAAGAACTTCCTTAGAAGAGAAAAACCAGAACTAAAAGATACTTTAGAATCAATGAAAAATTAATTCCTGAAGAATCACTTCCATTTATTTTTGCTGGGTATGTGTGATTTTTTTAGTTTTGGCCAACTAATGTAGCTCGCCAGACCTATGTGCTATGTGCACTGGTACTTTCAGACCTATCACGTTATATAGACTTTTAAACCGTTCACGTGGAAGGTCCTTTAGGAACCGGTCCTTTTTTTACCTATCTCGTGATATGTAATTTCGGCACCGGTTCTTTTTTAACCTATCACGGGACAGGTTCCAATTCCCAACTGACCTCTTTTTCCCGCTGGGACGGATCTGAATTACCAGGCGAAACTGTTACCTGCAGAATCTAAAAATAAAATTTTTCATAAAAAAAATTTGTGGAACGTAAAAGTATTTGTGTGGAATATAAATATTAAATTCCACAACAGAATATTGGCTTTCACAAGTTAAAATTTAATTTAGTATGAAGGCAGTTGTTGAAACGACCAGAATTATACTGGCCACAAATTCCGTAGCCATAACTGATACCGTTTTCTTTAACGTGATTAAAAGAGTATAGAAAAATCTTAATTAAATTGTCAAAAAGTTCATTAAAGTCATATCGGGTAAGTTGTTTATATGGCGATTAAATCCAAGAGTAATCCGATATTCTCTATATACGAAGAAATTATTTATGGGTCTGTAACAGGGTTTTCATATACATCATATGCTGTAGAAAAGGATATTTCAAAAACTTTAAGATTCGAAGTTTTTTAAAATGCAGTTTAAAACGTAAACAAACAAATCTACAAATAATTTTTTTATAATATTTTTCTTAGCTACACCTAATACTGTTACGATTTTACCTTTTAAAATTATTGATCTATTTCCTTTAAATAAATTGATTTCTGTTCTTATTGCAAATAATAAACTGTTTTACATTTCAGGGCTGGCATATGGTAATGTATGTTTCTACAAGTAAATTTAAATTGATAAATAGAATTAAAAGCAAAAAACTTTTTGAATATATAAGCGTTTCGGACGCCAATTGCGCCAACTCTCTTAGAAGAAATTTTAACCAAATCAATCACAGTTTTTTTAAAAACCCTTGCGAAGTGTTTACTAAAATCAAATATATAGGGATAGAGCGTCGTAAACAGAAGAAAAATTTTTTGTCTCTCTTTATTTACGTTGTTTATATAATCTGCTGGCATATTTTTAATAGTCATATTTTTAATAGTCAAAGATTAGTCCTTAAATATATTAATGAATGTCAAATCTGTATAGAAATATCAAAAGTTAACGTTTAATTCATGTTATGTTAAGATAAGTTACTCGATCTGAAAGTATTGTTATAAACGTAAACGTATACGTCTGACTAATCAGGCTTAACTTTATAAAGTGTGAAACGATGATTTAGATAAAATTTTAACATGTGATAGAGGGGACAGAAAAACTAAGAATACTTACAAAACATTGAAACATTCTAACTGCTACTAAACTTATTTTTGTTTCATTTTTTAAATGAAATTATGAAAACAACAAAAAAAAAAATGTATATTATTCTACATATTTTTTTGATTAATCGTTTATTTTGAAAATTTTATTTAATTAACACGTTAATAAATACCCGAATAATTATTTTAAGTATACCCTTCTAAATATGCACCGATTTATCATATTTCAATAGTATTTGTCCTTGGGCAAATATAAATTCATGTAGTAAATTTCATGCCAATATTTTTGTATTTGTGACTCATAGTTTGCAGGCGAAGGCATCGGGTAGTCTTCACCTGCAATAAAATGATAGCAAACAATTATCAAACTATAGACGGAAAGTGATTCGATATATTTGGTAGGTACAAACAGCATTAATTTATTTTACCCTGACTACGAAGTGGTGTAGGGTATTTATACTGACTAACCAGGATACTCTCTGTTGCAAGGCATTTTAAATTGTTTGCCTTTGAATATATTCGAATCACAACACCTGAATAATGGCGTATAATATATTATGATGCGGACATTCAAAATTGATTTCTTTCACATAAGCAAATTACACCTTTTCACACTTTCTAAAATCAAGCCATTTTGTTAGACATTTAATATATTAATGTCGAATAACTGTGGCCTCTTGGAACTGAAAGGCAGATAAAAAAGAGTTTATAAGAATTTAAATTTATTGAGAATTTTAAAAGAAAATATGTATATAAATTAACTGAATAAAAAAAAAATTGTCTTTAATTTTTTATATAATTTTCCTTCCAAGATAATTTCTACATTTTTTGTTGTGATTTATAGAGTTTATTATAATTGTTTAAATGGTAAAAAATTTTATAAATTTTTTTGTTTCCGCTGTTTAAAAAAAAATGTGTTGGAAAAAGTGTTTGCATAATAAAATTGTAAATATTTTCTTTATATTTTTTTACAACGCTTGCTTCAGTTATCCATTTGCTCCTACTGGTAAGGCAAGCAATACCCACCCACCATTTTATGCATAAAAAATCTTTGAATTTTATATATATTTTTTTCTTGTAGATATATTTTATCTTCTTCTACTACTCTAATATAGTTGTATTGTACTCCGTAGTTGTGTGCATAAAGTGCACTGAGCCACATTGTAAGTAAATGGTATAAACACTTTACATTTGGAAAAATTATAGATTTTTTTCGGCACTTTATTACTTTGCATAGATGTTGAAAGAAAAAACACTTTAAAAATAGTTTTAGAAGCACAGTGTTTTCTTGTATGAATGAGAATGATGTTCTGGGAATTATGGCATTCGTGATTGTGTGAAATCGTTCGAAAACTGTTAATTTGTATAATTAATTGTAAAAATGTTAATAATGAAAAACTCAAATTATACTTTAATTCCCAATCTTAGATCTCAAGAATAAAATCCCTAATCGATAAAATTTTGTTTAAATGTCTTACTTTCAGAAATAAATAAACTAATTTCGATGGAAAAAATACGCTTATGAATGCCGTAATTTGACCCCTGATTGAGTTATTTTTAGATATCCTCTAAAAATATTCGGATATTATTCTTAGCCTTTGGAAGCTTATAGTTTATTGCCTTTTGTTACTGTTAAGGCTTGAATTTTGAAACTTACTATTCCAAAAGTACACACTTAATAAATATATCGTGTAATCAAATTTTTGGCAAGGATTTAATTGTCTCCCAAAATAACAGTTTTTAGTATTTGCTTTCCTTTTCCTAGCTCATTTCTGTTGTATTTATTTGATAAGTAATTCTGATTTATTTTTCCATTGACATTAATACATGACACTGTGAGTATTCCAAATATAGGGCATTCCACTATACCTGCCTCAGTGAAAAAATGTTTTTAGATTAATATTAAACTAATTGTAAATAAAAGGTGGACGAGTGCAATGGGCAATTTTTCTGTTTTGTGAGCACAGATGTAAACAAACAAAATTTAAACGTTTCATTATCCAAGAGCCACTACATCCACTCAAAGCCACTGCATGGTGCGCCATTTACTTTAAATGAGTGATAGGTCCTTATTTTTTGAGGATGCCGTGGGTACAGGGTTACTGTGAGGGGTAAGGGGTATAAAACTATGATTAACGAGTTTATATTGCAGCTCATCGATGAATTGGTACCGGAGGATATGTGGTTGCACATTAAGGGATGCGTTTCTGAGGTGTATAATGTTTCGCTTTAGCTATTTGCAGTGGGTAGCAAGATCGTCTGACTTGAGCACTCCAGAATTTTTTCTTTGGGATATCTTGAAGTCACGGGTCTGTGTATACAAGCCACAGACTCCGAAACGTTCGAAAATGCGGTAAAGAGGAGCCCAAATAATCACGACCAATGTTTGAGCCCACATGACCGATATAATCTTTAAAAATTAATGGAAAATACTTTAAGGTCCAAATAAACATTTAAGACAAAACAATTTTTATTTCCTTTCATTTTAAAGATATAACATAGATAGCAAACCTACTTCGGGTGAACATTTTTGGGTCACAAAATTATTTTAAAGTCATACACATAGAGAAAATATTGGTTGCAATTCGATAAAAACCATTAGCATTTATTTGTAAGGATGTAATTTTATTTAGAATAACCCATAATCTATTAACAAATTGCAAAAAGCCTCAAGATCCGAAAAAGCCTAAATATGAGGCTGAAGCATGGGCTGAAGTTTCAAATGCCGAAAAAACCTAAATCTTATACACTAGTTTCTAATGCCGAAGCTTGCTTCTGAGGCTGAAGGGATTCACAGTGATTTTATTTGAAATCTTAACAAATGGTTTTAATCAAAGTGCAAACAATCTTTTCATTGGGTGTACATACATTTTTTTTAAACGAAAAAATACCTTTTCAAATAAAATGGCAAGAAAATCACTGTGAATCATTTCAGCCTTAGAAACAAGCTTCCAAGTCAGAAGTTTGTGCATAAGATTTAGGTTGTTTGGTTAAAGAAATTAATTAAATGAATTTGACCGTTTAAAACATTACTAATAAGGCAAAAGTTCATAGAAATTGTTTTATAGAAATATTTGTGTTGCGTTTTCTACTTTCCAGGGATATTTTTTCTGCAGCCAATTTTACGGAAAATGCGCGAGGAGCGGAAAAATAAAACTTGTGCACGTATGTGTGCTCTAACGAGCATGTATTTTAGAGGAATGCCATGTAACTTGCTACTTTAAAAAAAATTGGTATCTTTTTTTTTAATATTAAGGCATATGCAAAAAATTTTGAATGCATATAGATTAGATTTGGCATAATTAAAGATTGCACGTTAAAAAAAACTATAATATTTTTTTATTAATTTTAAGAAATTAAGAGTTTTTTTGATCGAATAATAACATATTTTCTATTATTTGCAGTTGAATATATAAATGTATTGAAATGAGATAATAAAATTTAACATTTGCATAAAAAATAATTTTAAAAAATGACAAAAGTTATAACAGACAGTGGCCAATTAGGTTCAAAGACACAATTAGCTAATGAAGCTTTAAAGAGTCAATGAGCTATACAAGTTTTAATTTTTCAAGAAAGTTACAATTGTTTTTTCTTTATTTAAGTAAATCAGTTAAAATATGACTGGTCATTGCATTTTGAAAATCACAAACCTTAATAAAATTTAAACCCAAGATTTCAAATATCTTTCGTTTTATTAAAAAACTAGTTTAAATTCTTTTAAAAAATTTTCTATGTCCTTCCAAGGTAGACATACCTAGTTTTAGGGCCTTTATCTTGAACGTTTTATATTTTAATATGAACATAGAAGATAAGTTCACAATAAAACATCAACTAATATGAAAAAAATGTAAAGTATCAAGGTACACCATATTTTCCTATGTTATGTGATAATATTTTGTAATGTAATGTTATTTTTTCTAAAACAAAATTGTGATTTTTTTCTATTTTTGGTTTTGTTTTTTTTTGTAATAATGTAAAACAAAACACGCTATAAGGATTCAAAGGCACGCTGATTATGTTACTTGCATTTTTTTTGTAAAAATGTAAAACAAAACGCGCTAAAAGGATTCAAAGGCATGCTGATTATTTTACTTCCATTTTTTTTTAGCCTAAAACTAATATATTTCATAAAAACATTAGTGGCGCATAGCTGCATTTGAAAGTTTTTTTTTTTTAACAAACTCTCAAGATAAGATTGGGAAAAATTAAACAAGCTTATGAGATAAAAGAAAATTAAATTTTATATTCAATTTCATAAATTTTAAATAGAAATTTCTAGGAAATTTTTTACGGTTTATTACTTTAAAAATACCCAGCCAGAAATTAAACCGCACAAAAAGTGTAGTATTGGCTATGCTTTTTTTTCTTGTAAAACTGTACTGGTACTGACAAAACTAGAATTTTGCCAGTAACATCAAAAAAATTCTTTCCCAGTATGTTTTTAGCTATATTACAAGCATTCAGCAGTATTACATTTTTTTAATATTTTATTCCATTTTCACACGAATTGTTTATGTAAAAAAATGAGACCGAACGGGATTGCTGCTTTTTAAATTTGTCTTCTTTTTATGAAAAGTTTAACAGAAATTTTTAATTTAAAAATATTTGGAATGTACTAAATATTGTAACTTGCTGTTTATAAACGGGCAACTGGACAACAGAAAATAGTTAATTCCACGTTATAACCGACGGGCTCCGCTGCTTTGTCAGTTCTTAGTTATACTTTCTTGAAATATATTTTTCTAGTATCTGAAAAACCAACCCCTCCCCATTAAAATTCTTTGAATTTTGTTTACACACCGAATTTAAAAATGTATTTTGGTTGCGACAACCAATAAATTTGGTTAGCACAACCATATTCAAATGTGATTGCTGAATATTTTAGATGTTGAGCGATATATCCGTAAAGCAAAAAACTTTTTATATATAAAGGAAAAGATAAATATTTTAATAATCCGTTTCGTGTCTTGTAAAAAATTTATTTCATAACGTCTGGATCATTACGATATTCCTGAATTTATGGTGCATATAGGACTGCCATCGATGGCAAGAGCCCGGCCCCTCCGAAATTATTTCCAAAATACAATTTTTTACTATATTTAGTATACATATATACAAAATAGCTTGTATTTTTTGTTTGCAATTGATTCTTTTTGCAAGACCAATTGATTTTTTTGCAAGTCTAATTGGGATTTACCAGATTTTGCTGAAATTTGTGCTTTGAAATCAGGGAAATTTGCACAATTTCCTCTCAGTTACCGAACCTTGTAATATGTAAAAAATTGTATTTGGTCGCTTCTTTCGATGAAATCTCTATACTTATCCTTCCTATATTATTAATTATTTTAAAACTCGTAATATTATTTATGTAAAAACAACCAAAAATACACTTAAGTTTTTAAAAAGCAATCAATTGCCTTTTTTATTTAATTTAACACCTATTATCTTTTTTCGAACGTTTTCTAAAAAAGGAGTAATAAAAGGTTGATTTACACGTCTACTATCCTTATCTGCTATTACTCAGTTTTGGTTTTAAAAATTAGCAAAAAAACAAAATTATGTCGTTGTTATTAAATATTGTATTTCGTGTAGGTATAAGCTGGCTAAATAAAATCTAAACTGAATTCAGGTATCCAAAATTCTATGAAATTTTAAAATTGTTCAAATATTTTGTCAAAAAAATTTAAATCTTTTTTCAGTTGGTATTTAGTTTAAAATTTATTTAGCTACCTCGCACAGGTCCTAAGTTTAATTATTTTTTTTGCATATTTTCTTTTAAAACAAAAAACTTTGTATTAGCAATTGTATTTTTTAATTGAAAATCTGAGATTAAAATATCAGATTAAGTCTTAACTAGAATCCCTAAAATTTCAGATTTATGAGTTTATTTTTATATCAAAACATATGTATTTAAAATTGAAAATATTTAATTAACAACCTAATAAGTAGGAATTTATAAAAATGCTGCCAAGTCTTGGCAATTGTTGGCTTTTCTCTTTTAAATGTAAACAACAATATTTGTTATAAAAATATTTGAAATTTTTCTATTTGGAATTTGATAAAATACAATAAAATTACTTTATTTCGTGTTCCGTTGAAGTCCATATATTAAAATAAGTAGTTATAGATATAGAGATATAAAAATAAAGCTTTTTTTATAAAAAAAATTGCCAAAAATAACAATTAAAATTAAGAAAAAAATCCAAAATAAAAGAACACAATTTAAATTAAAAATTACAGATAAAATTTAAAAATTCGCAATCGATACTTAAAAAATTAATTAAAACTAAAAAATACCAAATGAAATTAAAACAATTATTAAAATTCAATAAATATTTATTTTATCTAATTGGGTGTTTTTGAATTTCAATTGATGCTTTATAAATTACATTTGCAGTCATTCCAAAAGTTTTCGAAACAACCCAACGGGAAATGGACCAGTCACAGAGTTGGTCAAGTGACCAGAACTTTGTGGCAGAAACCGGTCCACGAATTGGTTCTCTTATATGAAAGTAACCGGTAACTTTAACATACACTCACAATATATTTTCCGTTACCGACTGTAGTTTATATAAAAAGTAATACGTAAAGTTTGTTTTTAAATGCAGAATCAATTGAAATTCATAGAAATATATTTTTTAACTATTTGAATCAGTCATTCAAAAAACAAACTATAAAAATTTACAGACATTTAGTAGGAGTTGATATTTTCAGTTAAATGTAAAATCTTTTCTGCTTCAAAAAATAGAAATTCATATAATTTCTTTTTGTTTTTTTACCAAAATAGTTCGTATATATACAAAATTAATTCAATAAAAATTACAAGAAATTATTCAAATATACATACACACAAACCCAATAAAAATAAATACATCTGCGTGTGTTCTGTTCTGTTTTGTAATTACATACAAATAAAAAAACTTTCGATTTCAAAAACAAACCACAAAGTAGTTTTTTTTTTAACTTTTTGTCAGTAAAAATTTGATGGTTATTTTAAACGACTTTCTATAGTTTTTACTACTTTTGTTGGTTATTAAACAATGATTGAAAATAATCAACAAAATGGGTTGAATATAATGAAAAATCAGTAGTCCTCTTTTTGATTGTATTTTCGATTAATTTAATATGTATTTTAAGTTGTTTTTAACGAAATAATATTGTGAGTGTAGGCTTGTCATAGAAGGTGGCAATTTCAACTTGAGATATATCGCTGACATTGTTTAGGGTGTAAGTGAATGCGCACCAGAACAGGTTAGAATTATCTTACACATAAATAATCTCATGTTAGACACTACGTGATGTGTGTCAGAACTAGTGCAAAATAAAACGTTACGTGACTGACTAAAATGTACATACCACAGGACTGATGACAAGTAATTAATAAAAAACATTCATATCGATGGCAATGTGTTATGTCGCAGAGCTTGTAGGCAATGCATAGTTTCGTGACATATCACTTGAATGTTGCAAATGCATATGACACAGAGCAAACGAAAAATAATTAGCATGTAACCTGTCAATATTTCTTCCGCCTGTCCCATATAAAGAACGCGTTTCTGAACGAATCCATAAACTCCAGTTGTTAAATTTACCTGCAATGTTTATTACAAAAGTTTTTACAAATTTTTATATATTCTGATTTTTTAGCTATTAAAAAAAAAAAGAAATCCCAGAATGTGAATGTTTTTTAAACTTTAACAAAATTGAAGAACAAAAATGGAATTTTAAATTTTTAAATTATACATACATATGTAGGGTTACACTCAGGTTTGCGGAGGCAAGTTCGTCCCAGACAGTCCTATTCATGCTAATGCCCCAGAACGAGTTTAGCTCTTTGGCTGTCGATGTTTTTCCGAATCATCCTTTAATTACCGAATTTTTGACTCTTATGGAATTTTTGCGATCGTTTCATATTTTGAATTAATATTAATCATGGAATCAACTTTAACAAATCATTCCAACAAAAAATTATCCATTTGCTTTATATTACGCAAATTAAATCATATAACAAATCATTATATCGAATCAAAATTGATTCAATATAAATTAAATTAAATCATATCCCACTTTATTCAATACCAAATTATTCCTAAAATGTGATTAATTACAGACTCGTGAAAATTATTTATTTAGATTAATTTGGAAAATGGATTAACATAATTTTATCCAATTAAGTCTAAGGGCCAGTATTGTAGTCAGTACTTTGTAGGATTTTTGAATTAAATTTTACTTAAGAAATTTTTAAACAGATAGCCATTTTCAATTATATAGTCGTTTAAATGAAACAGTGTCTATAATGGAGTTAAGCATCAAATATTTTTTTTATCAATTTTGTATAAAATTTTAACAATGTTAAGGGAAAAGAGTCGTCGATCGGAATTTTCAGTTTCAATCAGTACAGTATAATGTCAGCTTTGTAACAGTCGCGGGATTGGGATTTTCGCCACCGATTGACATTCTCATATACGCAGCAAAATTTTTTGCACCAGTTCCATGTTCTGTTTTTATTTCAACTTTAACGATCCTTATTTGTTTAGTCCACATTGGTGTTATGTTCATTACTTTTTAGTTACATGATATATCTACAAAGGACCAGTCAAGGTTCTGCCACCATTCCAATATTTGGGACACTGCTAATTTTATAGCTATTGCCACTTTTTCAGACACTGAATTATATTTATACCAGTTTTGTGACATGTCCCTCATTCAACTATCACAGATTTATCACTTTGGTTCAATCGACAATTTATTTTCCTTAGGGAAGCTAATAGTTTTTGAAATGGTCTGTGAATTTTAGTAAAAATTTGCACGTGGTTATTCGCATTATATCTGTGCTGTTTTTGTTTTTAAAAATTCGATGTAGTTCACGGTGGCGTTGTGCAAAATGGCCCCAAGAAATATGATCCCAATCTTAAAATGTAATTAAGCCCCATTTTTTGGGGCAAAATTTTATAATGAAAGTTAACACTAAAAATATAATGAAAAATTACACCAACCAAATGAAAATAAGCCCCAAAATTAAGTTTGGGTCATATTTTATTTTATTAGATTATTAAAATAGCACCAATCCGATGATCTTATAAAATTTTAGAGCGAATGGTTTTCTATGACATTGTGTCTTAGAGCTGGGCAATTTTGAAACTATTAATATACGAAACACAAAATGAAAATTTTCGAACAAAATGATCCAAAAGCGGAGGGAAGCTTTACAACACAAAAAAAATAAAATGTACTTAATATTGAATGTATACAAAGTCTCAGTTAATGTAATACCCATCTAAAAATCGAAATATATATGAGCATACATGATCATACATGGACCTGTATATGATCATACATGGGCATACATGGTCATATACGTCCATACATGATCTCATATATGACCATATATCTTCGGATCCGAAATTTGAGGGTATATGGTGATATATGTGCATATATTATCATACATGCTCATATATTATTCATGTATGCTCGTATATGATCATATACGTCCATATACCCTCAAATTTCGGATCCGAAGATATATGGTCATATATGAGATCATGTATGGCCATATATTGAACAATGTATGGACGTATATGACCATGTATGCCCATGTATGATCATATACAGGTCCATGTATGATCATGTATGCTCATATATATTTCGATTTTTAGATGGGTATTACATTAACTGAGACTTTGTATACATTCAATATTAAGTACATTTTATTTTTTTTAAATAAAAATTGTTTATGAATATAAAAGCTGTAAATTTGGTTTTAAATGCTTGAAAAAGGTCAAAAAAATTATGTTAGGAAATTGCCAGGTTTTAAAAAAAAATTTTGAGAATATATTTTGCCCCCCCCCCCCCCCCCCAAGCACTGAAACAAAATCCTGGGCACGCCGCTGTCTGCCGCAATTTGGAGCCCCTTATCATTTACCGCCTTACTTTCGGTTTTCCCTTATCCCCTTTCCAAAGAAAACAACATATTAATTATTTGGAAGAATTTACTGAGTGTTTCTTCTCTTATAAAAAATATATACACATTTGAATATTTTGACCATCTTAGACCAACCGTAACATCACAATTTAAAAAAAAAAAATAAAAGCTTTTGTATACAGTAATGCGAGATTCATAATTATCAAACTGATTGTGTTATCACTTTAGAATAGACTGCATACTTACTACGGCTACAATAGATTCTCATTCTGTACTATCTCTACCTTGCACAATTATATAAAACATTAACATAATTTAGTTTATTTTGAAACTCATCTTTGTGACGTTGTATAATTTGTTTACTTAAAAATTCACAACAACAAACAAAGAGTTGATGGTGGCGGAGAGTTTATACAAAAATATTTGGAATATATATTCACAGTACTGTTTGACTTGCAGAATAAATAAACAAAATAAATCGCGCTTTAAAATTTTGTTCCCAAAAACTATATTCTAAAACAAAAGTTTCTAACTTTAGTGCCAGAACATATTGTGCTGTCAAAGCAGCCACCCAGTCTGCCTGCCACCCATATAGTTCTAAACATAAATAAATCAAAGTCAAATATACCAAAAAAGGAAAACTTTTCCTCTTTATTTCTCATCCATATGTTACCAAAACTAACCATGTGTTGTTTATCTTCTCTACTTTGTCAACATCATCAACATCATCACATCGCATATCCTAACCGCCATTCAGCTGTTACAAAAGTTTCACTATTTTTCGTTGTGTTGGTGGCAGTATTAAATTTTCTATCGCTGGTTTCTTTTGGAAATGCTCAAATCGCATATAATCGTCATTTGTCAGAGTTACGTATACAGGAATTGCACAATATCGCTATACGTTTGGAACATTCTATAGATATGGATAAGTATGCCTGCGAGAGTTACTTTGATTATGTTTGTGGTCGCAATCGTCCTTTATTTTCAATATTAGGTAAGTTGAAACTATAAGTGTACACAAATGTATGTAGTAGAGTTGATATATAAAGTTTATTTTGGCGATGGGATTTTGCTTAATGAAAAAGGAAAAAATGGAAATATAATTGAAATTCTATGGTCATACTTAGAAATTTGAAATCTATAAAAAATTTTCAAAAACAAAATATTATCTCTACCAAAAACTAAAACTTTATGGCAGTACTTTTTATATTGTCAATACCTTAATCTATAGAACGTTAATAAAAATACAATTTAAATTTGCACAAAAAATCTGCTGTTAGAATTTTCTACAAATTCATAAGCGACCAAATGAGTCCACAATCGGGGAAATTATGTGTAAATTTAAGCAAACCGGGTCTGTAGGAAATGTGAAAACACGTATGCATACTCGCCCAGTTCGTTCTGCGGAAAACATGTCTGTTGTTAGCGGTAGTGTGGCATGAGGTCGACCAAGCAGTTACCATGAATGGTGTTCGCCATCGCGAGATGATAACGGAATTCTTGTGGCCAGAAATTGAGAATATGGACCTGGACGATATGTGTTCCAACAGGATGATGCCACTTACCACACAGCCAACGAAGCAATGGCTCTTTTACGCGAGAAATTCAATGGCCGTATTATCTCACGTCGTGGCGATGTTAATTTGCCGACCATGTGATTTGACACCGTTGGACTTCTTTCTTTGGGGATATTTTCTCTAAAACAACCTAGAAATTCTAAAACGATGTGAATATATAATTATTTAGGCGACAATGAAGTAAGGTGAAAGATAATACAAGCATTATCTTTCACCTTACTAAGATATATGGTATTATTTAGGTCCGTTCCCGGAATATGATCCAAAACATATTATTGACATACTTTTTTCACTTGTTTTATTTTTTTTAAACACTTAATATCTGTTTATTTTTCTCAAGAGCACTTAAGCTGACTTAGGAAACTTTTTGGTAGTTAATACATAAGATTTTGATAAACGTGTCCGATCCGCACAATTCTACACCTTTCCTTTCACTAAAAATTAGTGAAAGAAAAATTGTTGCTGTTTAACATGCTATTTTTTTTAATTTAATTTGATGAAGTAGCAACCCCCCTTACCTACAATTAATCAAAAAATTTAATTGATTTTTGTTTGACATAAATCAATTAAAGCGTTTTTATTTTAGCGATTATTTTTCGCTTAAAAAATATTTTTTTTTAATAATTAAAATAATTATTAATTTTCTCTATTCAATTTTTTTTTTATTATGCGAACTCAAACTACATATATTGTTTTATTTTAATTCCTTTTTCCAAAGGTCACCTACCCGAAACTAGCGAATTAATACAACTCTTAACGGAACTCCAAGAAGATGCAACACAATTTGAGGCGAAACAAAAACTAATGGATTTCTTTATATCATGTAATTCCCTTAAAAGTTTAGAAGATTGTTATCGTGAATCGTATGAGTACTTTAAGCCTCTATTTGGTTATATAATTACTAAAAATTACATCGATAGTGCATCGCATGAACATCATAACTTTTTGGATATACTAAATGAGTTTGTAAAGAAATCCGAGCATATGCAAAATTTTGGCAGAAATCCAATACGTTTAAAATTAGCAGCACTTAAAGAAAAATTTAAAACACCACAAATTTATTTTAGAGCTGGTGACCTAAATTACGAATATGAGTATCTCAGAATCTATAGAGAAAGTTATCAACACAATATCAAGAATTTGGATTTGTTTCATAAACGAAATTCCACTTATGAGCATGGTGTACACCGAACAATATTAGATTGGAGTTTATATATTTATCAGAGTCGTAATAAGCCAATGTCCTATTATTACCCCACATTGAATGTACATCTCTGGATGACTTTGTTTAATACAACAGAACGTTATTACGAACCAAAGCAATTTGCCGAAATTGTTGAGTGTTTAAAGTTGCCACAATTTGTAAATGTTTTAGATGAGGCACGGGTTTTGTCATTGGTCTATTTGAAAAGTTTTCGTAATGCTTGGGAAGATTACCGTGAGTGGATTTCGGCTGCAGTTAAAAATCAAGACACATACGATCAGGAAAATGAAATTTTAAAACAATATCAACTGGATAATAAGAAAATATTTTTTACACTTTATGCTCAAAACTTTTGTGAGTTTGGTAAAGATTTAGCAGAAAGTGTTTTCTATTTGGGATTAAAACAAAATCATGATTTCTATTTTGTTTATTCGTGTGGTCATCAAACTGAAAGAAATGTTGAATGTGTTTAGAAATATATAAATTTTTAATAAAAATAAATAATTTAAAAAAATAAATAAAAAATTAAAAAATATAATTTTTAACCTCTTAACCTTCTTAATACTTAAGTATCGATTAAAGTGAGCCGGTCGCAAGCCTGCGAGTGGTTCGATCCTCAGTACATTTCGAACCTACATAAGAGCGCTTAATAGACCGACTTTCGGGCAAGTATAAGTCCTATTCACTTCAGATTTTTCAGATACCTAAATGGTTCTTAAACTTAATAAATGTTTAAAAAAAAAAATGCAAGAATTTACTCTAGAACTTTTTCATTTTTCCTTTTTAATTTCAAAACTTTTACAAAGTATTCCTCAGCCTTTGCATTGTTATATAAACGTGCCAAATCTTGACATGTTAAATAACTCATGTCCTTTGCATCCATATCAGCTCCAAATGCAATCAGTATTTTTAAAATGCTTAAATCTGCATTCATAATCACTGGAAGAGAAACGAAAATAAGAGGTAAAACAAAAAATCTACTTTTAATTAAACTGTTTATATGCCCAGGAGTATACACAATGTGTATTTACTAGAGGTATAACGTGGATATTTAGTACAATTTGTTTCCACGCAAATTTAATATACAAGACTATAATTTTTCGAGTCTAGAAATTACATTTTGGGGTAATTGTGCATCTTCTATAAAATATAAAAGTCGTTAATTTTTACAATTTAAATTACGTTTGAAGCCAATATACTTCGGATGAAATTTTTTAACGGGAAAAACAATTTATAATGCTTAAGAGTTATCGCACTTAACGACTTTATTGTTAGTGGGGGGTATCAATTTATGGTGGATGATCATGCCGGAGAAACACTTCTAATATTAACAGACATCATTATAATCCTTAAGGTTTAAATGAATCTTTTTTACGGACGGCGAACGATTTATTATTTTCGAAAATGCTTCAAAAGTTATACCCCTAGTAAATTGTATATTTTTCTTACCTGCACGCATTAACAATGTCCAACCACAAGCATCTCTGGCCTCTACATTGGCACCATTTTCAAGGGCAAATTTTAAAATCTCGCCTTGATTTTCATCTACAGCTAAATGACTGGCTGTTAATCCGTACATATCTTTGGCTTCCATATTGGCTTTTTTATTCAGTAACATTCGGGCAACAGGCAAACGTCCATAGTAAAATGCTTGCTGTGATAAGGGCACGGAAAAATATTAAAGAACTAAAATGAGCGGTTATTTATAGTGAATTTTGTAAAAGATTTACCAATTTAAGTTCTTATACAATTACAAAATAAATCACGTTAAAGATTTTTTATAATTTTTATGCTAAATATGAGTAAATACTCGTACAATACTATATGCTTCAGTTCAAAAAAATTTTCGATTTCATAACCAATTTAAAGATAAATTAATCTTTACGAATAAAACCATATTATTTAGATTTAAATGCAAAAGTCAATAAAGTCAAAAAAATTTTCGATTTCATAACCAATTTAAAGATAAATTAATCTTTACGAATAAAACCATATTATTTAGATTTAAATGCAAAAGTCAATATGGTTTTGCATAGACGTCTGCTAAAACATTTTAAAAGTGTTTTGCCCTCCTAAACTTGAATCTGAAGCCAGAAAAGTGCAATCAAAATTTATCTCAATATTGGGTAGAAGTAGTTTAAAGCATATTTATGGATCTTTGAAATTGTTTTTAAATTGTTCAGATTTTAAATGTATTCATACTAAACACTTTTTAAAAGAATGAAAAAATAACGTTGCAAAAGCATTAAGCATATCTACAGATAATTGAAAAATAATATGAATGTTGAACCATATTAAAATATGTACAAAAATTTACTAAAAATGTGCATACCAAACAAACCATAAAATTTGCTATCTTCTTATCTATAAGTCTGCTTGTAATATTCTCCAAAATTTTTTAAAAAATATTTCTTCAAAGATTTTTGCTTCTTCTAGAAAAATTAAAAATTATTCAATGTCATCAAATTATAAATATACTGTTCGTCAGTTTTTCTAGACGTTCAACAAGTGCTTGCCAGATTGTGGCATAATGGCCTCTTTTTTAAGATTAAAAAAGTTTTACCAGCACCATACTATTTATTTTTTAAAAGCTATCTTTCTGACAGATTCTTTTACGTCAAAGTAAAAGATGAAAGATCAGATATCGTTGAAATCAAAGCCGGAATTCAGACATGCCAGTTAAGAATGACGTCATAGTTGCCACATATGCGGATGACACGGCAATAGTAGGTAGTAGTAAATATCCAATAGAAGCGTCAGTATTTGTTCAAACTGACATTATTGAAATCGAAAAATGGTTATCAAAATGGAATATTAAGGTAAACTCAAGTAAATCCAGCCATATAACCTTCTCACTAAGGAGGGGTGATTGTTCTTCTATTTCTTTTAACGAAGATGTAATTCCTACACAGAAGACCGTCAAATACTTGGGCATGACTCTCGATAGACGTCTTACGTCAAACAACAGCAACAAGGCCATCCTCAGAGATCTCGAACTGGTAAAAGTCAAAGATGAAATCCGAAGATTCAGTGAAAACTATTTAAATAGATTGAACCATCATCCTAATCCTCTAGCTTTCGCTCTCCTGGATGACAGCCATAACACAAGAAGACTGAAGCGCCTACACGTATTAGATTTTCCCTTGAGAGGCAAATTAGTTTTAGTAAAAATGTAAATATATTTTACTACAAAGAATATTTGTTATAGTTATTTGGCTCAATGGTTCGTATGCCTATAATTTAACCAAATTATCTAAAGAAAAGCGTATGAGTTTTTGGGTATATTAATTTTTGACAAAACAGCGAAGTGTTAAAGTCAAAATATCTATTTTTTATACTCGTAAAAAAACAGCTCTAAGTCAAAAAGTATTTGACTTATCAATAACTCCTACGCGCATCCATAGATAATTTAGTTTTCCATATGCATTATAAATTTCAGAGAAATCCACCAAATATTGATTAAGTAATGCTGCGTGCCGTAGACCTCTATTGTAAATATACTATCATTTTGTAAAACTTTGTGTAAAAGAAATATTTGTTTGTACTCCTTCATAAATCTTGTGAAAACCAATCTTTGTTAACACATCTCCGTAAATAAAGAAAATAAAAAAAGGAAGTTTTTATATATAGGCTTTTTACGTAGGTTTTACCCCTTAAGTAGTATAAAAGGGTGCTTGAGGTCAATGATTTTCGATGTAACAAATTGGTATCATTGCGACAAAAACATTGATATATAACCCTTTAAGATCCGACTGTAAATACAGAAGATATGACAAAAAAATTAAAAGTGCCCTACATTCGGCAACAAAAAAAATTAAAAAAAAAAAAATAATAGTTCCGCTGGAATTATTGGAATACTTTCCTAGCAAAAGTTTATTGCTTTTTTGCGAGCTTTCATTTTAAAATATTAGGGTAGTTCATTAAGGTGATAGCAACTGAGATCTGGTGGTTTAATACTAGAACGGGTTACTTGAGGTCAAAGGCTCCTTCGAGGAAAACATCGGTCTCCCCGAGACAAAAAACATTAATATACAACACTTTAAGATCCGACGGTAAATGGCGAAGATATAAAGAAAAATGTAAAATGGCGACCCCTACGTTCGGCAAAAAAAAAAAAAAAAAACATTTTCGAAATTTTCTTGTTAAAATTCTTTATATTTGAGGGTGTACGGTGAACTTTTTTTTTTTGGCTGTAAGGTGGTACGGTCTAATGTACACATGGCTAACGTTGTTCTCCAGCAGATGATAATAAACCTATATTTACATGAACTTCCGTACCCTACTTTTCACAAACTTCCTTGTGTGAGAAATTATTGGAATAGGCAGAATAAAGTAGATGAATTGCGTTGTAAAATGACGGTAATGAAGAGATTAGGAAATACATCCACATAAAAAAAAACAATGAAAACGATGTCGTTTATTCAAAATACACTAATAAAATAAGTTAGTTCAAAAATTAACTAAACGTCTTTTATATCAAATATACTACTTTTCGGCAAAAGTTTTAGTTATATTTTTTTCTATAATGAATTAATTTTAAACTAACTTTTAACTACCCAGGTGAAAATGTTCATATATGGTAATATATGGCCACATATATATTATTCCATATATGCTCGGGTTCGTAATTTGAGGATGTGTGGCCGTATATGCTCATAGCACTCATGAGCACTTTTCCTATATGCCGTATATTAAAAAACTTTTATTTTATTTTTCAACAGAAATATTTTTTTTTTATTAAAATGGAATGTAAATATTATACAAGTATTTACAATTTGATGAATTCATACATTTTGAAGACATGAATTAATAAACTAAAAATGAATAAACTAAAAAAGAGCTAAAATATGTATAAAAAATCCTCCAAATCTGATACAAAATATCATCCGAATCTGTTGGATTTCTGACGAATTCTTAGAAATTTTCTAAAGGTTTTTCAATAAGAAAATAGTTTTAGATTCAGAAGAATATCTAAGAGGTTTTTATACAGAAAAAGTTTTCAGAACTCGCAGGTATTTTACAGTAAAAAGTCTTCCAAATCTTTGAACTTTAATATTTAAATAGTTATCAGAATCTGAGATTTCTTAAGAAAGAGGCTATAGAGTCTGATGTTTTTTCTAGGTATTAATGCTTTTTTTTAAGAAAATGTTCACTAAATGTAAGTGATCTTTATACGAAGGGATCCCCGGAATCTGTGGTGTTTTTTATAGAGAATCAGAATTTTTATAAAGAGAATAAGAATTTTTATATAGAGGTGATTTTTTATGAAAGTTACAGTTTATCTTGGTTTTTCTTCTTATTATAAATCTCAGATATGAAGAACTTACGACTAAAACCATAAGCTTGGAGTATTTTGAAGAAAAGTATTAAGTTCGGTCTTTTATTTTTCTAAAATAAAAACATTAGGTCTCACGAAGTTTTTCCTCAGATACCAAATCTTCTTAATTAACACTGAATTGCAATTTTAATCGTTCCAAGGTTATTCCATTAACGAATTTCCGCTTAATATACTGCTCACAATACGAATACTGCAATAATTTGGACCCTCTTGCTTCAATATCTTTTTGAAGTTGTCGCCATCAAAAAAATAACAATTGATAAAAAAGATGAAATACAATTGTTAAAGATGTTATTAGAAAAGTTACATTTACCGTAATTTGGTTTTTAAATTGCGAATATATTATATAATTGGAAATGATTTGGAAATATTCTTTGTATTCGTTTTTAATTTTTACACAGCTTTTTATATTTTTATTTTTGACATTTAAAACATTTAATTTTTATTACATTTAGTATAGTAACTCAAAATAAATAAATAAATGAGCGCTCCGGTAGACTAGTTTGTAGCGTGCTAGCTTATCAGTGTGGGGGTTGTGGGTTCAATTACCATCAGAGGCTCTGGTCTGTTTTCGGTACAACGAAAGGCCGATAGCCTTTGTTGATAGTGCTCTGTTAGGGTATTAGGACATAATATGTAATTATATGATTTAATAAAATCTATAAATAAAAAATAGATCAACATTTTCTTTAAAGTTTGTTAATGCAACAATCATTAGGTAGAAGATATTTAGTACAATATTAGTTAACGTTAATTAAGATTTGAAAGTCCCAACTTTTATGTGATTATTTTTACTAAATGATGGGGAAAATTATAACAATTTTGGTTTGTTTGGAATTGTTTTAAAATATTTTATTTTTTCCTAAATTAATTGAGAATTCTAAATTATATCAAAAAAATATTTCAATTAAGTAACATCTTCAAATTTTCAGCCACATAAGTGAACTTTTAACTAATATAATTGTTATTGCATAATTTTATATAAAACTTTGCTGTAGTCGAAAAATTATTGTAATTACAATAATTATCCAACTAATGTTTTCCATGTGTGCAACAACAGTGGCTCTTTTTTCTTTGAGATTTTTAAATTCATATTCCGCTACATGGCGCTCTCAACCTTGATATTTTTTACAAAACGCCCACTAAGTGGCGTCTAGCCACATGTGAAGAAGAATCCTTTTGCGTATAAGCGTAGGATAAAAAAAGAGTGAAAATGACTTAAAGTCTTATGTTCACACCAACAAGGGTATAAATAAAAAAAAAAAAAAAAACGTTTGCTTTATATATAGCCGTATCTGATATATGGAATAATATATGTATTCATATATGAATATATTTGGCATATATGAACTAATATATTATCATATCTTTCCACAAATGGTATCATATATTACTATATATGAACTTTTTCTTTGAATGTATTTGCCCATATATGCTTACATATATGACATATATGTTCATATATGATCATACTTGAAACCATATATGGCAATCTATGAACATATACGAACATTTTCATATAACTACACATTTTTAGTAAGGACAATAACCAGATAGACAAGATTGTATGAATTTAGTACAGAAAAAATAACACTAAAGATACAACTCTTTCAAGACATGAAAAATATAAAAGTGGAAGGTTTTTGTACCTATTTTTCGTATAAAACATACATAATACAAACGGATGCCAAAATGTGTTTATATAGGAAATGTGAATAGGAAAAAAGCATATACTGTTAACTCCGAACTGTCCATAACTCAAATTAAAAACAAAATATTTAAATAATTAATTTAAAATAAATTAAAAAAAAAACTAACAGCCGTATGCATAGACATTACGTTGGTTCTTATAAAAGTCTGTTAATTGGTCTGGTCATGGTAATTTAAATTAACAAGTATGTTATAAAAATCAATGTATACGGCTGGAAGTGTATAAGTATTTATGCAGAAAATATTTATGAATAGTGGTCTTTTGTGGATTGCAGTAAATAAAAATAAATAGTTTGTAAGTTAAAATACCAGGAAATATCAATTAAAAGAAATGGTATTTTATTTAAAAACCGGTCTTGTTACTTCTCATTTAAATCAAATGGTTTTTGTTATTTATTATTAAATGTTGTTTAAACAACTCATTAAAATAAATGATTATTCAGTTAAAACCAAATGTTAAAATTTTACCTATCAATTCCGTAAAAATAAATGATTATTCATTTATTTGAAATTAATTCTATATATTTTTTTTGTAATTTTGTTTGTTTTTAAGCTACAAAATCTATATAAAAAACAAAATTGGAATTTTTTTAATATTTTTGAAACAGACAGCTAACATTTCTAATAACTGTAACGGAAACACATAAACCAAAAATTTCCGTCTTGTGCGTAGATTTTGATTAAATTTCAAACAAATGAAAAAATAAATGAAACTGAAAAAATCAGTAAATGACAGTAAATTCTTTTGAAGAAATGTATATAAAGTTAAAATAAATGTTTCTTTGAGAAATAATTATTTTTGACTGAACTGAAAACTTTTTTATTAAACTAAAGTAAACTGCATAATATTCTGAATGTATGCATCATGTAAGTAATTGAGATAATTTTGTTTCTATTTTATTTGTAATTTTTTTGATATAATCAAAAAGTTATTAGGAAGTCTGGATATTTATATATTTTTTAAAGTTTTGTAAATTATTTTCAGAATCACCGAAAACAGCTTCTAGATTTTAATTTTCAGCAAACAAGTTAACTAAAAGAAAATATCCAAATTATTTATGTAGGAGGGCCTCCAAGGTACTCAAGTTTTGTTATGACTGCGAAACATTTTGGGGACTGACATTTGTCTGTTCAAAGAAAAAGGACGATTACTATTCCTATTTTCTGGGGTTTGAACATTGAAGTTATAAATAGTGTCAGGTAAATGGGAGCTGTTCTAGACAGGAAATTTCACTGGAGCTACCTTTTCGAGGATTTAATTACTAAAGCTTACCGTATGTGGGTAATGTGAAGAAGAGCAGTGTGCTCTCAATGAGGTTTGAACTCATGAGTAACCCACTGGCTTTCTACAAGTGTCGTCAGACCGATAACAGCATATGGCGCTATTGTGTGGTGGTGCTCTTGGAGTCTGTCGTACCCAGCATCAGAGCGTCCTTATTACACGTTTTGGATATGGAAAGTGATAGGATGGTGGAACAATGTGTATTAACGGACCGTAATTTTTCTTATTTCGTACAGGGAGCTGTGGAGACAGAAAGGAATATTGGAGGATACAAATGGGGTTGATTTATACACCGATGGTTTCAAACTGTACGGGAGAACTCGTTCAGATTTCTTTTTTTAAGGGATGCTTCCGGCTCCCGTACCACAGCACAGTTCTTCAGGTGAAGGTTTTGGTTATTACAGAGTGGATTTGGTTTTTAACTGCGATTGATTTTTCTGGAAATGCAGTCATCGTCACTGATAGGTTGCGGTTAGGGCTCTGTAAGTGAAGTCTGTGAAATCGAAGGCGTTTTTAAACTGATGCGGATATCATAGGTTGATATGGGTACACGGACACTGTAGGATGCATTGGAGTGAGATAGTTAACGAGCTTGCCAGAGATGGATCCAACATGGTCTTTGCCAACCTGATGAAATTTTTACCAGGCAACTCTACACTACGATCATGCTTTTCAAAATTGGGAAGGAATGACAAAACCTTAGGAGAAGTTGAGTAAAGCATTTCCACGGGTATGCTATACCATAATTGTGTTGCTTGCGAGGGGTGATTTTGAACAAGTGAAGTGTTATCTGAGGGATAATGAATTCTTCATGTGGAACGAAATATTTATTATAGCGTATGTCTCTGGCATAGGTGTATTATAAACCATTTTTTAAGATCATGAGGAGCGAATCACTCTTCGTCTTTTCATTCTTACCTAACTAAAATATAAATTTTTTACAGTTTTTTTTGAATTTTTTCAGTCTGATATTATTGAGAAAAATATTTTATTGGTCATAGAAAGGATTTTTTTTCTGAATATTTTTGTTAAAAATCAATTTTGTTTGCTAGCACCCTCTTGAATAAAATTTTGTATCAGCAACATTTTTTGCTGACTGCTAATTATATTTTTAGTGTAATTTTAAATTTGTTCAGTTATTGTTGTAAATTTCTTATGAATTTTTGACCCAAATTTTATGTCAACTTTATTTATGGCAGTATGTCAATATTGTTGCAAATTCTACAAATTCAAAAGAGGTGAGGTCCCAGTTAACAGGATCCTTGGTTTGGCGTACCATTGGTCTTCATACTGGGGGCTCTTCTCATGAATTAAGGGTTAAATTATTATGTTGATTTAAAAAAACATATATTAAGATATTGTTATTAGGATATCCTCTCCGTTCGTACACCTTCTTTTTCCATGTTTACAAAATGGTGACTTTTGTAACACACATTGGATAGTTTAAAATTTAACTAGTAGTTTGTGATTGATATACTTACATGTAATGGCGTCCGGTTATTATTTGGATTTCCCATATGTACACTTGCACCGGCCGTAAGTATTACATCAACAATACACATTTCACTAAACGCAATGGCATTAGCTAAGGGCATGTAACCATTTGGTCCTGGATGTGCAATTAAAATGGGACGACGACGTAAAATGCGTTTAACCAAAAATTGTTGGTCTTTTTTAATGGCACGAAAAAGACATATTGATGTGGGTTCAGCAGCTAAAGTACAACCCTACAGACATGCAAAAAAGTTTATGGAGTTAACGCAGATGAAGTGAACATGTTTTCTTTTTGATACTTACTACAATTTCATTGGAAATTTTTAATACATTGTACTGAGCTTCAAAATTACTTAGTTTTAGGGCTTTAACTCTTAGTTTATAACCAAAATTTTCTTCTAAATTTTCAATAATTGCTAAGCATTTACTAGTCCTTAAATGAGGGAAAATTTAATTGTAAATTACTAAATTTTGTTTTCTTGCTTGTTACCAATCAAGTTTTTGCCATGCTTTGACTTTATGATGCATTTCAATTTTATAGACATCTGCTTCAGAAATTAAATTCCATTTTAGTGTAATACTATTAACTGTTTCTTTTATAATTTCAACATTAAATTTATTTTCAATACTCGTATCTGCATCTTCTCTTTCATCCATTGCCTTATGACTGAACTGCATACTGTTCATTTTCCATCGTCAATGATGATTGTATTACTTTTACTGCTTTTTTCTGCTTAAATATTTGATAGAACTCTTTGACTGGGTTTTATATTGCAATTGAATTCCTATTATATCGTAGCACATTTCTTCTGTTAATAATTGTTAAAAATGTTTTCTGTTTAGGATATTTTATCAATATAGTATTATGAAACCATAGTTACTATTTTTCAAAGGATTTTAAGTTGTAACTGTACACACACAGGATTTATAAAATGAAATTATTATTCCCAAAATTGAGAAATTTTAAAATAAATATTTTTTGTTATGATGTAATGAAACATTTTGAAGATATTGCTTAATTTTAAGAAAAAATATATTTTTGATTAGCTTTAGTTACCAAATCAATATAAAATACGCATAAAATGGGTGTTGTTTTTAGAGGTTGAGAACTCTTATTTTAAATAAAACACAAACTCACGAAATTAAAAAAACCTTTTATTTCAATTAAAAGTATATTTAATGGAAATTGATTATTTAACTACTTAAGTCTTATCATTAAAATTTATTCTATTGTATGTACTAATTTATTAGCATTAAGTTAGCAGTAAAATTTTCTGTTACAAATTACAACTTATTGAACAAATTCTTGTCCTTACTTACCTGCTCTTCTGTTGGTTTTTACATCGATGTTTTTTGTTTGAAATCACTCCAAATGTATAAATATAATTCGAAAATTATATATAAATTTTACATTAGATCACGCTAAGAGTTAACGCATAGAATCATTAACTTATTCGTAAGCTCTTTTACATGGGTGATATCAGTTTATAGTGAATGTTTCCAGTAATAAATAAGAATTATAAAAATCGGCGAATTTCCATAATTTTTTTTTAACTTTTAGAAAATATTTTTAGATTTCTAGTGCATATTTTTTTAGATTTCTAGTGCATATACATACGTATTTTCGCTTTTTGAGTGCATGAAAGTCGCACATGGTTTAGGAAAACGGTTAAAGTCGAACATGTAGTAGTATTGATGTTGTTGGCAATCGATTTTAAAACAAATTTTTTTTTGAGACGAAAGAAAAGACAGAATTCCTACATAACCAAAATGTCAATTATCTGTTATATGACATCGATTTAAAATAAATGCAACCTTGTCTTGAAGGACCTGAAAATATATTTTAAATTAGTTAGAATTTTAAATGGAGTTAAAAAAAATACTTAAATTTGTCTATCGTTGTTTCTTAAACCCATACATATACATAGCACTTGTTTTAAGTTGCTTAGAAAGTTATATAATCCTTAAGGAATAAGGTGTTTCATTCTAAGTTTTTCTTTGCAAGTTTTTAGCCAAAGTCAAGGAAATTATTAAAAATAGTGAAAAAATCCATAATAAAAATTTAATCTGTTTGATTCTTAGAGTTTAAAATTATTTGTTTTGAAATTAATCGAAATATATAATATTTATCGAGCATATTTCTATTAACCGAATTGGAATCTCTTGTTGTGCCATATGAAACCTTCTAACCCACTATCTCACTTGGTTGGCAAAACGCATCTAAATACCCAGCAAAAAATGGTAGTCACTATAGAATGGTAGTGACTATAACTTCTTTCATTGCTTCCTAAACTTCAGTTGACATTCTTTTATGATTTTTTGGTGTTATTCTAAGGCACTTCCAAAAGAATTCATGTGTTCATATTTCAAATGCAGTGATCAGGATATAAACCCGATGCATATCTTAAAGAATCACTCTTCATTACTTCTAAAGCATAAAGAAAATAGTTCTGATGAACTTTTTTAATTTTTTTGCTAAATCATTTTTTATATTTAAATAAAATAAAATTTTATGAGGGTTAGAATTTATGCAGTTTTGCAATTTTTATAAAGGTTTTGAAAAATCAAGAAAACAGATTTTTTTAGACCTTTTATTGCAACTATCTGGCCTATTATTTGCATTTTTCCAGCCTTAAATATTTTTGACTTCGCAATCTCTGCATTTTTGCATTTTGTATATTATTTAACACTACACCATTTCCAGTTTTAATTCAGTATTTACCAAAATAAATTTAAAATTGTGAAAAAATTATTTCAAATTGCCCAAAAATGTTTCCAAATTGTACAACCAGTTTTTAAATTATCCAAAAATATTTTAAAATTTGTCTAAAAATTCATTAACATTTTTTAAACATGTTTCAAAAATGCTTTTTCACTCATGCAGAATTATTTATTTGTTTTAATAAAGAGTATTTGTACATATATCAATGCATAAATTTCGCTTCTTTAAAATTATTTCTTTTGCATTCTCATGAAATCAATTTTCATCAAAGCTTAAATACTGCAAATTATATGAACATTTTCCACTCATGCATCAGAATATCTAATCAATGTATTATCATTGCTTCCTTAAAGTAAAGTATGAGTAATGCTAGTAGCTACATTTGAATAATTCCATCCTATGACACGCTTACATATGTAAAATTTATCTATGAAACCATCAGAAAAGAAGATATGCCTTTGCCATAGTAGTGATACTTTTATTGCTTCTTTGGCAGCTTCATTTCTGCTTTCAATACAATTTTATGTTTTTCAATACAATTTTATGTAATAATTTTATTATTTTAATTAAATAATTTTCATTTGAATGTTACTTTTTATAGAAAAGTATTTAAATTTAATTCCAATAATATGCAAAATAAATTTTTTTTAAATAAATACAAAAATATTTAAACAGTTTTATATTTAATTAAATAAAAACATATAAAAAAAATATGATATTTGATGAATTGTAAAGTTATTTTGTTAATGTTTATTTATTTGTTTATTGCTGTTTCATTGATACCTTATGCTAAATTTTTTAACAAACAATCCTTAAAATATTATTTGTTTTTAAATAGACTTTAGATGGTTTTACTGATATTTCGGCAGGTGCCATTGAAATTAATTTATCAGTTTCTGCTATTTATGCTTAAGGTGTAAAAAAAAAACTTGAAAAAAATTGAAAAACAATAAAAATTTAAATCAGTTGCCATAATCCAATATCCAATTCCTAATATCCAATCTACTACTGCACTGAAAATAAATTATTGTTGCTTTAGCAGGGTTGTATTGTAAAGATCAGTGCGGCGTTGTGGAAACAATGGTATTTGACGACGAACAGCATCAACCTTATTAAAATCTATAAACATAAAAAATAATATATAATATGGTTTTAATTTAATTCTGCTTAAATTCAATACATTGTAGTATATATTTAATCAAATACACACCAACCCACCATACTTAAATGATCAACAAAACCACTTACCAATTTCTTCAATAATTATTTCGCGGTTTACACCGGCTTCACGTTGTATGCGTCCCCATGGATCAGCAATCATTGAGTGTCCGTAGGAAACATAGGTGGTATCATTGTTGCGTGCAGGTGAACAAGTGACAAAGTATAGTTGATTATCCATGGCACGTGCACGGTGTAATAGTTCCAAGTGAATTGGACCCTGACATATGCAAAAGTCGGAAGGATAAATCAACATTTCACAACCTGTGAATACATATACATAATATAACGGTTATAATTAAAAGATTTATGATTTCAAGTAAACAGTTAACATTTGTAAAAGAGTTAAAGTCTGTCATGTCGGCTATACAATACCCTACACCAAGAATAATTTAGGTAAAATTTCGGAAAACTGTAAATCTGAACGAAGTGGATGAAAAATATTATTTAAGCAAATAACGTAAAGTATGTTAAAATTTTCTTCAGATTTAGAGGCGTGATTTGTGGTCTCATATATAATTTTTAATTTAAAATTAATTTTGTTTCATGCCAAAACAAAGCTTTAAGCACCTAAGCCAATTATAGGTGCGGCCTTAATTATTTTCAATAAAGTCATTATTCGAAATTGTAATTAAAATTGTTTTTTGAGACAAAATTTTAACAATAATAAATTAAATAATTGTTTATAACTGTTTCACTGACTTCTTATTTTAAGTGCAGTGTTAACGAATGCATTGATTGTGTTTCCTCCCCCGGAACGCTTTTTTTCCAAATACTCACCATGATTGCGATAGATACGAGCCAACTCCTCAAAACGTTTATCGTGGCAAATGCCAACGCCAATTTTATGATTCTCTATATCAACAATAGTTATATCATTACCAGGAGTAAGGACTAAAGCTTCATTGAATTTACAACCACCATCATTTTCCAGATCAATATCGACATTAAACAAATGTATCTGCAATGAACATAAACTCATAATACCTCAAGCAATTATAATTCCCGCAGTATCTCCCCAACCGCCCTTCGTGCATATTTTATGATGCACACAACACTAACCTTACGATGTTTGCCAATTAGTTTGCCTGCTGGTGACCATACTGTGCAGGTGTTATAAAACTTTTCTGATTCGCCACGCTCAATTACACTGCCACCAATTATGTAAATGCCCAAAGTTTGTGCTGTTTTTGCCAACGCTTGGCATGCTGGACCTTCAGGCACCTTTTCCGCATACTTAGCAAATTCCTCTACGCGATAAGGTGAACTAAATGTTTCAGGCAAAACGACCAATTGTACTTTAGGATTTTTCGTTTTTGCCTCTTTAATTGCGGCAACAGCATTATTAATGTTTGCGGTAGCATCATTGGTAATTGGTAATTGTAGCAATGCAATTACAAGTTCTACAAACAACAGAAATAAAAACAAAATTATATTAAATTAAAAACCATAAAAATGTTATGCAGACAAAAGTAAAAATTAATTGAAATAACATTATGCCAATTACTACTAACTTTTAGTATTTTGTGACATGTTTGTTTTGTCGTCCTTGTTGTTGAGAATTTGAAAAGAAACGCTTTAAACAGTGTGATTGCCGTTTGTCAACTGCACTGAATTCGATTATTGAATGTTGTTTTTATACTATTTTGTTATCAGTATAACTACACGTGCAGTTGCATTCTATGTTTTTGGGAATATATTAAATGATATTTTATTTCGACTTTTGTTATGTAAGGTCAATCGCATTTTTATTTTTTGCCCATACATAATTTTAATGGTATTTTTTTAAATTTGTTATCATTGTTTTTTTTTAAAGATCTTCACTTATAGGCACTGGAAAAACGTGCCTTATCTTTCATATATTTGGTTCAAATTAATACCATTTACTACTTATGTATATAAATTTATGTATCTATTAACTAATTTCACAAATATTCCCTAAAATCCACATATCCTTTTTCGGGTTAAGAAGATGTGCTTTTAGTGTGTCTTTCCAAATTCGGGTAGGTCTTAAATCATTATTAATTTTTTCGATTTCGCACAAAAAAGTACTGAAAAAGGAATAAAATATGTGAATGCCCAATTCACATATTCTATTCCTTATTCCTCCTTGCCAAAGTCATAGCAAATTCAAAAAAGCAAAAAATTACAAAATACAAAAATCATTTCCAACGATAATACACTTGCATATAGTTCCTTTAGATTAAACAGCTTAAAGCTTTTTGGCTCCTTTAAACTTCGAGGTAGCCCCAAAGCCGAGGCAGGTCGATATTCGATTTCTTTTTCAATTACATATTTAAATTTCAGCAAAATCACAGTGTTTGTGTTGGGATACTTTGCTTATGAGCTAGTTGGGCGGTTCCAGACCGATATTTATATGCTTACAAGGAAGGTATCTTTCCAATTTATTGAAATTCGGATATGTGAGGAAAAGTAAAAAGAAATACGCTTTATAATTGTTCCAATCTCACATTAAAGGGTTAAAAAGTCGGTTCAAATATAAATTAATTTTTATATGGAAACATGTTTCAATTTTTATGAAATTAAAATTGTTTGTACCAACCTTTGAAATATGGACGAAAACAGCTCATCGGAAAAAGTCGCCTTAAAGGTGAACATTTGCAAATATCGAAAAAAGCCCAAAAGATAAAAATGTCATTTGAAAAGCTTCGGCCAAACTATCCGAATTTGCTTAATAAGCATCTTAAAATTTTACATAATTTAGAACTTAAATATTTTTGGATTTCAGAAAATTTTGGAAATTTTTGTCGATTGTTACTATTGTTTATTTTTGTTGACAACAGTTAAGTGGCATATACCGTTAATAATTTGTATGAAATTGACACTTAAAACATATTTTGACATTTTTAGCAATAATATCCAGAAATGCAAAAGTCAATAAAATTTTAGTATTTTACTAAGTGTATGAACATAGGTTAGGTTGAGAAAGTGGAATCGTTTTTCGATATAGGTTATGTTGAAAAAGTAGATTCATGTCCCACAATAGGATATACACTTATAGCCGGAAGTCCGCTTGTTGTGCGCTCTCATGTAGTTTCGAATTTTAAGGATTCATCCACCATTTTTCTAGGTTTGCAACCGTCAGATTTCAGTCAAGACTATATTTCTTAAGGAAACATCATACTTTCTTATGTCAAACAAGTCTCAGATATGGCAGGTTTAAGTGCTTGGATTTCACATTAATTTTTCACTAATTATTTAGAGGATCTGAAAATTCACTGTGTTAAAACAGTGTTTTTGTAGAACGAATTATCAACGTTGGGTTAGGGAATTGTGTTCATATATTAAAACTTTTCTTTGGAGCGACAAATAATATTTATTTTTTGTTTCCGTTTTCTTTTTAAACTCATCATTTATCATTTTCACTTTATAATCGATATATCCACACCAGTAATCCATGTCCTGGCTGAACGTGTTTTTTTTCTGACAACGATTCTTAAGTTTGTACACTAGGGATATAACTTTTTGGAAATATCAAAAATTGACTGGTATGGTCTAGCACATGGACAAATATGAATAATTGCGTTTTTACTATTTCGCGAGTGTTAAAAAAAGGTTCCGTACCAAATGCGATGAAGTTTGAAATTAGGATTTTTTCATGCCACTACTAAAATATTTTTACAGATTGTAGTTACTTCAATTTATTTCTTGTAACACCTGAATTGTACTTTTCTTTTATTAAAATTGTTATTTCACTAATTTACAACATGTTAAAGAACAAATCGTTTCAAGATCATGATGGAAGAAAATTAAGTACAATGAAATTTTGCATTTTTAACATTTTGCAACAGGGCACTATTAATGCGCCAATCCTTTTTTCCCTTTATAATCATGACCTCTTAAACCAGTTTGAGAATACCATTAGCTTTGCTGATGATATTATACATAGTTAATCACTCGGATGATAAAATTCAGACAATTAACAATGAGTTGCAGAAGTTGTTCTATAATGCAGAAAAATTCTCGATGGATTGGCAGATGAAGATTAATCTGAATAAGTGTGAAACCATTATTTTTCGTCCTCCCATGGGAAAATGCACCAACAACATTAGGCGCGGTGGGAAATCCTTCGGGATAAAATCAACGGGAAATGTAATTATACCAAACAAGAACATTGTCAAGTATATTAGTAGCTTGGATAAATTTTTGTGTTTTAATGACCACATAAATCTACAAATTGAGAAAGCCAGAAAAGCTTTTTTTATGCATAAAAAAATGTTCTTTTTAAAATATCTGCACCCAGAAGTAAAGATAATTATGTACGAATCTTTTATAAGACCTATTCTTACTTATGGGTGCCAAATTTGGCATAATATTTCCCCTTCTTACATGGAACGAATGAGACTGTTTGAGAGAAAATGTCTGAGAAGTTGTACATCATCATCTAGAATTTTTATTACAAAGTACGAGGGCGGATCAATAAGTCCGTGACTTTTCGAAATGCAACATTGCTCCCATCAAGTACCATCTGTTAATAGACTACTGTCAAAATTTGAGCTGTTGAGCGTTTAACAGCTGCTCAAACCATACAACCTCGTGGATTTTTTCAAAAATGGAAATAAGTGAATTTATATTGATCATAAAACATTAACCGTCAATCAAACCAAGGAAAATATTGATAAATACTATGGGGACTCTGCACCATCGATTTCAATGGTAAAAAAGTGGTTTACTTACTTTCATTGTGGTCGCACAAGTCCAAAAGACGCTAAATGTTCTGGACGGCCAATTAAGGTCAATACACCCGAAAATGTCGAAAAAATTAACGAAATGGTGTTGGCCGATCGAAGAGTAAAAGTGCGTGAGATTGTTGATGCCATAGGCATTTAATATGGCAGTGTGGTTTCGATTTTAAATGATCAGTTAAATTTTAGAAAGCTGTCTGCAAGATAAGTGCGGCGTTTGCTCTCAATTGACCATAAACGTAATCCTGTGACAACCTCAAAGGATTGCTTCGAGTTGTTTAACCGCAATTCGAATGAAACATGGATCTATAACAACACTCCGGAGACCAAGTAATAGGTTTTTATGGTGAACCGGCTCCGAAGAAGGCCAAGGTAAGTTTATCGGCCAATAAGGTGATGGCAACAGTTTTTTGGGATGCACGATTGATAATCCACATCGATTTCCTTCAAAAGGGAAAAACAATAAACGGTGAATATTGTGCCAACTTATTGGACCGATTTAACGCGGATTTTAAAAAACGACCCCATATGGCCTCGAAAGATCCTATTTTTTGGAAGGGATACAAAAATTGGAGAAATGTTGGACTAAGTGAATTGAGCTAAAAGGAGATTATGTTGAATTTTTTTTTTTTTTTTGCAAAAAAACTGTTTTTCATCAAAAAGTCACGGACTTATTGATCCGCCCTCGTATATTTCGAAAAAAAGACTGTATAATGTATCAAAGATCAGTAGAATTGATAACATTCTAAGAAGCAAGGAGTGTTATGAAAATAACATTATTTTGGCCCCTAATGCATGGTTTTCACTATGTCATTTTTAATGTTAATTTATCCAAATTATTGGCAATTGTATAAAAACGGATTGTCATATGGTGTCATCAGTGATTGCAGTCAGTTATGCACACGAACTGCCGTCTAAAATAATAGGCAAGTGAAAACGTCAAATTTTAGTTTGTCAGCAGATATGGCAGCATTTTTAACTAAAATAAAATTGACAACAAGTTGTCAATTTTTTTTTGTTGTGCGATCGCGAAGCTTTTATTTAAATATTAAATTTGAACAATGTATTTATAGCTTTAAATGTGGTTTTTAGTTAAACGATATCTATGAAACAATGGATGACACATATACCGTGTGTCAGAGCGAAACCGCCATCGAACCAAAAAAGCGCGTGCGGAAGCTAAAAAAAAAGTGGACGAGTCAGCAAACGGAGAGGCTGATTACAGAGACAGAAATCCACGAGAGGCTCACTGGCAAGAAGTGTCAGATATAATAAAAGTGCCGCGATCCAAAGTGGCAACGAAATGGCCTAATCCAAAATAGTTGCTTTTAGCTGCTTTCTTTTATTTTTCCAATCCCTTAGTGTTGTAATAATACAAAACGCAGCACTAGCTTTAGCCATTTGTTTCTTTTTTAAAATTTTAAAATTTTTTCCACTTTTTATTCAACTCAAATTAATATTTTCTAATCAGCTGATCGCCCGCCAAAAGTTTACGCATCACATTTGACCTTTCTAATGCAAAGGGCGTGTCAGTCAACTCACACCAAAATTTGACGTAAGTCTTTGACAAGCTCTGCTTTATCGATTTATTGTCAATTGTTAAGGTGTAATGAAACACCTTTGACACAAAATGACGAGAATTCATTTCAGTCAGTGTTTGTTGACCGTTCATATGACATAATGAAAACCAGGCACTACCATGTTGACGAGGCATATATATTGAATACTATTCAAAAGGGTTTTATTCCACCAGAGGTTTTTCTGTTCCTTGATAAATATGGTTATATTCAAAATCAAACGGATATACCTTTAATTTATCACATACACAGGACAGCCAATATCAAGGCTATATAATGCAATCAACTTACTCCTGAGAATACAAGGTTTGATACCAGTGTTTATTAAGCGGACAAGAATATCAACTGCGATACAATTGCCAAAAAATATTGGTGGTTAAAAGACTAATCTTGTTTCTTTCTTCTTCTTTTTTTACCCTTGGACCATTTCTTTTAAACTTTAAAAGATTTAAGTAAGGTTTTTTAAATTTTTCCCTACATTTCAATTAATAGATTATTACAAATTATAAACAAAAATTAAATTATATGCTTGTATAAAGTATACTTGAGAGCCCGATACTTGGGTCTTTTTATTATATGTTATAAAATATCCACTATTTGTTAATTTATAGTTTATTTAATAACTATTTAATTTTGAATAAATAAATATTAATAAAAAAAAGATTGTTATGTTGTTTTAAAATTGTTAAAAATAAAATAAAAAAATCTTGGAAGGTTTTAGAAATCGCATAAGGTGCGAAAGGTTTTTGTTTCAAACTGACCTTATATATCGGTTATTATTATCAGTACAATATTCCCCATAGCGTAGTGTCTGGGAAATTTTTTAGTCAAAAAAAGTTATATCCCTTTGGTACACGTATTCTTATATGGACTATTCACCAACTTTCCATCTACTATTTTTATTATTTACCTAACAACATTCTGGAATGGGCAAATGTACATATCGTAAGTATGGTGTGTGTGTCTTTTGTGAGATATTTTCACTTCATTTAGTGTAAATTAAAAAGTTGTCATTTTATCAGCCACCATGAAAATGAAATCTAAGCATACTCTATTTGGCTGAATTACATGTCATTTTCGTCATTGTTGTTGTTGGTGTGTAGAAAGGAATGGCTGGAATGATAAAATTGATATGCTCGCAATAATAATGTGAACGATTATATGGCTCATAATTTGTGTCAAGTTGTTATTGTTGGTTTTTTGATATTTTCTGTGTAGTGTGTATTAGGGTGGAATTTAAGATAATTTTTTTGGTAACAATACGTTAAAACCAAATATGGATACCGTAAACGCCAAAGTTCTGATCCAAATTGGAAACGCTCTTAAATCGAAATACAACAATTATTTTACAAAAATATTAACTGCAACCGTAACCCAACTATAAAAAAAATTAAAGCGGATTGAAAGACTTTTCAAAATTTAATTTCGAATATTATTTGCTAGAAGTTATAAGACGATTATACTTTTATACTTAAATATAGAATTTGTTATTTTATTTGTAGATCTTATGTTGCAAAATCCCAACGAGGGCTCTTTAAAATTCAAAATTATTTACCAACCTAATTTTCATACTCTCACAAAACATTTCATTGACGTTATTTGCTTGAGGCACTAAACAACACTTGTACGCTTCTGGACGGATGTGTTCGCAAACATACAGCTATTGCTGATGGTATTTTGGTTCGTCTTTGCGCTAGTAGTGGTGTGTGGTAATGTTAGTAATTGTTGGTGTATGTGTTTGCTTTTCTGCTGTGGTAAAATCATAATTGACTAATAGTCCTTTTGGCTAGATTATAAGCTTTATTCATTTATATTGATGTTATTTATCATCTATACTCTGAAGCAAAGAAAAAATGCAAGAAGTAATGGAGGAAAAATGATTTTGATTTATGATTTTTAAGAATTTATTTTTAAATTTCATTATTATTAAATTGTTTACAATGACTTTGGCAAATTAAGAATTTCAAATTACGATCTTAAATTTATTAAATAAAATGGCAAATTAAAAAACAAAAGAAATAGGTGGTAGTAAAAGGATTAAAGTCGGGCATGACGACTAAATGATGCAACAAGTTTATTTTAAGTTTAATATCTGGTAAGGGTTCCAAATCTTTTGTTATGAACATTTCGGAAAATCTGGAACGAAATCGCGGTAAAATTTTATTTCAGCAAATGCCAGGAAGGTGGATTTAAATGGTGACTTCTTGACCAAATGTGGTTCGATTTTCTCTCGCTATGACCGAATTTTATTAAAAAAAATTTAAAAGAATAAAATTATTTTTATAAAATTATTTTTGACCATACTGTTTTTCGTATGCTGGCATATAAGCATAACTCTTTATATTGTGCGACATTACCATAAAAAGGTAATAAGAATTAAGAACAGACAGACTTAACTACTGGTTTTATTTTAGTTTTCTTTTTGCGGCCCTTCATAATTTACGAAATACAGCTATTTGGCCCTCTGTGACAAATGTGTAATCTGTAATATAAGTTCATTGCCTTGATCAACAACCATTAAAGCCCTTAAAGAACTAATTAGCGCAAATTAACAATTAAAAAAATATAGTTCGGTCAAGCACGATCATGATATAACCTAAAATGCAATGTAAGAGATATTCTGCTAAGCGGATCATATTACGGGAAAGAGCTTGATCTCTATATGTGGTCGCAAAAATTTTTTACACTCAAAAAAATAAGTTAGTAGAAAATTTATTAAAAGGGGTTGAAGAAATAGTATATTAGTTTTCAGCAACTTTAGCTAAATTTTTTTAAGCAATGAAAAAAATTAAAACTAATATTTTACTACACGGGCGCCCCGGTAGGCTAGTTGGTAGCGTGCTAGCTTATCAGTGCGAGGGTCGTGGGTTCAATTCCCACCAGAGGCTCTGGTCTGTTTTCGCTACAACGAGTCGAAGGTTAGGGTATTAACATATAATTTGTAATTATATGATTAATAAATAAAAATAAATAAATACTACACATGATCAACACATTTTTCAGTTAGTGAATGATTACCCGTGCAGATGAGCTTTTTACATTTATTTATAGAATTTCGCATTGTCATTTTCCTTAGAGTGTGTTCTATATAAGCCTGTTCAAAACCATGAGTTATTTGTGGGTTTGGTGGTTCTTAAGGAGGCTGAAGACGACCTGGTCACTCGGGTCGAAAGTGTGCACTCCCTCTAGCACTGATCCTTACAATTTTTTCCATTTAATAAAAAAATTGTGATAAATATTTATTAGTAACATTAAATTATGATTTCGAGGCTGATAAAATTTAAATATACACAAGATATTTATAAACAGTGATCCTTTATGGAATTTAGATAAAATACACTTAAGGAAAAATTACGTTTCAAAACCGACAATGGTGGTTGTCAATTTTTCACCACTACGTTGTCCTTTTTGTAATAACGCCCGGTATAAAATTATAAATGAACGTTATGTTGTCAAATTGTCTGCTAATGCCAAAATTCTTAATATTTGACAACGCAGGTTTATAAGTTGTCAGCCAAGTGTTAAATTTGACAACGTAATACTGTCAAATTCTCTGCTAAAGCCAAAATTTAAAGATTTTTTCATTATTTTGGTTTAAGCCAGAGCGTGGAAAAGTACTTTCAAATATATTTAATCAAATGGGTCAAAGCCATCGAAATTCAATTATCTGAGGATGGTGAAATTGTAATGATCAACGATTTAAGATTTTCAATCAACGATAAATCGTTGAAGCCTGCGATGATGCCCAAATCAAAAAATTTTTAAAATCATGGAATCAATATTTCAATACTTAAAATGTAAGTAAATAAATTTTTGAGAAAACAACGTAGAAAGAATAGTAAGAAATATATATTTTTGTTTTTTTATAGCATCACAAGTAACATTTAGAAGATTGCCATATTTAAAGAAAGAAGATTTGAAGGAGGTACTGCCACCAGCAGGGCTGCTTGTGGAGTTCAGGGAAAAACTTCAAAAATAAATCCATGTCATTCTTAATCTTTTTAATCTTTTTCTAAATCATAAAGATAATTTAGAACCTATTTTTAGTTTAAATTCATATAAAACTGTAAATTTACTAACAGATGAGTATTGTTACAAAGAACATAATCCGAATTTAAGTTTACAAAATTGTAAATGATCTTGTCTTTAAAGGAACTTTGTGTTATTCAAAATAAAAATATTTATGTCTTGTGTAATCAAGATAACATTAAAAATTTTGATTCTCATTTACAATTATATGAAGTTAATTAATTGAATAAGTATACTCCTTATTTAATAACAATTTTTGATTTTATGACTCCTCCGTTTCATTTATATCCTATGAACAATGGAAAAAATTATTTTAGAATTAAGTTAATTTAAGTTTTCTTTCTTTGAATTAAAATATATACATTATTTAAAAAATATATATAATAAATTTGAATCGTTTTTATTACTAAAATAGATCGAGAACATGCTGATAGGGAAAGAATGTGAAATGAACGTAAATTTTTAAATCATCCAATAACGGTGTGACTTTGACACTAGTAGGGTGACAATTTAACACCGACACGTTGTCACTACGACACTGTGTTGGTGTCTATTTGTACACTTTTGTTGTCAGTCTAACAACGATATCGATATCAATAATTCGTTGTCGAATTGACAACGGCATGTACAATTTGAACACAAACGTGTTCTGTACACTATCGACAACGAATGTGAATGGTGTCATTTTTTCTCTGGGTGTAAAACAAATATGAAGCACAAAAAACACAATGTCTAGGGTTAAATGTTCAAAAAATAAATTAAACAAGTTATAATTTTACTACAAAACTTTTAGTGTTTTTAGTCTACTAATATTCAGCAACAAAGATTTATTGAATTTAGAAAGAATGTTTTATTTTAAACCGACCAAGTGTTAGCACAACTTTTACTAGCTTTTTTGTAAAAAGTCAGCTCGCTAATTTTCAACAGTACGATTTTGCTGTAAGCACAATTTTTCGGACAGCAACAACTTTTGCTGACTTTAATACATTTTTTTAGAAAGGGTCCAAATTTCCTTCGATTTTCTTGAAAGTAGCCTAAATTGACGGTTTTATATAATATTCACAAATGATAATCTCCCTTTTTGTGTGTGATAACCAATCAGATAAGGCCTATGAAAGATAGAGGCCTATGAGAGATAGTTCTAAATATATGAACCGATTCTCAACAACCTCAAAAGGCCTACAAAAATTTAAAAAATTAAACACTATAAATACTAGGCCCATTATTTTACATAGCACATCGGCTGATAAGTTCCCGGTCTAATAAAAAAACCACAGCTTTTTTGGTCGAACTCAATTTTATTTATCAAGAGTGATATGATATCTAAGATTTCGCTGTGAGCCAATTCTGGTCAAAAGGGAGGGTTCGGAAGCAATTCTAAGTATAATTGGTGCAATTTTGCCATTGTAGACTCCAGTGGTTAAAAAACAAATGTTCATGAAAAATTAAGCCTACACGTTCCTTTGTTATATTAAGTGTATCAGCTTTATTCTAGAACTTCTCTTAGCGGTTTGCCAAAACGGTTTTGTGGACTTTTTAATGTTTTCCGGTATAGCCACCTCTTTTGGAGACCAGAACGTGGCGCAGCATCGGTGTTCGTACGACCACGTTTTAATTTAGGAAACCAGTCAATAATGGTCGATTTTCCTGGTTAAGAGTCAGTATAACATTTATTAAGCCAAACTTTTGTTTTAACGCTGTTTCCTATCAAAACGCAATGTATTTTTTTATTGTTTTAAAACTAAAAAAGTTGTTTTACTTAAACCATTGTAACTGTTAAACCACACGTCAGATCGTCATACAATTTTTACAGCCACCTTTTGAAATTAGTACTTACAAATAAAAATATATTAATTCTGTATTTGTGGCGGCATTTTTGTTAATATTAAACATTTTTTAAAAATGTAAACAAATAAAGTTATTTTTTAATTTCCTAGTGAATCTGATATCATAGTATATGTCTAGCTCAAATTGGATCTGATTATAAATGGTGCACCAGATCTGCTAGATTTGATCGTGTCTAATTTGATCTTAAGTTTGTCCCCAATTCGGAGATCTTATTAGATCTGGTGCAATTAGTATGATCTAGTCAGATCTGATCTATTTAACAAGGGCGTGTAAGAAATGATTTAGTTGTATTCAGTTAAAAAAATGTTTGAATTTTACTTTTTATTTCGATAAAAAATAAATTCATTCATTCATTTCTTGAAATTGTTATAGGTTTTGGTAAATAAAATAATTTAAATCAAATCATCTCATTAATATTGAAAACAAACAAACAAATGCTCATCAATTCATATTTTTAAGAAAATCGGTATGTTTCAATAGATATAATACAGTATTTTTCTTCTAAATGGTTCTAAAAGCTTTTATATTTGTCTATTTTTTTCTGTTATTTTCCATTGATAAGCTTTGATGGTATTTTGGTTTTTCGTTTCATTACATAAAATGTATTTTTGTTTTTGTAAAACCAATTGAAGTTGTGCCAACCAATGACATTATTTTTTAAAGAAAAAAATTTTAGTTGTAACTATTTGTCAAGAGGTGGCGCATGAGAAATTGTATTCTCTCCATTTTCTAATGTAGATTTAGTCCCCACTAACCGGTAACAAAAATTTGTATTTGCCAAGAACTATGCTTTAAAATGTGTTTTTATGCAGTCCAGTGGTTAAAAAACTAGTGAAAATGTGTAGTTGTCTCTAAATTTTCCATACAAACTTAGCACAATTTCATAATATGTTTTCTCATATTTTTTCACTAGTCGCTTAGAAGTGAACATCATTAACCTCAACAATTTTTTCACCACTAAAATTTTTTTTCCACCAAAAAAGTTCTTTTCACATCTAAAAAAGTTTTTCACCTCAAAAAATGATTTCACCTACATAATTTTACTTCAAAAGTTTTTTTTTTATTATTTGTATCAAAAACTGTAGAGAAATTTTTTTTGGGGATGTTGGTGGAGGGTATTCAACAGCCGATTTTAGCCTTTTTTACTTGTATTTTTTTTGTAATCTTCAAAATGCAGATACACATAAATATATAAAAATAACAGATCTTTAATTAATCTATTTATGTTTTATTTTTAAATGAATTAAATTTGTATATAAACAAACAATTTCAAAAAAAAAAAAATTAATTAATTTTATAATAACAAATAAAAAAATTTATAAAACTCTAAAAAAGAGTAAATAATAGTAAATCATTATGAACATATGTTCATGGTGTTTTTATTTTTCAGATCGACGTTTTTTGCCGTTATTTCTGTTTGGTTAACATTTTTTGAGTTTGACAGTTGTGCAGAGCAGTCGATAACAATTTATTATGCAGCATTTAACTAAAAACAGTTTTGGCGAAAAATCATTATGAGAGACGAGGCACAATTTGACTTGGCTGGCTTTGTTCATAAACAGAATAGCCGCTATTGGGGAACAGAAAAACCTCAACTGACGTACAACCGGCCTTTACACCCTCGTATTTTGCGATAACTTTTTCCCGGTCGCATTATGTCAAAAAAAAAAAGAGATTTCGATTGGCCCCCTCGATCTTCTGATTTTTCTGCCACCGACTACTTTCTTTGGGGATACTTTAAGGATCTACGGCAACATTGGATCAATACAACTCGCAATATGCCAAAATGTTATGCAAAATATGGTTACAAAAGCACACATTTGCGCAGCGGCCAGAGGCGCCCGTTTAGCCGATATTATATTTCATACATAAATGTTATAAAACAAACTTTCATGCAATAAAATATTATTAAAAAATATTGTACTGTATAAGATTTATTCAAAAAAATCTTCGGGCTGGAATATAAAAATCACCCTGTATGAAAAGATATAAAACTTTAAATAAAACTGCGTTTACATTACGTTTAAAATCTAGTTTATACTAGTATCCAGGTTTAACTAGATTCGGAGCGTAATATAAAGGCAATCTAAAATACTTGTGTGTAAAAAACCATTAAAATAGAACCATTTATAATTTTTGCATCTTTATTTAAATCCGCAAATGTTTTGTAATATCCTTAATCCAGCAGCATTTATATACAAGTATACTCAATTTTACAGTTTTATGAATTTAAAAAACATGTTTTAATGTCTAGTTCTTCTTTTGTTTAGTGTTTTCAGTAAATTATTAATCGAATCGAATTTAAATACTTGCGTGAGCCGAATATACAGAATATACAGAATAATCGTGACAACTGAATTTATTTATATTGGTTGCAGCAACCGAATTATTTGGTTGTCGTAACTAATCCTTATCCAATTTAAATATATGGTTTCAAGCGAAATTCTATTGTATTAACAGAATGTCGGTCGTCACTAATAAATATATCGGTGGCTCCAATCAAAACTTTCGAAATTAAGAAATTCAGTTGTCACATGATGGGAGGGCAATTGGTGAGGATGGCGGCGATTAAAAAAAACTATGCAATATCTTAAAAATAAACTGTGAAATACTCGTATCTTTAAAATAATGCAGATCGAATAAATGAAAACACTAATTATGGTCTCGTTAGGTAATTTTTGTTTGTATTGTTTTTAACTATTTACTAGTAGAAAATCCTTTTTAGTACATTTTTGCACGTTTTCTTTGGTGCATTTAAGAATCCTTTATATTTTTAAATGTATTTTAAGTTTTTTGTAATATATATTTTTATTTTTATTTAATGTACACTACAAGTATAATGTTCACTTTGTATTAATGTTTGGAAAACGTGCTTCCTTCGTAAACTGTTGTATGCTTTTAAAAAGGATTTTATACAAAATTTAGGGGTTTTAATTGGTATTTAAAAAATATGTTGGGTACATAATAACAGTTCTTTGCAAAGATGTCGAATTCCGAGATGGTTAGAAGGTTAACTAAAACAGGATAATACACAATGTACTAACAATGTTTAAATTAACCCTCTTATGAGAGTTAAATTATTATGAAGGAAAACATGATTTAACTTTATTTATAAATTTTATAAAATTTCAAAGAATTAATTACGTTTACAAAAAAATAAACATAGTTTTAAATTTTTCAGGATATATGAGAGGTGGGTGTGTCCTTGCTCAAAATTGAAAAAAAATTTGCTTTATAAATTCAGAATGATCTAAGTGTTTCATATACCAAAAAATACTAATTAATTTTTTTCTTTTTACAATTTCTCTTAAATTTTCGAAAAAAGGAAATTTTTGAACTCTGCTATGAATTGGACCAGATTTGGCCGAAACGTTAAATTTCATAATGGTAGAACTTTTTTTCTTCTGTTATGACATTTATTATTTTTAGGATATATGGAAAGGACCCGAATACTTGCTCCGAAATTTTCCATATTTGAGATTTGACTAGCTTTCACCAAGTCAAGCAAGTGTGTTCGTAACTCTACGACAACACCTTCTATTTTTGGCCGCTCGTTATACAAAACACGACACTGTGCGTCATGGCGATGTTAATTAGCCGCCACTATCATTTGATTTGACACCGTTGGACTTCTTCCCTTGGGGATATTGAAAACAAAAAGTGTACGTTAATAAGCCAAGAACAATTCAGGAGCTAAAGGATGAGATAATACGGCACATTAACGACATCGAACCTCAATTATGTCTGGGTCATTCAAAATATCGACCATCGGATAGAGGTATGCCACCGAAGCCGTGTCGAGCATTTGGCTGATATTTTATTTTACATATAAATGCCATAGATCCTTCTAGCATAATAAAAAAATATTAAGATAATTCTCTGAAAACTTTTTGCTTTATGGTTGGACCACCCTTAACGTCAATCTTGGATTTTTTAATATTTTAATATCTCGAGCTTTAATACAAAATGGACTAACCGAGACTTTTTTGACAGAACTTTACACTTTGTTATTTTATTTTAGGAGATGTTTGAAAAGCGATTTTAAAACTTTACTTAAATAAAGAATTTTGCTTTGAACACGAAATCTAAAAAAAAATATATTTTAAAATGGGAATGGGATCTTGGAACATGGTAAAAAGGTGTTCCAAAAGGGGAAACTTTCCCCATATTGAGTACCCCGATACTTTTGGCTAGAAAACAAAAATATATTTTTCCTGGAGTATGGGCTACTTCTTTATTGAGTTTTCGCCAGGAACGTAGTAAAAATAACCGTATTTGGGTTAAATTCAATTTAGGATACACATTATTTATTTCGGCTTTCTATCAAGGTAATCGCCGTTGCTGGGGATTTAAGTGTTCGCAATCCCTCCTGGAGTGGTCTTTCGAACCACTCAACTCCCGTTGGCAATTACGTCAGACTCTTCGCTTCGCACCATCACTTGGCGCAACTAGTGAATCATCCAGCGCTTATTACGAGCGCTGAAGGTGATCACGCAAATACTCTTACTTATCGGCTACACCAAGAGATAAATGTTGGTTTAACGAGACTTGAAGAAATGCACACAGATCTAGAGATGAAGCGTTCAATAATTGGCGTTATAGAAAAAACTTCAACTCTGATCAGCTAGACAAGCAGGCCAATCTTCCAAGATAGTTAGATGTAAAAAGCTTTCTTACGAACAGTGAATTTGTGTTTCGAAAATGGAAAAAAGTCAATTTCGAGTGCTAATTAAACATTATTTTTTGCGAAAAGAACCGTCAATCAAATCAAGGAAAAGCTTGATAAATATTTACTATGGGGACTCTGCACCATCGGTGGTTTACTGACTTTCGTTGTTTCGATTTTAAATGATCAGTTCGATTTAAGAAAGCTGTCTGCAAGATGGGTGCCGCGTTTGCTCTCAATTAACCATAATGCATGGGTGGCAAAATTCCATGAATTGGGCTACGAATTGGTACCTCATCCGCCATATTTTCCTGATTTAGCCCCCAGTGACTATTTCCTATTTCTAAGCCCAAAGAAACGGCTCGGTGGAAAGAGATTTAGCTCTAACGATGAAATTATTGATCAAACAAATGCCTATATTATAGACATCGAAAAATCCTATTTTTTGGAAGGGATACAAAAATTGGAGAAACGTGGGACTAAGTGAATTGAGAAGGAATTTATGTTGAAAAATATTTTTTTGGAAAAAAAAACTGTTTCATTCAAAAAGTCACGGACTTATTTATCCGCCCTCGTAATTTATCTATCCCAACTCTTATAATGGACAGCCAAATATTTGTAGCTCCGATTGGTAATGAAAACTTTTTGGTCCGGAAAAGGCGAACACTAAAATAAGAAATTTTTTTTTAAATTAGAATAAAATATTCAAATGTTTAAATAGCAAATATATAAAAGAAAATTAAAATTAGTTGCAGTGCAGTAAGCAAGATTGTGAACTATAAATATGAATGCCAGGGATCAATACCGGTAAAATCTAAAAAAAATAATATTGAACGGAATATTATTTATGTAGAATATAAATATTAAATTAGACAGCTAAATATTGACTTTCACAACTAAAAATATAATTTAATATGAAGTCAGATATCGTAACCACCAAAATTCGGTTAGCAACAAATTCGGTCGTCAAAACTCAACCAATTGTCACCAAAATCAAATGGATTCATCCTTGAAGGATTATGTACCAAATTTCATCAATATATCTCTACACCCAGAAAACAGATTCGATTCTGCTAACCGAATTTGTTGTCAAACGGATTGTGGCGGTTACGAGAACTATATTTAAATTTCATGCAGTATCGATTGGCAAAAATGAAATATTGGGTTTTAAAAATGTTTGTTTTTAGTTGTGATTACCAAATTACTAAAATAATATATTACAGTAGCTACAATTGAATTTAAAAATATTCTATATTATTTCCAAATAAAACACATACATAATTATTATTTTTTTTATTATTAAAATAGGACTTTTTACAAGAAAAGTTGCATGTTCCGAAGACATTTGATTTAAAAAAACTGTATTTTCCAAACTCTGAATGTTTTCTACGCAGATTTAGCACATTTTCATAAAAGAGTGTAAAAAATTTTAGAGTTTCGGGTTGTGTCGAAGAGTTTCTCTGAATCTAAGGTTCTTCCATTTAAAAAGTATATTTTTGTGGTTTTAATACAAAAGTTTTTAGAATCAAATTTTTTTTTTAAGAAAAATTTCTTTGGAAAAGTAGCAGTGAATTGTTTTGAACATATTTGTATCTTGAAAAATCCCTCAGGCTTTTACTTTTATAAAATTGACAAGCTGCATCACGGGTATTGGTTGACAGCAACAGGTTTTGGGCATCCATTTCGAATTGTAAAACAATTTTGCTATTAGGATGTTTTTTTACACATGTGTTAATTGTTTTGCAGCTTAAAATACACAAAATTGTTGTAAATATTGAAAAAAATAGAAAATATTACTTACTCGCATTTCGATTTCCTATGAAATTAAATATTTTCTTTTTTTTATTTTTATTTTATTTTTTATATTTTTGAATTGACAATTTTTTATAAATTAAACATTGAAAATCTTTTGTTGCTATGAATTTTTAGGACTTTTAACACATTATAACTTTTGTTACGGTTGGGTCTACCAATAATTTATAAAGAATTTTTTAAGCAGTAATGGTTGAATTTCGCAATTATTGAATATTATGGCATTAATTTGGTTCTATTAAAAAATCAACAGCAATAAAAACAGTTTAATGATCTTATAAATCTTTTATAAAAGTTCTTTTAAGAAAATGCAGGTAGGTATGTTAAGATTTTATTAAAATTGATGGTCCCATATAACATTCACAACCCAAATTTCAACCAGATATTTATGATATTTTTTTGCCTAAATACTTTAGACCAATTGGAAAAGGACATTTCTATAAGAGATAGGTTGTGTAACCTGTAGGTTTATTGCCTGACATCTCTGAATTCTGATTCGATTGGTATTCTTTAACGTGTGTTTAACTCATTATACTCCAACCACGTAGTGGTGTAGGGTATAAATTGAATATTAGGATGCTAAATGGTAGATCAATTTTCATAAATTCAAATTGTAAAATTATTATAAACGTTTTTATTAAAACTTCCAAATTTTGTGTCGACAATGCAATATTTATGTACACATATATGAGATTGTGTTTTGCAAAAAAATAATTAAATTTTTTTTCTGTTGCCGAAACACTTTAATATTCTTTTACTTATCTTTAAAATTAAGGCACTTTCTAAAATATGTTGAAATGTTAATTTATTACCAACAACATTTTGGCATGATTTTAATTCTATTTTTTTATTTCTTTAAATTGCTTTCATTATCATCTTAATGTCAATGTCATTATTTTTAAATACCATATTTCTTTATCAGCATACTTTAAAGTATTTAAAAAGTTTAGTGTTAATACTTTGGGTAAACAAAATAGAAAAAATACATCAGCATTTTATTTGGTAAACAGCATTTGTCAGTTTTGGTGGGAAAAATCCATTTTAGCCAGATTACCAACAACCCATGGGATTTTGTAGTATGGTTTGTTGTTATATACCACTACTAGCTATTACCATCCAGGGCAGTTAGTAGGAAAAACGCGTATTCAGCACTCCATTTACACACTGATTCATTTACTTTTTTTTATCTATGTATAGAGGCTAAAACAAAAAATGAAGAAAACTTTAATTTTGTCGTTATTTTCCATCCACAATCCATTCATTCATTCATTCATTCATTTTGCATTTTAGAGACCATTATTAGGAAAAAAAAAACCACCAACAAAGTAACATAGAGATTGGCTATTAAATAAAAGATTTTTCACTGAAGATAATGCCTTCATGAAAAAGAAACAGGAAAAAAGTCGCTTAAAGAAAATTTTCATAATGATAGAAACACAGTTTAAACTGATTTTGGCGTTTGAATTTTATTTGGGTTTCTTTTTCCCATTCATTAAATTTACTTGTATATGGTGCGAGATGCAATTAAAATATACATTATTTTAAGACAAAAAAGGAAAGCAAAAAGTAAGAATAAAATTTTAATGGCAATGGTCAATATCGACTTTTTTGTGTACTATACATATTCTTGCAAGTGAGACTTAAATCTTATACCAATAACAAATAAATATGTTAGGACAAAATCCTCAAATTCCTCCTTGCATATTAAACTGTGCTTTTAATAAATAATAATAAATTAATATCTAAAAAAAATTAACAAAGTGAAGAAGAATCAATAACTTATTTAATTTTAATTATAAAATAATATAGAAATAATAGAGGTATGTTAAATGTTTAACTCTGACGACAACCTAAATATGCGACCCTAAATTGTGTAAATCTTTGTAATGAAATAGGTCAGTCGGTTTGTGTGTATTTAATTTTAAGGAAAAATCATTTTTTATTTTCGCGGTTATAAATGCGGCCAATTAAGTTGCCAAATGAAGCATTAACGAACATCATTTAATTATGTTGTATTTTTTGTTGTAAGTTCATCCCTCTAGCTATGTTCAAAAGTTATAAATTAGGAAGGAAATACGATTTTCTTTTAATCTAAAATGTTTTTAAGATTTTAATTAGATTGTATTATAAATACAGTTAAATTTTAGCAATTGTAATTAAATGTGGTATTTCGTTTAAAAATTAATTTTTAATAAAACAACATCTCTGAATGTATTTGTCTTGAGTGTGAATTTTCCAATAAAAATCTCAAATTCTTATACATGTTTTATATAAAAAATTAACCTTTTATGCATAAAAGGGAATCAGTATTTTATCTACAACTACCCAACTAAACAAAATACTTACTGAATAATTTAATTGCTCGCAAAGTATTGCTTAGTGTATTTTTACTACTTTTTAGAAGTAACTCGAAACAACATCCAAAATATCAGTTACTCATTGCTTCTAAGGCATTATTACTTTAAAAGTGCCGCTGGTGATGATCCTAGTGATCATCACCAGCTAAAAAATTCTATAGTAACCCGAGTTCAAAAGTTTACATATTATCAGATAAGTAAAGAAGAATGTAGTCTCATAAATCTAGTAATTATATGTATCATTTTTTCCAAATTCCCAAATATACAATTATATATAAGTCCCGAAGTTCATATAATATATAATAGAATTATACATTATTTTATATAACACAATTACACGAACAATGAAGTCTTGAAAAACAGGTATTATGTGTGGGTTCAAATCCTGCCAAGTGCATTGTTTTCAGACTCTATTTTTTTTAATTTTTTTTTAAATTTTTTTATATATTTTTTTTTTGAAATAGATTCCATACATTGTTGTTTAATAATAACATATTTGATTTGATAAAAAATTACGTCAGACCAGTTCTTTTACTCGAGAAGCCAAAAATTAAATAATCACTAATATTGGCTATTATAGAACTTTAAGTTTACATAAAAGTCCATAAATTGTGCAAGGCCAGATTAAATGCATTTCATGTATGTAATTGCATAGTTAATTGTGTATTTCACGTCAAAATTTTTTACAATTTCTTTTCATGCAGATTTATTATTTTTCAGTTGGTTTAAAAAATATTAAAAGAATTGAAAGATCAGATCTGAACAGGCCTAATTGGATCTAATTGTACCAAAACTGAGGACAATTTTGAGATTTATTTAGATTAAGTCTAGGCAGATCTAGAGTGCCGTATAAAATCAGATACAATATGTAATAAAATAAATAAGATTCAATAGGAAAAAAAGAAGTTAAAAAACCTACATTTATATACATTTTTATTTTTGTGCCTTTAAAAAGGACTCAACGGGCTAATATATGTTAGTTGATCTTTTATCAGATCGGGCACCATATGTGATCCTATTAGCCACTTCTAATCATATATGACCACAAAAATCATCAACATTTTCAAATTCCTCTTGATATGAACATATATAATTAGATCTTAAACAATTTGATCAGATCTACACTGGAAGCTAAATATTTAAATATTTAGATTAAAAAGAATTTTTGCTAAACGTTTTTCTACTTTTAACAAAAAAGTAGTGAAAATTTCCCAGTCTACTCTACTTTAAATCAAAATAAGAACAAATTTTTAAATAATTTTGTACAAAAATACCAAGCATAGTACTCTTTTAACAGATAGATTGTGAATACCACTAATGTGGTGTATATGCTTACAAAAATTATTTTCGAACAAGTGTATATGTATGTTCATATAAGTATGTCCATATTTCCTCAGTTCACAGATCCGAACATATATTTAGTTATATATGGAATCAAATATGCGCCAATATCTGATCTTATATGAAATTTATTAACTGGGGGCACTAATTTTTTTCAAGTTTAAGATTGACGTGATATTATATACAAATTATTGAATTTACAAATTAATATGGAAAATTTATAGGTAAATGTAATGAAAAATTGGTGTTCGTAATGGCAGGGTATAACAATAAAATATGATTACCTTACATTTTTGATTATTTTGTGTATAATATAATTTGATCGCCTTTAAGTATAGGGTCCGCCAAAAAACTTTTTTTTTTTTTGAAAATGCTATAAAAAAACTACTGAATATATTCTCAAATTTCTTTTTTTATTTGAAAGTACAATCCTTCCGGTTAATAAGGAAAATAATTTCATTCAAATGGCTGCCTCGGCTGGCCATGCAGTAGCCTACACGATCGGTTCAATTTTTAAGGACATTATCGATTGTGTGCAGCTGTATTTCACCAATGGCTTCACGAATATTGTCCTTTAAAGCGTCAATTGTCTCTGGCTTGCCGGCGTAACACTTATCTTTGACGGCACCCCACAAATAATAGTCCCACGGTGTCAAATCGCAGCTCCGAGGTGGCCAAACGACATCAGCTCTGCGGCTTATAATGCGATCTTCAAAAACAGCGCGCAAAACATCGAGTGTAGCTTCGGCTGTGTGGCACGTAGCGCCGTCCTGTTGAAACCAAATGTTGCCAATATCCTCCTTTTCAATTTTTGTGAACTAAAATTCGTTCAACATGGCCAATTATGCCTCTGGACCAAAATCCGCACCAAACAGTTACTCGTTTTGGGTGCACCGGCTTTTCAATGTATGCGTGCGCGTTTTCTGTGCCCCAAATGCGACAATTTTTCTTGTTTACATACCCGCCAAGATCAAAATGAGCTTCATCTGAAAAGATGACATTGAAAAGATGACATTCTGCAACATTACCATGATTTTCAAAGTAATGTCGCAATATTTCCCAGCGTTGTTCAAGCGTATACACAACCATATTCGTATACACAACCATATTCGTTCAGCGGAAGGATAAAACTAATTATCTGTTAAATCAGACACTAAGCTACCATTCACGAAATAAGCACTAGTTGAAAAAAAAAACGTTAGATGGCGGACCCTATACTAGGGTGAAAAATCATTAACAAATTCGATTTGCTTATTTGCGACACATTTAATCACCCACAAATAAAAAACATGATTGCAACATGATCATTGCTACTATATTATGCTTGCTGCATTCGGGTGTGATTGTTACAATCATTTTATTGGTTTATAAATAGGTTCTAACCATGAATATGGTCGCTACCATAATTATTATAGTAAATGTTTTAATATTGATTGGCTGTAACCATATTGTTGTAAAAAAATTCTGACTATGAATAAATATGATAATTACGGAATTATGAAATGCTAAAACATGACTGACATTTACAGTCATAATACTGTTTTCCCTAAAAAAATTGTATCCTTTTTATATGGCATGACTGGGCCATATAAAAATGATCATTTTCACCTGGGGGTTTTATTTTCGAAAATGGCTTATAGATATAACATAAAAATTTACACTAATTAATTCATTATCGAAAAAATTCTTTGTCAAAAAAATTCTAAAAAAGATTTTATATTTTTTAATTATTTTCAATAAAAACAATAATAATTTTTTTTTAAATATGTTTATTAATGCATTTTTTGTAAAATAACGACTTTCGTGAGGAGAAAGTACTCAGAATGTTAATAAAATGATTTTTTATAAAAAAAAGTTTGTAGAGTTGTTTTGTACGAAAAGGTTTATGATACAAAATACTAGATTTTTAGACATTTTCCTAAGATTCTAAGGACTTTTCTGAAAGAAAAATTCTGAGACTCTAAGGACATCTTAAAAAAGACATCTTAAAAATTTCTTTGAATCTAAGAATTTTTCTATTAGAAAAACTCAAAAGAAGTCATGAGAAGTATTCTTCTTTAAAAAAGTCTATAGAATCAGAGAAGTTTTCCTGAAAAAGTCCCTAATATCAAATTTTTACTCTAGAAAATATAAAATTTAAAGAACTTAAATATAAAATTTAAAGAACTTTTTCAAAATTTCGAATCATAATATAACTGCAGGGACCATATTATGGTAAAATTATGGTTATTTTAATATCATAATATGATAACTATGTTATAGTACGACTATTGTTGGCACAATCATTATCCCAAAAATATTATGATGCTCTTCGAATATGATTACCCCAACCATATTTTTGTCATTACTTAAAGCAGTTTAAAAATAGCCTCCGCTTTAACATTGTGTTCAAAAAAACTATAAGTTTCAATAATCAAAAGTGTCATCTATTCTAAGGGTTAATAAAATTATTGTTTTTTAAATTTAGTGCATTAAAAACTGACATTATCATTGTTTTCCAAGAAATTACAATGAAAATGACATACTTTACCACATTTTAGAATATCGCATATAACAAAGTAAAATTTCGTAAAACTAAAATAAAACAACAAAAAGAAAATAGTCTTTAGTGCATATTTACATAGAAACCACGAAAAACTTTTGTAATTTCCTTCACCTAGAAAGAAAGTCGTAAATCAGCATTTGACGAAAGTTTTAAAAAACAATATAAATTGAAAAATACTTGAGAAAATACTTGAGAAAATACCAAAAATTGCTTAACTACTAGTTAAAGTTGAGCATTAAGAAAATCTTCCCATTAAATGATACGGTGTCAAGAGATAATAAAATAAAAATTCTTTTAAAAGTCAAAAATTAAAAAGAAAATATACACAATATTTTTTTTAATGATGATGATGATGAAATTAGTAGTTAAAAGTATTTTTGATGTAAATGTAGGGTTTTTAATTTTAATTTCCTGTCAAGTTTTTGTATATAGTACCCTACGTAATGGTCCTTAAGTATGTTTCGATTATTTTCGGAATACTCAAAATTATGTGAAACATAGATTTTTTTGATACAGACTCGAAATTTAATTTAAACTGGATTTCTATTTATATGGTACTGTATAGAACAACTAGATTAAACTAGATTTCGAACGTAATTGAAACAACATTTCGTATTGAAATAGTTTTAGTTAATGTTTTTAAAGATAACAGTTTCTTGTTAATACACATCTTAACGAAGATCCATTTATAATCCATAAATAATTTCGGTAGTACACTAAATGTTGACCTAAGCCTGACTTTGATAATTGTACCTGATTCTTTTTTTTTTTTTTATTTAACAAATATGTTAAAAAAGTTTTTGTTTTATGAAACTTTTTGCTGAAACAGCAAAACTAAATTGTTGAATTGATAATTTCAGTTCTCTTGTAATTTACCTCCGCATATTATTGTTATAAGCATTATTATTTTCCCATCATTATCAAATGCAGTATATACAAATTATACGCAATTTGTACAAAAAGAAAGTTTCCTCTTTTTATTTCTACCACAAAACTTTTGCACGCATTTCAAATAAGATTTACTAATTTAGTAAAGAAATGCATTCGAATCGTTGTTATTATGGAAGACAGTATTCAACAGCATTCCTCTCAAAATTTAACAAAAAAAAAAAAAAAAATATTGTAGTTGAAGCTGAGCTAGGAGTATTATTAAAAAATTGTTTATTTTGAAATGAAAAGAAAAAAGTTTTGTAATCTTTTTAATTTTTTGTTTTTTGCACTTGAAATTGTTTGTGAAATATGTTAAACTTTTTTTAATGTTTATTAATGAAAACTTTATTTGTAGCACAAGTTGCATGGTGCAAGTAAATATTTAATTTGTACCCGGTTCATATTTTTATATAAATTCTGGCATAAAATTTGACTGAAGGATATTGGATTAAAGTTTTGTAGGTTTTACCACAGTTTATAAAACATAGAATTTTGATATGTAAATATTGTATCGTTGTTTGTTATGGTAAATACAGACAAGAAATTTAACAACATTTCGGCATCAAATTTGGTTTTGTACTCCTACTATAGATTGAGTAAATTTACACTATGTGTGCAAACGAAAAAATACACAAATTTTTTGTAAGTTGGTGCACAGATAGTGTGTGAGAGGTAATTGAAAAAAAATTTTTTTAATTTGTAATTTATTACTTTGTGCGTAAAAAGCTTTCGTTAAGAGTAAATATACGAATGAATTCACGTAACATACCTGGAAATCCCAAAACCAACTTTTTCTAATTTGAGCCCTACGGTATTTTTGCTAATATTAGCAATACATGTCTGCCGCCGTGTATTACAATAAAATTAGTAGAAAAAATTAGTTGCCGCTATTAAATTTTAATTAAGTCTTTCTAAATATTATTAATATTAGTACAACGAAATTAGGATAAAAAATTATTAAGCGATACTAAATTTTAGTAAATTTTTGTAAACTACAATTCAAAATCGATTTGCTAAAATCATCATCTAATTTTACTAAAAATTGTAGTAAAATGGATATAGCAGGTAAGCAAAAACCTGTTTCTAAACATTAGTAAAATTTTGTACAAAGTTCATTTAAATAAATTAGCTCTAGTCAACAATAATTTTTGATTAATTGTATAATATAGAAAAATATAGAATAAAAGAAACGATGGAAGAGTATATGCATTATTACCCTGCAAAAAAAAGTAGCAAAAAAAAAAGAAAAAGAAGCAGTGATTTTGATTCCGCTGTTGTGAAAATTTGGATCGGAACCAATGATTTTTACATAGGGATTTCATAGGGTCGAAGTTTTATTTTATGATCCTTTTTCATTGAATCTAGTGCTCTTCTTATGGTTTAGTGAAAAATTAAATCTTTTGATGTTCCCAAATAAATTTTGAATTTGTAATTTAGATTTTAACAGGACATCTGTAATCGGGCCTTAGCCTCATTTTCACAAACTCTTGTTAACTTGTTTGGAATTTAAAACATTTGTTGTTGTTTCCCATAAATTTGAGTTTGACTGTTGGTTAAATTATAAAATCTGGTAAATTGTAAGTAAAATATGAAAACAAATCACTTAAACTTAAAGCATAGTTATAAATGTCAAATTTATATGGAAATATCTAAGATTAATATTTAACTTTGGTTGTTTTTAAAATAAGTTACCCGTCATAGATTTCAAAAGTGTTAAATTTCATTAAAAATCAGATTTTTGGATGTTGCGAAAAAGAACTGCCTTAGAAGAGAAAAATCAGGTCTAAACGATACTTTGGAATCAATGAAAAATTAATTCCTTAAGAACCACTTCTATTTATTTTTGCTGGGTAATTTTGAGAACGACCTAATTGATAACTCACAATTTGCTTTGCCCATCAAAATGGTGGCAAAACAAATCAATATATGTTTGCTAAAACGATTTGCATGTAAAGCCATGCCAAGCTTTCCAACGAGGATTTTTCAACTTTATTATACTCCTGAGCAGTTTTCCTTGTAGAAGAGTATTTTTTATTCAACAAGTCGATTTTCGGGCTTAAATGGATGTTCTATATTCGACCATGAGGTGGGTGTGAGAAGTATCTTCGTTTCCGATCCCATTTTTCAGTCTGTTTAACATTTAAAGCTACCGATTTGCATTATGGAGTTTCTTGTAGATTCAAACAATTTCGTACGAAAGTGCAATTATGCAAATGATTTGTTCCAAAGGAAAAGATTTTTTACTAATTTATACAATCCTTAACTAATACCTTGGCCCTAAGGCTCACGAAAAACTTACATTTACCAATTACCAACTTTAAATTTTTAAGCCAAAAAATATTTTTTCGAAAGTGGATTAAAAATATGATGTGCTGGCAGATATTTTCAGTTTAATCATTTTGCAACATATAATTAAAATTTGGTATAAAAATCTTTGAAGTTTTTTTTTAAACGTTTACAATGTGTTCCAAATTATTGCTTTGCAAAAAAATCCAAGAATAATTTATATAAAAAAATCAAATAAAAAATTATAATTCTATATAGTGGTAATGCTGTAACCCAAAAAAAAAAAATATTCATTTATACAACTGAATATTGTACCAACCAGTCACCGATAATTTTTCTTTATAAATTCAATTTCGGTTAATTCTGCAGAATTTCGGTTAGAACTTTATACATCAATTGAATTTATTTCAGTCCTTTAAAAACGTGATAAGTTAAATTTGTTTTTTAATCTGATTAAATTTTCAACGAATCAATTCGTAAAATTATCTTCGTTGAATGAATTATTTGTCACTATTCAAATAAAGAATTTGACGTTTACTGATTCCTTTTAAAAAGAATCAAATGAATTGACTACTTAACTATCTTCTGGAAAAACTGATAACTTAGCGCGCAGGTAGTTCTGATAAGCTGGCCCGCTACCAACTAGCATACCGGGGCGCTCTTGAAAATATTTTGCAACATTATAGGTTTTTGTGGACGTAAAAATTTGTTCGATACTTCACCAAAGTATTTTAAATCGATATATCACAAAAATTGTATTTATAGGTTTTGAGTTATTCAGTAACTTATAACTTATAACTTTGATAAATGATTATTCGTTTTTGACCTTTACATTTTGTCATATTTTATTTAAATATCAAAATATTACCATATTTACAAAATTTTAATTTCCCAGGTGAAAATGTTCCATATATGCTCGGATGCGTAATTTGAAGGTATATGGCCGTATTTGCTCATATGTGGACATATATGAATATTCCTATATGGTCACATATGAGTACTTGTTTATTTTTTCAACAAAAATATTGTTTTTTTATTAAAACTAAATGTAAATATTATACTTCTATTTACATTTTTCTAATGAATTCATAAATTTTGAAGAAATTTAGGAATTTTTAACGAAGATTTAACGAACAAATTTCGAATATTCGAAGAATATCTTATTTTTAAAAATAAAAACAATATAATCCATGTATCACGTTAATTCATTCAGTTTAAAGCTACTTTAAAATTAAATTAAATGTATTGTTCAAAAATTGAATTAATAAAGAAAACTTATAAAAAGCTTAAACATTAATATCAATTAAAAAAACAGTCTTATTTAGCGATTGTGACTTTTCGCCAATTTTTTTGGCTCTATTTATATTAAGGTACACATGTATGTCTACAAAAATACGCACCAAGTGTATTAATAAGCATATTTTAATTATAAATTATCATTTTGTGTTTACAATTAGTATTTTGTGCTCAAAAATAAATATTTATTATGAAGTATGTAAATGTACCAGCATTTAGTAGAAATTATAAAACTGTCAGAAATGGAAATATTGCATTTGAGAAAAAATAATATAAAAAAAATTAATTTATTTAAAAAAATAACGTTAGATTATCGAATTTAAATGCAATCATTGTAGTGTAATCATGGTATATTGTCTTATTTTTAAAGATACCATGCAATTTAGTAATTTTTGACTTTCAATGATTTAAATGATTCCTTATTTTTGCAGCCTGTAAAAATTGTAATTATCATGAAAATTCGTGGATTTGGTAGTTGCGTTAGATTGATTAGGATATGCAAAAGCAACATCAACACTAAAGAGGTAATTTTATTTTTTTAAGGATTTAGATTTGACGCGTTTCTTTCTGCCACTAGGCTTGTATAATTTGACGACAGTGAATCGGGAATTTGCATCGGTAGTTGATTGATGCCCAATTAGTATTACCACAAGCTTCATATTAATTATAAATTCATTAAAAAAGTCCTAGATTCTCAGTTTTATTTCCCATATAAACATTTTGTACACTCTAAAAAATGTTTGTAAATAAACTACAATAAAATGGGTAATGTTTTATGTAATATTACGAAAATTCGGTAAATATAAACAAAAAATGCTTAAAAATGTTTTGTACACACTTTCATATACAATAATACACACCAGAAGTGTTTTTAGACATAATGTGCTTAAAATTAAACACTTTGTGCCTAAAATTAGTATTATTTTGTTAAATTAAAATTTTACGCACACATTTTGTAAATATACTAATTTTGAATGGTAATAAAAATTTTGACATTTGGAAATTGGAAAATATTAAAAAATAAAAAAAGCTAAAAAAGAAAATTAATTATTAAAAAATTTATAAATATAATATTTGTGAATGTTGTGAATTTAATTTCATGATGACCATCATGACAGCACATACCCATTCAAAATATATTATGTATTATATTTATAATTCATTATTATTAAAACATACATACATGAAATAAATTTATTCTTTCAAAAAATATTTTTCTGCAGTTTAATTTAAACCATACGTTGGTAAATATACGCATTTTTTATATATAATTACGCATATAGAAATGTATTTTTAATGCGTATATTTACTCTTCAAATAGGTTTTTTATGCAGAATTTTAGTAAATTTTCGAATTACTTTAAAAATTTCATTTAATTTTTAAGCACTTTCAATGTGAAATTACCCATTATGTGTGTACCAATTTACGCATTATGTGTGTACTTTTTTTCGTTTACGCACACAGAGTAAATTTACCCAATTTATAGTAGCAGTACAGTTTCCTACTATAAGTTCGGTAAATTTCAACAGAAATTTATTTGAGTGTAGGCTTCCTTTACAGGAGATACTTTTGATTATATTCTTTCTTCTTCCTATATTGATTGCTTTTATTATAACTCATTATTAATAAAAACTCATACTAAAAAGAAATTTATTATTTTTATTAAAAAAAAAAAATAATAATAATTTGGACTGTTTAATTTTCAACAGGAATTTTACGCATTTATAAAGGATTTTTACCCATTTGATTTGTACATTTACACGTAAAACGTGTTTTTTACGCACAAATTTGGTAAATTTAATCTTTAATTTCAAAATTTAATTTCATTGTTACACACTTTCAATATAATTTAACTCATTTTTGTGTTCACCAACTTACGCCTTATGTGTGTATTTTTTCATTTAAGCACACAGAGTAAATTTACCCAACTTATATTTAGTAGGTGTACAGTTTTCTACTATGAGTTGGGTAAATTTCAATAGTAATTAATTATAATGTATAATATCAAATTTCAAATTCTTATTGAAATAAAATAGCGCCCTAACAAATAAATTTGAATGGTTTTTATCGGATGCCAACCAATTTTTCCCTGGTTAAATTCAAAACTGCGAACCACAGTTTCAAGAAAATTTATTTCAAAATCTCTTCAAGATGTTTGCTATAATTTTTGTTTCGGTATAACATAATATGAATTACTTTTTTTAAATTTCTTTACTTTTTTAAAAGATTTATAACCCAAAAATTTTTTTACACATGGTAGTAATAAGCCAACAACACCAAGAATATATTTCAAGTATGTGAAACAATCAAAGTTACATAAAATAGCAACAAGAGGAGAAATTTAATGGCAAAGGAGTAAATCTTTGTTATTTTAAAAAATTTTATTTTTTTTCTTCTTGATTATAAAAGTTTAACAAAGGAATTTTTAAGGTAGTAGGATAATAGAAACAGAAAAATTGCAGCAATAAAAAATGTAACCAACAGACGAAAACCCAAATAGAAATATGTACCTAACGTTGTAATGTAGAGATTATAAAAATATGTTAAAGTATGTTAGATTTTATTGCCAACATAATAAAAGTTTAAACTAAAAAAAATAACATTCATTATGCCTAAGGGAAATAAATGGAAAATGTCTTCATATTAACTTCTAGGCTTAAGATTAATATAAAATGATATTTATTCCTTAAAATTGGACAAAAAGGCCAAAAAAAAATATTAATATAACCAAAAATTGAATTTGCATAAAAATTCCGTTAAAGTAAATGTCACAAAGCAATTTTCTTATGAAAAAACAACACATTTCAGATATAACCTCTAAGGAATATTACAATGTTTTATGTTTTATACATAAAATACTATACTAAATACTATTTACGGAGCGTGACTAAATATATCAGTTTATTCTTAGGAACAAGTTAAAGTAGTAACACAACTTCACTTAAGCTTGATGCGGTATGAACGACAGTCAAATTAACACCTAAAATTAGTTGTATTTCTTAACTTTTACCTACTTTAGCTAATTATGTTTAAGAGCCGAGTTATGAAGAACTTTGTGATTAACTTTAAATATAATCAATTTTATTTCCATTAAATTTATAAAGGGACAATCTTTTTTAGTTTTAAATAAATCTTATAGCTTTGTGAGGGCTTATATAATTTTCAAAAACTTTTTTAACTATAAATAGATTAGAAAAGTTTTAAGAAAACAAAATCCTTACCCACAGTGTTAGTAAGCTTAGTTGCCTACAAATGTGAACAAGTCAACAATTTAACTACAACAGCATCATAGTACACTCGGGATTACTGAATAAGATAGATTTACATAACCTAACTATTTGGATTGACACATATAACGACAGAAGTCGCCAAACTCGTTTCTGTCTGCAGACATTGTGATTTACCTAGTTGCCCAAGTTAAAACTAAATTAATAATCCCCATTTCACTTATATTCTAGATCCTGCACTGGAAATGTATCATTCTCTCACATCTTTGAAAATCCTGCTTATATTGTTGAAGTTTCTGAATGCCTTGAGAATAAGGTCCTAAGAAAATCCTTTAAGATCCTGCGCATATCTTTAAAGGCTCTTGGAGATAATTTGACTTATTCAAAGCCGGAAGAGAAATTGTGCCATCCCAGGCCACTATACTCCCTTAGACGCAGCCCAACAGAGGAAGCATGCCGTCCCATTTTGTATTTTCCCCCAGGTCACTGTCGTCCTCTAATCGAAGTCATCAGAGTAAGCGTGCCGTCCCAGGTCGATGTCCTTCCTTAGACGCAGATCAACGGAGGAAGTGTGCCGTTCCTATTTGCTATCCTCCCCTAATTGATGTCAGCAGTGGGAGCATGCCATGCTAATCGTTGCTCACCGTTAGACACTACTCATCATTCTTCCCCAAAAAAAGTCAACATAGGAAACGTGCCGTCTAAAGTTGTTGTCCTCTTTCTAAATATGTTTTTAATAATAAAATACAATGATGTGTTAAATCTTAATAGAAGAAGTCTGAGCTATCTCGAAATCCAGAACATTAATTTATATTTGGAATAATGATAAAAATTAGTCATTTTTGATATCGCATTATTTGTTTGCTTTGAAATAACTGAAGTTATTTTTGAAGTTATTTCTAACTGATTAACAAATTTTTTCAAAGTAGTGCAGAAAGTAAGTTGGCGTCATTACCATTTGGCAGTCCAAAATCCTTCTTACCGCTTATAAACTGGGATCTTAATACTATCCATTTTTAAATCACATAGAGTGTGTAAACATTTTATGTAAGTAATAGTAGAAACAGTTTTTTTTTTCTTTTCTTGATTCAATTTACTGTCTTAAACGTTATGCACAAGTTATAGAAAATGTGTAAAATATGAAAAATCAAAATTTATTGTACAAGCTCCAGTAGATGAACTCAATAAGAGACATACAAATGTAACAGAAAACACTAATGCAATTTGAAAATAATTGAATTATAGAAAATAACCCAATGAAATAAATTTCTTAATTTTTTTTTCAAAGAATTTATTAGAAATTAATTTATTTTAGAGTTACACAAAAATATCAACTACCGATGAAACAAAATTTTTATGTGTTATTTTTCATTTTGACAAAAAGTGGAATTTGTTATACACAGAGAAAACAAACTCATTACGAACTATATGGTTCGGTCGCAGCTACAGAAATTATGCAGATACAACAAAATTTTGATTTCGATTAACATATTGGATTACTGCAACCAAATAATTAGATTGCTGCAACTAAACCATTAAGTTAGTTAAAAATGCATCGCTCTATTTGTAATAATCAAATTTATTGGTTGTGACAACATGTTTAATTGTTACAGCCGAAGGGTAGTGAAAACTTTATCATATAGAAAAATTCGGATAACTGTTATACAAAACAATTTATTTAATTTAGTGGGATATCACTGATGACGCTTGTTCATAGAAAAAGGCAGAAACTGATTTAAAAATTAAATGGTGTTTAAAATTTTTGGAAAATAACGGCTTCTTAGCTCAATCTTACAAAAATCAAAAATTTATTTGATTACCAAATTAAAATTTCGGTTGCTTAGCTGTAACATTAAGTACATATTTGATTAAATTAAATCAAAAATGTCAAAAAAAATAATTAAAATCAAATTTTTTTTGAATTAAAACAGTCTCTACATTACTGACAGACTCACTCTAAACCGCTTAAGCTAGGAAGCTGAAATTGGACATGTAGGTTCCCTTTCTGCCGTAGATATCCGCTGATACGAAATCATGGGAAAAGTCTCCCCCCTTAACGGCCTGCCCAAACTCTTGGCAAGAAACCTGAAATTTTTAGAACGCGTTACTGGAATTTGTGCTAATTTACCGATAAAGTATATTTTGGCATTTTAAATTTGGTATTAAGGTATCTCCTCCTCAAATAAGTTGGGTCATTTGGAAAATCCGACGGGGAGGGTCAATAAAATGAAAATATTTCCCCTAGACAGCCTGTTTTCAAAGTATATTTGCTTATGTTGGCCGTTTTAGTAAATACTAATCATTTTTTGAATCCACTGGTCAAAAGTTCCAAAATAGTAAAAATAAAGAAAAATCAAAACTGTTGTGGTTATTTGACGACAATTGTATAATTGAAATCGGTTAATTAAAAAACTTGTTATACTAAAAACTAACTGAAAATGTGCTAAATTTTATGTTAATTTTGCTTTGAATCTGTACCAAAGATTAGAAGACAAATTACACCATTTGGATCAGCATACATAGTTCAGAGGGTCAATTCTCGTTCTGTGATAATGTGAAGTGAAAAAAAACTTTTCATTTTCGTTTTCATAAGCACTTTTCACTCGAACTTTTCACAAATACATAAATTGCGATTCTCGTATGTATTATGAAAAAAATGTTTCATTCGCACTGTACCCATGAAACTTTTGTAACTGTGTTATCCAAAATTTAAAGCAAATGTCAAAACAGAGAAAAACGTAAACAAAAGTGAATTAAGTTCGTAAAATTTATTTTAAATAATTATATAAAAATATCTGGATTAATTGTATTATTGGATATTACTCAAAGAATTCCGGATGAACAAAGGTAAGACAATGATGTTACAAGCATTTCATTGCAGTAAATAATTTAATAATTTATAGGAATTTTTTGAGAGTGCTGAGACGCATACTTCGTGCTGATCACAATCCATTCAAGATGACAACCGACAAGCACTTCATGTATTTATATCGGCTTACTTTAAGTGAACTATATTTGGTGCGCGTATGAAGTCTACTTAAAAAAAAAAATTCATAAAGAATATAAATAAACTATAAATAAATATGCCATACTTTTGCCATTTTTCACTGTCGTTTTGGGTCGCACTAAAACTGTTAAGGCTCGCCGCTAATTCGTTACACTTTTCGTCTCTAAATTTGGCACCATCTGCGGTTACAAATCTGTAAATAATAAAAGTGTGATTATGGTTATTAAGCTACTTACTTATCGTTTGCAATGTCCACATGTTTTTCTCAATAATTAATTAAATACTCCTTTTGGCTTTCGCTGGCACGCTTTCCTCTTACAATCTTCTCCATGTTTTTTCACTTATATATAGTCTGTGTAAACAATTTTTTCATATGAAAATATTTTGACAGTTGTTTGCACTGTTACACAAAACAAGAATCGCCAGTGCTGTGCAATCGTGAAAAAATCTTGTTTCGTTCCACTTTTTTTTTCATATGAAAACGTTTTGATATTTCTTTACATTTTTTCACAGAACGCGAATCAAAAGTAGTATGAAAACGTGAAAAAACTTTTCATTTCACCGTTTCACAGAACGAGAATTGACCCTCAGTTGTATAAAATCAATATTTGTTTGCAGTGCTATATCTGTGGCTTGCAACTAAAATGGCAAATATTTACTTTTGGTATAATTTCAATTAAAGGTTTTTAGAGATGAGTTCTGGGTTAAATTTGACATTCACTGTTTTAGCAAAATAAAAGAGAGTAAGAAAAGAAACTCAATGCAACTGTTAACTTAAAACAGCAAAATATTGGCATTGTCGATTAACAAGATTTCTATAGCTTAGAAAACATCAGAACGTATGAGTGTTATACATAACACTCATATAAAGTATTCGCAAAAAATAACAAAAGTAAATTTTAATTAGTTTTTCAGTATAGATATATAAAGTATACAGGGAATTTTTTAAAACAACCCGTAAAATTCTAATTATTTTATGAAGTAATGTGTAAAAAATATCAGTATTATATATTAATTTAGCAGTTCTATTACAAAAATTGTTCTAGGTTACCTGCATTTACATCAATTTAATGATTTGATAATTTTTTTTATAACTATATTATTCTGACAAATGCATTTCTGTTTTAAAATTTGATGTATTTTAATCATCCTTTATATTTTATAATTTGAAATTTACGGGTTGCTTAAAAAAACAACACATCACATCTGAGTTAGGGAATATTTTTTCTGAACTCCCTGTAGATATACGTATATGTGTTATTATTGCTTTAAGATGTTTGAACCGTGGGAACAAAATTGTAAATCGAATATTTCAACGGAGGTTTCGTTGCTGAAACAAAAATATTCATTTGTCAAGAAATTCGGTTGTTATGATGAATCTGTTGTCTCTATGCAGACTATTTTGTAGTTTGTAGTTTAATAAAGAAGTTTTCGGTTCCATTTAAAAATAAAAAACATCCATTTATTTTTCAAAAAATATTTATATTAATATTTTCCACATTTGTTCCAAATGAATTACTATCATGTTGGATTTTTTAAAAAGTGACCAAATAAATTTAATAAATCAAAAAAAAAAAGAAAAGCAATATAGAAAACGACTTTTCTTAGAGATTTAAAATTCAATTCACAAAAATACAAAAAAGTTTTAAGCAGAACTGGAGGATTACAATCAAATTGCAATACATGCAGTGTGTTATTAAGATATTGCCCATTACAATTTCAAGTTATTGTAATTCAAAGGACTGAAACTCAATTACTGCAATGAAACTGTAATTCAAAAATCTCAATGATAATTACTTGTAATTGTAATTGATAATATCTAAATTACACATTAAGTGTAATTGTAATTAAAAATGTTTAATTACAAATCAAAAGTAAGTGAAATTGTAATTTAGCAACAAATAATTATTGTGCTTTTAAATGAAAAAAATTCAATTACGTTTTTTAAAATATTTGAAATTTTTGTAAAATAGAAATCCTACTGGTTTTTGCTTTTCGATTATAACATGGGGTCTAAGACCCCATAAAGTATTCGTGATGCTTATGAAATTTTAAGTCGATCTAGCGATGTCCGTCTGTCTGCCTGTTGAAATAGCGATCACTGCACGAATACACCATCGGGATTGCTAATTTTTTTTAAGTAGACATCCTCTCGAAAATTTGTGTAGTCGGTCCAGCGTTACCTCTAATTTCATTGCAGCGACTGGTAAATAAAATATTTTTTTTCATATTTTTCCCCATTTGCCAAGAAGTAAATAATATTTATATTCACCTCAAAAATTTTTTTCAGTACTAAATTTTTTTTTCACAACAAAAACTTTTTCCACCCAAACATTTTTTTCTAGCACAAATTTTCAAAAATTTTATGACCTCAATTAATATTTTTCACCTGAATAATTGCACTTTTAAACTTTTTACATTATTTGTATAAAGTGTATAAAGGACAGGGATGACAAAGTTTGTACTTGGTAGTACTATTAAAGTCTTAAAAGTACACCTTTGACGCATTTGGTAGCGTTACAAATGTTCTGTTTTTAATTTTTTATTTATTTATGCCAACTTTTGTAATATAGTTGCTTTCACAGAGAAAACAATTTAATTGTAACAGTCGATTTTCTTGCCAACCGAACGGTTGGGTTGTAGCCACCGATATATTGTTTGTCACAACCGATATTCGGTTAATACAACAGAATTTCGGTTGAAAATAAATATTCCAATTCTACCAGTAAAACATTTGGTTGAGAGAACTAAATAATTCGGTTGCTGCAACCAAAAATATTCAGTTAGCAAGAAATTCGGTAGCCACGATGAATCTGTTTTCTCTGTGTTAAAATGATGTTAATACTTTTACATCGGGTGAAAAATCTGTTGGACTGGGCATAGGTGGCGTCACTAACGAAAAATACATATGATTCTTTAGAACTACCAACCTTTAGATGATACCTTTCAAAGTTTAATGAAAACTATTTCATCAGTTACAGCTGTTCTAGGGACGCTACTTTTGCAATTTTGAAAACAATGGATTCCAAGAAAATTTGGTGTGTTGATTTATTATTGTTTTTTAATGGGGGAGAACACCGTTTAAGCCATAGCTTCGCTTGATATCTGTTATTTGGACTCTGCTCCTTCGAAACAAATGTTAGGAAAGTGGTTTGCTGACTTTAAACGTTTAAACGGACTGCAAGAAATTTCGTGTGTTGATTTATTATTGTTTTTTAATGGAGAAAAACACCGTTCAAGCCAAACCTTCGCTTGATATCTGTTATTTGTACTCTGCTCCTGCGAAACAAATGTTAGGAAAGTGGTTTGCTGACTTTAAACGTTGTTGTAAAAACACTCCGAACGCTCTGGTCGCTCAAAAGAGGTTGTGATTTAAATTTTTTATATTAAACTTACTCTAAGCGTCAATTTCTATTAATTTCCACTTTTTTATTTTTTTGGTTCGAAAATAATAAAAAAATACCAAACAGCTGATTTCTGAATCATTTTTAAAATTTTTTTAATTTTGCGTATAAAGAAGGTCTAACAATACAAAAAATATTTAAAATTAAAATTCCATTTGTATTTAAAAAAATTTTGAATAAGAAAAGATTTTCCCCGGAATAGCAAGTTCTTAAACCAAAAGCTTTGCTGCTTTAGAATTTCACTACTAGATGATAGTAACAGATTAACGTATTACCAAATAATATAATAGTTGTCACTATTATATTAACCATTAATATTTTAAATAACTATATTAGTCGTAAAGTTTGTTGTGTAGTATATTTATATTATTAAAAAAAAAAATAATATATATGTAGTATATTATATTATTTTTTAAATCGCTTTGGAGGGGGGGGGGACAGGTCACCCTCATCCACCCAGAATCCGCGCCGATTTTGAACTCATGGTCGTGGAAAAAATACAATTTTTAAAACAAAATAATGGAATTCTTTTATTTTTACAAACTTTTTGTTATAATTTTGGTAGTATAATATACATGGGACTAATGCATTGATTGGACTAATTAATTGATAATTTCATTACCATTACATTGAATTAATAGTAATAATTTAAGTAACTGATTTCATTGATCAATGACAATGTTTTTGAATTTCATTACCATTAATAATGCACCAATTAAAAGAATCCATTAGCATTTTTAACCGTCATTTTATATGTTAATATTTATTTTAATATTTATTTATGCGGGTTAACATTTGTATATTTTATATTTTGTTTTATTATTTTCTTTATAAAGCTGCTTTAATAATTTTCAAATCGAATAAACTTTCTTGTTAACAAATGATTTTTCAATCAATTATAATTAGTTTTTTATGCTTTTGTGCTATTTCATTGCCATTAGTAATAAAATTTGTAATAGAAAAAAATTTAATTTCCATTAAATGGTAATGAATTTTTTTTCATTTGCATTAGTGTGAACTAATGGTAATGAAATTTCAATGGCAATGAAAAATGCCCAAGTATGTACAATAGTATATAGAGTATAAGATCATTAAAAAAGTTTAATTGTTTCGCTAGAGTATAAGCCTTCCTTCAACAAAAGTTTTGCTGGGCTAGCTGATACAGAGGGCTAAAAAATACAAAGAGTTAAACTCTTTCATGACTATAAAGTGGACTGTTAACTATCAGTATCTTAAAGAAGAAATTATCTGTGTTTTCAATAACCAACTGAAAAAAAAAACGTAAGCACAGAATAACAAAATATAATATTTTTCACACATAATTGATTTCTCTTGTAGATGCCGTTATTCGCACATGCAGAGATGGACAATCTTTAAGTAGTATTACACATTAAAAATAATATGTCTTTAATAAGGTTCTGTTAACATTTTTGTGTAATTAACTTATATAAAAAGAAATATGTATCTTAACTGAAAAATTATTAATTCTTTGGTATATAAAATTAAGTCCAACATTAGGTATATTTCTAATACATTGAACAGGTGATTTGTAGATATAATTTTCCAAGAGTTTTAACTTTAAATTGATTAAAATATATTTAAACAAATTAAATTAACATTGAACGTTAATTTAAATGGGAACTTGTCAAAATGCTTAATCTATTTCTTTAAGAAATCGGTCTTACGTGTTATTGGTTGTTCATTACATATAATAATATTTTTTTTATTGTTTATTTTTTTTTAAATTTGTTTACATACATTACTAACTTTTTTAGCTTTAAGACATGGTATGTAACTGAAGTTTTTTGAAAACAATATTGCTGTTGTATTTGTAAAGTTCCTGTTTATTTAAAATTATCACCCTTACTATAAAAAATTAAAAGTCGATACCAATTCACATATGTTGACTATTATTTAAAATATCGTACCGCACACAATATTTAAAATACACCTTTGTGGCTGTATGAAAAAAGTATTTTTTTTTTTGAAATTTGATAACATATAATTTGATAACAAATAATAGTATATTAAAATTTGTGTAATTGTATAAACTACAGATAAGAGAAATAAATTATAATATAAGAAACATAAATTATAATGGAAATAAATTAAGTTTAATAAATTAAGCTTAGCCAAAAAGTGATTTAAGAAATAGATAAATCCGTTTTGGATTTTGTTTAATTTAATTCCACTAATTGCATTTTTGAAAAATATTAATTTTCTCTTTCACTTTTTATTGGCGAGTGAGTTAAATTTAGATGCAAATATAATTTATTTCAAATTAAGAAACTGAATATGGAATTTTAACGAAATAAATAAAATCCAATAATAAATCCAGTGATTTTTTTTGTTATTTTTATGCCTACATATATTAACATTTCTATTCAAATTAAAAGTTTTCTCTTGGTAATTGTTTGCTTTTATTTTTCAAAATATTGTTTTAGTTTTTTTTTGGAAATTTTAATCTTATTTTAGAATATTTTGTTTTGGTTCTCACAACAAAATTTTTGCTTAAACCAAATTAAATTTTAACAAAATTTCAAATTTTAAATAGTTTGGTTGTATGTTAGTGTATATGTAATTTTGGTTGTCATAACAACATTTTCCCAGCATGTCCATTATTCGATGTTTAAACATCACGCTAACATGGTTATGTAGAAAACAAAATTGCTTTGTAATCGTTTCGACTCTAAACTCTTAAACATCTGCATCTCTGCTATGCACACTTCCTGTTATATTTACAAAATATTATTCACAAAATGTGATATATTTTTTTTCTTTAGGTTGTTTACACTCGTGCATCCCTTTAGCTTAATTTGATTATAACTTGTTTTCTAAAATTACTTTAATAGTCTTATTTTGTTATTAAATGATTTTTTTTCGTTGACCAAAATTTGTTAACAAAAATGCAATTAATATTTTAACTTTTGTTATTTAAAATTTAAATTGTTTTTTCTTATATAAATTAAATATATAAAACCGCAATAAATGGAAAGAAATATTTTTTAATATATCCACTGCTGCAGCTTAGTGATATAAAGCCTTTCTTATGTTTCGTTAAGTTTTTATATTTTCCACATATATGAAAGGTTACATATAAGTTTGTCATTTAGTTTTTATCACATCGCAATATTGGTCAAAGACCCTATAAGGCATGCTTTTTATGTAATTATAAGCCGATCAGCCATGTCCGTCTGTTTGTTCGTTGAAATGGTGATCACATCGTGAAGGTGTAAGTGGGTTGTTTATTTTTACCCTGATTTATGGTTATGCTCCGGAGCAGTTTAGTGATAAAAATGAGCAAAATCAGTTTAGCGGTAAAAAGTTATAAATGTTTCCATAAAGTTATAAAGTTTTCCATACAAATTTGTGTATTTTAGTAAAATTTCATTTTGGAGGTGAATAATTTTTAGTTTTCATCTCAAATATTGTTGTTCCACTCAAACACGTTTTTTCATCAGAAACTGTTTTTCACTTAATTTTTTTTTTACAATAAAAATAATTTTTACCTTCGTTTTGAAATAAAAAATTTTTTTTAACCTCGGCATTGTTTTGGTAATTTTTTTTATTTTTCTGTTACAAAGATATTTGTTGATACATATGTAAAATAAAACCTATAAAACTGAATTGATTTTTCTAATTTTTATTTCATATTTACGTTTTTATCATTCAAATCTTTATTCGGAAGGTCCAATTTTTGATCAAAACATCTGGCATTGCTAGCGGTATCTAGTGAATTACTCGTGTAATGTTGGCTTTCAAATCTTGAATCATAGCTGGCTTACTAACGACGACTTTTGACTTCACATAACCCCAAAGAAAAATACATCACACGATCTAGGCGGCCAGTCGACAGATCCGGAACGCAAAGTTATCTGCTCACCAAAATAATTTCTAAATAAATAAATTTTTGCGCCCGCTGTGTGTACCTATCGACGCTGATTTTCTTAATACAGCTGAATAATTTGGAAACGTTTTTGCCGCGTGAGTCTTTTCAGAAAGTAAATTATCAAACAATACTGAATAAAAATAATATGACAGTTTGGCACCGGTCGCGAGTGACCTGTGAATAAAAAACAAATGAAAAAACCCTATATGAGTAACACTTTACTCTGGAGGGTATAAATAAATTCAGTAAAGCCAAATTCAATGCTTCTAAGTTAAAAAATGGTTTGTCATTAATACAGTATAGAGTATTCAAAAACCGACACCGAAAACCGATCAACCGGTTTCTTTATTTTTAAAAACCGATCGGTTTCTTTTTTGTTCGGTTAACCGGTTTTTTTAATTACATCACCAACTGGGTTACTTGGTCTCTTTTATTTTTTCCGAAGACTTATAATCGTTTGTTTAGATTCCGATGAAGACTTAACTTTGGATATTCCAAATTCAAATAGTTTAATTTCTGATCTAAATAACACAACAAACATTGAATCCTAAAAAAGAGACTGTACAAAATCATCTATCAGTATATGATGATTTCATATATCTTGATATATGCGACAAAAGAACTGAAAAGTTGGACAATTTATATAATTATCTTATGACTATTTGTCCAACAACTTCTATTAGTGAAAGAGTATTTTCCACTTCTAGCTTTATCAAAAGCAAACAAAAAAATCGTCTTAAAACGAAACATTTAAATTGCATATTATTTCTAAAATATTATTTTAGAAGTGAAAAATAGATTTTCTTTTTACATATTTAAGATGTAATATTAAAAAAACTTATTTAATGCCAAACGTTTTAAACGTTCAAATTACTAACGTACCTAATTTTACCCAATTTACAAACTAATTGATCTCAATTCATTTGATATGAATATAGTTTTATAATATTAATTTTTAAGATATTATATTAAAAAATATTAAAACCAATGAATGAAATGTTGAAATGAAATACAATAAAAAAAATTTTTTTTTTTCAAAGAATGTATTTTTTTATTTTTATTACTTTATATATTAAATTACTGTTTTTTTTACATAATTAATAAATTATATAAGCTTTTTATTCAAATTAAAAAGAACCGAAAAAACCGGTTGACCGGTTTTTTCTGCAAAAATTATATTTTTCGAAGAAAACCGAAACCGGTTTTTTCAAAAGGCCGGTTTTTTGAATACTCTAATACAGTATTAATTACATTTATATACATGGGAGTTACAGAATACTTAAAACAAAACAAAACAAAGAAATATTAATACTGCATCGTCAACATTTGTGGCCCCACGAGGTATCCAGCTATAAAATGCGAATGAAAAGCATTATAATGTGATAAGTTCCTAAAGAAATAAAAAGTATCAGAAAGAGCAAACATTATAATTTAAAATTACCCTAAGGGAAATGTAGGTTCGATTGATCCAAGGTGATAAAACTGTGGTAGATAAATGAGGGACATGTCACAAAGCTGGTGTAAAATATAATTCAGTATCTGAAAAAGTGGTAATTGCTGTAAAATTACAAGTGCTCCAAATATTGAAATGGTGGCAGAACATTGACTGGTTCTTTCTGGATATATTATGAAACTTAAGAGAAATGAACATAGCACCAATGTGGACTAAGGGAATTAGCACTGTCATAGTAGAAATAATGACAGATCACGGAACTGGTTCAACAAATTTTGCAGTGTATAAAAGAATGTCAATCGGTGGCGAAAACCCCAATCCCGCGACTGTTGCAAAGCTGACATAATCCTGAACTGATTTAAACAGAACCGACTTTGTGACTACAGAAATGATCACAACACTAATCTAGTTGAAAAAGAAGTGATTACGCAACTGTTTACATAGTGACATATAACCGCATTAATTCAAAATGAATTCAATTTGCATGAAGAATTGTCAATGACAGGCAAATTAAGCTGCCGACGACTGGCTAATAGGTATCGATCGACGACTCTTTTCCCTTAACATTGCTAAAATTTTATTGCAAAATTCATCAAACTAAAATATATAAAAATTATTTTTCAATTAACTCCATTATGGACACGTTTCTTTTACACGGCTATAAACTTGAAAATGGCTGTTTATTGAATAAAGTGGGATATGATTTAATTTAATTTATATTAAATTACCTTTGTTTCGATAGAATAATTTATTTTATAAATTAATTCGTGATTCGATCAACTACAACAATTTTTGTTGGAATGATTTATTAAAAATGATTCATTGATTTATATTAATTCAAAACTTCTAACGATCACAATAATTGCATAAGTGTCGAAAATTCGCGAAATTTTAAACTGAAAGTCGCTCAAACACTCTACCCTTCGATACTATTCTAACCAATATGTTTATGTTTGTTATTATAAAGATTAACATATCTATATAGGCCCGTAAAATTATAGCTATTTTTTTTTTTTAAATATTAGATTTTTTAAATAGCAGTTTTTAAAGGGGCATCTAAATTTTTTCTATTTTATCAAAATGTGTTTGCGGAAGGTTAAACTAACATTTTCTGACGAGAATCCTCAATACTCCTCGAACGCGTTTAAGGAATGATATTCGAGTCAAATTTAATTCATTTTGAAAAAGGGAATTACAAAACTGATTCTTTATCCTCCTTATTAATACATAATAAAAGTTAGCAGCCACTTATGTTTTTAGCCGTAGAAAAGCTGATACTGACTTGAAAATATTTGAAGTCTAAACATTTTTCTGAATCAAATGAATTTTTTGCAGGATAAGAACATCTAAAATTTTGAGAACTTCTATTGGACAATATGGTTGAAATCAAAAAATAAATATTTTTGAACATAAACGCAAAACGATCTTGTTGAATTCACACTAATTCGAGAAGATCTAACGTTTTTGATTTGCGAAATATTAATTTTTAATTTGTTTAAAGTACTCTATTTTTATAAAAACATTGATTTATTAGGAGTAAAATTAATTTGCATCTGCAATTTTTATTCGCACAATGAAAAAATTGTGAAAACTTTTGTAATAAACATTGCAGGTAAATTCAGTGACTGGACCTTATGAAATCTTTCAGAATCACGTTCTTAATATGAAACACGCGGAAGAAATTTTGACAGGTTACATGCTAACTAATTTTCGTTTGCTCTGTGACATGTTCACTTGCAACAGTCAAGTGATATGTCACGAAACTATTAATTCCCTACAAGTTCTGCAACATAACGCATTGTAATTGATATGTAACCTGTTTTTTATTAATTACTTTTCCTCAGTCCTGTGGTATGTACATTTGAGCCAGTTCTGTTGCGAATTCACTTACACCAATGCAGTGATATGGTACCCTACACAAGGTCAGCGATATGTCGCAAGTAGCTTAAAAGGTAGAAATTGCCACATCCTATGACAAGCCCATGTTAAAATTACCGGTTACTTTCATATAAGAGAACCAACTCGAGGACCGCTTTCTGCCACAAAGTTCTGGTCACGTGACTTACTCTGTGACTGGTCCATTTCCCGTAGGGTAAATATTCGTATATAAGTTATACATGGTGAAAAGCAGTGGTGCATTAATTTCTTAGAAAAAGCAATGTCTTCATACCAATGTTGGCAACCAACACCGGTTTTATACCGCTTTCAGTTTAAAAACGCTTCCGAATTGATAACCGATATCAAACAAATACCGAAATCGTTGCCCATCATACCAGTATCGTTCCGGCATTCAATCGGTTTTTAACAAAATCAGCTTTTTACGTTTTTATCGGCTTTTGTTAAAAAAATTTTGTATTGCAAACTTTTCGTTCGGTTATCAATTATTAATTCTCTAATGTCCAAGGCATTTTTTAAGCTGAATATCATTTTTTATTAAAGCAATTGTATTTCGTCAATAGAAAGTGAAAGTACGTAAAGTCAAACTTTCGTAAATTTGAAAATATTAAATTATTAAAACAGAAAATATATTTAAAATATCGTCAAACTTTTATTAATTGAGGATACCGGAAGAACACAGTATCGTATTTAAATAGTTTGTAAGAAATTGAAATCAATTTCTTGATTTCAATTTCTCTCAACTTGCAATACAATCACACTTTTTTACTAACACACTCACAATTTTTGAAATTGAAAACTTGATTGTATTCAATTTCTCATTCAAGCCGTGAGTCAATCTGAGAAACAATTTTAACAGCTGATCACAATTCTTGTTAATAAATTTCCATGTTTCGTTCTACAAATACTCTGCCACAATATAACGATGCCACAGTAAAACAATATGTACTTTTTTCCTTGATAAAGACGTTTTGGAAACAAAATCGTATTCAAATTGAGTGCAGCCTACGTCACAGCTTTCAATTCGAGAGACTTTGACATATAGTATATGAGAAAAATTGAAAGCAATAATCTTGTACGTGTAACCGCAGAGTAAGTTAAAATAACACAAAATGTCATTTCATTTAAAAACCGGTGTACTTACTTTTCATTTAAATCAAATGGCTTTTGTTATTTATTTTTAAATTGTTATTTAAACAACTGAAACAAATTCTTAATCAGTTAAAAAAATTTAAAATTTTATTAATAAAATGTTATTTTTTGTTCGGTTTTTAATCTACAAAATGTACGTATATCTATAGACATAATTTGAATGAATGTACTTGCGTATATATGTGTATTTATGAAGTTCTTGTAATTTGAATTGAAATAATTCTATATATAAACAAACAATACAAATATTTTTTTTTTTTTTTAACAAAATTTAAATTTGTAACCACCAAATCATGTCACTAGCTTCCCCATTCGAACCATCCCGATTGCCTCAAAAAGCCCCTAAGTCGGCCGATATCTATATCAGCCAAATCACCCAGGTCCTCAAAAAAACATGAGCCCAAATACAGTCCCCTTCTGCGAGCCAGGGCAGGACAAGTGCAGATAAGGTGCCCCACAGACTCCTCACAGACTCATTACGGACACAAGTAGGTATATATCGGGCCTTGACAGTGACAGCATCCTGTGCGTGCGCTTCCTATCAAGACGGGGCCAAATCTGTCTGGAACGAATACAACCACGGACAGAGGCCCACCTATCTCTTGCTAACCCATAAGCACTCTCCCACAGCCGAAACTTGCAAGTGGCAAGAGGCATGCCCACAGATACCAATTCGTGTGGAATGTGTAAGGTAGTCCCCAGTCTTGCAAGCTCGTCTGCCCTACAGTTCCCTGGCATGTCCCTGTGGCCCGACATCCAAATAACATGGATAGATTAAACGGTAAAATATTTTTTTTTGTAATATTTTATTGCATGAAAGCTTGCTTCATAACAATTATGTATGAAATATAATATCGGATAAATGGTCGCCTTTGGCTGCTGCGTAAATGTGTGCTCTTTTAACAATATTTTGCATAACATTTTTGCATATTACGGGTGTTATGCTTCAATGTCCAATGTTTTTCTTTAGCATCTGGCTGGTTGCCGTAGACCTATCGAAACGGTCAACGGCATAAAATGAACGTGCTCTTTCCAAATATATATACTTCCCGTATACTATTAATATAAATATTAGAGATTTTTTAAATATAAAAATAATTTTAATTATATTTTTTTTTAAACTTTTGCATTTTCTACGAGGGTTTTCTTCGGATCTTCTTTTAAAACAACAATAATCTCAAAGTCAGTGTCTTTCTGAGTAAAACAAGCTTTTATTCGTGAAATGACAATGTTATAGTACTTTTCCTAAACAACGAAAACCCGATTTCGATTATATGATTCAACAAAATGAAATAATTTAAAGTACGAACTATTTTTTTAATTACGTTTATTTTTTAAAAATGTTTACTTAATCTACTACGTTTAAAAGACAAATCATCAGTTTCACGTTTTAGTGACCAGCAGTAGCGGAAGAATTCCAAGTTAGAATGCAAAAAATGTATCAAAAAAAAGTAACAGTATTATTACAAAAATAATTTAAATAACGCCTTATTTACAATGATAGAGTACTAAACTATACAGAGTGGATTTTCTTTATTTCTTCTTCGCACTTATGTCTTGTTTGTATCATACTAGCTCTTTTTTAGTACACTCGTATAATAAGTCCTAGAGCTAGAAGTGTAATTGACCTAAGTTCCTTAAGTTGGTTTTGGCAAATGCCGAACTTGAGTAACAATCTAAAGTAAAAAACAAAAAAATTTTAATTTCTTTGTTAATTGAAACGTAAAAAATAAAACAAAAGCCAATTTTAATTGGGTTTTAACGGCGGTTAGTTAGAAAAAATTAAAAAAAAAAATAGTTTAAGGAATTCTAATATCTCTTGATTAGAAAAAGTATTATAACTTTGTAAATTTTTAACCGATTTACTCGAATAAAAGTTTGTTTTACTCAGAAGGACACTGATTTTGAGATTATTGTTGTATTAAAAGAAGATTCGAAAAAAACCCTCGTAGAAAATGCAAAAGTTTAAAAAAAAATAATTAAAAATTTTTTTATATATAAAATATCTATACATATTTATATTAATTGTATACGGGAAGTATATATATTTGGAAAGAGCACGTTCATTTTATGCCGTTGACCGTTTCTAAATCGGTTAAAAAATTACTGAGTTAGAAAAGTTTAAGTGCGCCAGTCCAAAAAAATACTCTTTTACCCATATCTCGAAATTTTGAGGGTATATTGCAACTTATAAAACCGGTTATATAATACACTCAGCTAGACGTACAACCTACACTAGGTAATTTCGCAAGTTCTTTTTCAGTGTAGTACCGTGATATTATTATGATTATTATTATAATTATTATTATCTAAAATATATGGTCATATATGACCATGGACGGCCATATACCCTAAATGCATGATGATGTTAAACATTTTTAACATTTCGATTCCTTTTTCGAATTCTTCTTTTTTTGCACTTAATTCACATTAAAATGTGGTACCGTTCAAAAGGCATTTTTTAAGGTTATTTCCTGGTATAATTAAACTTTTTTAAGATATTGTTGCAAAAATTTTAAAAGTTTTTGTCTACTGTGTAGTTAAGAAGTAAACCATATTTAAATTATTTAATTTAAGCTGACGCGTATTTTTTCTTTTTTTAATATTCGGATAAATACAGCTAACATGGCCTTAAACGAGTTTTCTACTACTCTTTTTTGGTACTTTTAAAACAATAATAATATTGGATTTTTTTAATTAAATTTTTCAAAACGTAAAAAATCGAAGTCAATCTAAAACTTAAGTTTTTTTATATTGTTAGATTAAAAAATTTCGTATTGATCACTGAGACACGGTTTCTGAAAATTTTTAATCTGATTGTGAATGTATCAGATAAGTCAGCATATAATGAGGCAGTATTTTAATTTATTTATTTTTGTTTATACATAGGCAAATTGCCACCTTTGCGAAAAATATATTTCATTATTATTATGTAGAAGTTATATTTTAGTATATTTTTTTATTAAAAAATTTAATACCGCCACTGTTAACATTTCCTTTAACAAATTTTAGTTTTTCTTTAATTGGGAGCACAATGTGTAGACTCTCTCTCACTCACGTATACAAATACCAAAATATATTACATGAATAGTACATAAACCACAATTGACACATTACAATTGTCTTGTAAGGATAAAACACGCGGCATAAAAAATAATGAGAAGCAGAAAATCTGCAGTGAAAGAAAAAGCAATAACAACACTAAAGAAGATACGACGATGAAGAGAAGTAGGATAAGAGGGCGAAATATATAGCAACCCAATAAACATTATAGCAAAACTCAAGAAAATTCCAAATTTCTAAATATTACAAAACAAGCACATAAATCTTATCCAACATGTATTCTATTTTCTTTTTTTTATGTCTTCCTTATTAAAAAAAAACATTAACTAGGAACGTGATTTGAATAATAGAAAAGCTTTTAATTTATATAGAAAAGTTGAATGTATTTTTCAAATTGTTTTCAAATACAACACGAATTATATTTTTTAGAAATAAACTGGAGATTTTCTTCCCATATTAAAAAGATATTTTGATTTATATCTCAGGATTGTTTATTGGGTGGAATACAATATAAACACTCATGCAAACACACACACTCAAACATTTGAAATACCAAAAGCTCTTCATAAAGGTAATAAAATAAAACATAAAAAATGTAAAAGAAAATAAGGAAAAACTGGCGGAAATAAAGCAACAAGACTGACACACAAGGCATAAAGGCAGGTTGAACGCAAACCAATATAAATCTAAATCATCCAGCGTGTGTAAGAATTTAAGGAAACTTGCAACGAATAATTTTTGTTTGTTAAAAAAATTCATTAGGAAAAGGAAAAAATTAAATTATTAACAAAAATTTAACGGTTTAAGGAAGGAATTAAAAAAGATAACACGTGCGTATTAAAAAAGTACGTTTTGAAATAAAAGTGAAGAGTGAAAATACAACCGGTTGTAATATTTTAAATATCATATAATATTATCAAGAAAAAGCAATAGCCCTAGACTGGGCCTTATACAAATAAAAAGAGCTTAATTTTGTTAAAAAGAAAAACTCCTTCTAAGAAAAGATTAACAACGATATCTAGTGTCTAGGTTAAACAAAATTATACAATTCTTTTTTTAAGAGTTAAAGGAACAAAAAATTTTGTAAAAAATTATATTGAATTCTAAATTTAGACAAGTGTTCATAAATTTTTAATGCCAAATGTAAAGGTATTGATGTCATACTCCTGATAATATACACCAAATTTAAATAACATAACAAAAATCCGGATAAATATCAAAGGTAAAGCACAGCGTACAACAAATTTAAAAACTTTCACAACAACATTCAGAAGAGGTATAGAGACAATGTTGCCATAGTTATGAATTCTTTACATCATAGACCTCAGACTATCATGAGATATCGCAGAATATATTTTAATACGCATTTTAAATTTAAATTAGTAAAAAGATTGAGAGTGTGAATGCCAACTATATAATTTGACTCAAATTTTTGGAAGGGTCTTGATTGTTTTTTATGAATAAGGCGAAAAATCTGGAGTTGATTCTGAACGACTAGACTAGTTTCAAATGTGGTCTGATTTTCTTTAAATTTTAAGGCATGATTTGTAGTCTTATATAACATGCACAAACAAAATTTTAACAATATAAATACGGTTTTGTATGTTATGTCTAAATATTATTCTCTATGGAAGGTGGATTTGAATTTTAACCGATTGAAACCAAATTTAACAGTGTTCGTCCTAGAGCTAATAAAATATATGTTTAAAATTTTATTTAAATATCTTTATATTTGCGACCTGTAGTCTAATTACAATTTTTTTAAGCAAATACCAAGAAGGTAGGTTTACATGTGACTAGGTCGCAATATGGTTCGATTGTCTTCCAATTTGAAGACGTGATTAACGGTCCCATATAGAATTCACAAAACAAATGTCAGCCAGACATATACGGTACTGTATGCCGTAATACCATTAAAGCTCAATGCAGAAATGTTCTTTCTGTACACTTAGAAAAAAAAGTTAGTGAAAATATTTATACACGGTTTTGAATCCAACTTTACAATTTCCTTACTGATTTTTAGTAATATTTACAAGTTTTTGTTGATAGTTTAAAAAATCACTTTATTAATTTTTGAAAACCGAGTTGCTAAAATAACCAAAAAAAATAAATATATTTCCATTAAAAAAGGAGATATTGTTAGAAATTTAATTTCTAATAATGAAAATTTTTACTAACAAACTTAATTTGCCTTAACGTTCTAATGCTCTTTCTCCTGATATCGATAATATTTATACTTTGCATTTTGAATTGAACACTAACTGTGCTTAATTTGAAAAAATCGCTTATATAGTTTCGGAGTCAGAAAGATATTTGTAAAACGTGTCCTGACGGTAGCCTGTGTAATAACTCATTTTACTAGTTGGGTCCTCAGACTATTACCAGTAATATTTACCAGAAAGTAAATGTATTGTTGATGATTTTTTAAATATTTTTTGTTTTCCAAATTTTATTTTTCCAAACTTACGAAAGTTTGACTTTACATCCTTCTCGCTTTAAAGTCGCTCATGATAGAAAAAATTTTTGGAAATTATGTTTTTTATCTGTATAATATAATTTCTTTAATAAAATATTCCGATTTAATCGCAAAATACTTAAGATCGGAAGACCACTTTTTAGCGGCCTTGAGCATTGAGAGGGTTAATATCCAAGCAGGTTTATTGACATGAAAATAAATGCTATCTGCTATAATATAGAAAAATATTGAAATATAATGGATTTTTTTTTTAGTTTTTAATAGGAAGTATACATTTTTTACGCTACCAAAATATGACAGCGCTATCGTTGACTAATTAACTTTTTCTTAGTTGCTGACACCAAGCAATCATTTTTAGTTGAGCTTTTTAAAAATAATCAACAAAAGTCAAACTGATTATTTGAATAATATAGTAATTTAATAGTGTCAAACAATTTAGGGATGAAATAAATTCCTGTATTTATGTGTAAAGTTTCAACCGAATTCCGCAGAATAAACCGAAATTCAATTCATAAAGAAAAATATTGGTGACTGCCACCTGATCTATGAAGTTGGCACAATATTCGGTGGTAAAAATTTATATGTTTTAAGGGTTACAGCAATACTATGCAAAGCCAACAGATAAAATTATGATTCTTTTTAAATTCAAGGGTAAAAAAACATAGGCAAAGCAATCATTTGGAACGCATTGATAAATATTTTTTATATATGCAGAAAAATAAATTGCCAAACGAAGTGAAAAGTGTATTTTGGTTCCGACAACCAATATATTCGGTTAGTACAACTAAATTCAAATATAATTGCTGTATATTTTAGGTGTTGCATCCAAAATTTAGTTGTACTAGCCAAATTTTGTTGCGGAAACCAATATTCAGTTGTATCAACCGATTTTAGTCGTAGTAAGCGGATTTCAGTTGGAAACTGACAAAACTTTTTTGTGTGTACCAAATTTGAGTAACATATATGATATATTAATGAAATGATAAGAATCTACCAGGACGTCATATTTTTATTCCACTATCGAAAATCTCTTTTTATACCCTCACCATATATGGTGAGGAAATAGAGCTGAAAGACCCCATAAAGAACATATATTCGTGATCCTTATCTAATTGTAAATCCATTTAGCGATATCCGTCAATCTGTCTGTTAAAATGGCGATCACGACACGAATATACAAGATTAATGGACATCCTTCCGAGAAGTTTGGTTGGCGGAGTTCTTGAAACTTTTTAGTTGATAGGCCTGTTATGATATTTTGCTTTGCTTTGATTTGAGGCATTTAAAGTTGCTATGCTCTGCTGTCCAAGGGGAATTACGACGTGACCTGAGTGATTTATTAAAGGCATATTTATTGTGATTTAATAATGTTTACATACGTTTCTCCATATCCTAATTATGACTAATCCGACTATCCTACGCATTTCTGTATTTGAAACAGTTACTTACAAATTTGGCATTAATAATTAGTAAGTGTAAAAACAAGTTTTTTGACTATTTATAAATATTTTCACTTACGGGTAACATTACGTATGAGTATTAAAAAATAACACATATTCATCATACGCACCGTAGTAATATTTCAATGAAAATGATTTATAAAAATTTTTGTGGCTTAAAATTACGTTCTACTAAATTTTTAAATTAATTTTATATAAAAATAAAAAAAAAAATGCTATTCGTCGTCAGGTTTTAATTCAATCGTCGAATTTGTATTTTTTTAATTTAAATTTATTTCTTCACAGTAATTAATCAGTGTGGCAACTTCCTGCATAATTATTCACAAACGGACGCAATCGTTGTATAATTTTTGAATAATGATATATGAAAAGTTTTCTTATTATGAAATTAGGTTACTTCTACTAAAATCGGTTGGTTAATACAACAAAATTTTTGGTTCCCACACCAAAATATTCAAGCATTCACATTTTAAATTGGTTGTGTTAACCGAATTTATTGGTTAACGTAATCAAAATACACTCTACAATTCGGTTGGTACTTAATTTTTCTATGTTTAACTTTTGTGTAATTTGTCAAACAACAGCGGTTTATATCAGTTTGCCATTTCGTTTATATTGTGTCGAAATATATGTAGGTTTAAGACCCCCAAAAATTTTTATATATTCTTGATTCTTATGCGATTTTTAGTCAATTTGGTGGTGCCCTTCTGTCTGCTCATTTTCACCCACATCCTTTAAGGGAGTTTGGTCCAGCCGTTAAAATGTTATGAGTGAAAATGTGAATCTACCACTAAATTTTCAAAACATTTGGTGTACAATTTCATGGTAGCGACTAATAAATAATAATATTTTATCTCATACTTTTTCACCAGTCGCTTAGAAGTGAATAATATTTTAAATTCACATCAAGATTTTGTTTCAACACTAAAATTTTTTTTCCACAATTTTTTTTTTTTCTTACATCCAAAAATTTTGTTTACATATAAAAACATTTTCATCTTAAAGACCTACATATATTTTTCGAAATTGATGTTGGTGTCGCTAGGGATCGAACCCGCAACCGTCTGTGTAACATCCAATGCGCTAAAAAGAATTATCTTATGTTTTAGTTCTTTTGGGTCCACTAATTCCCAACGTACACATTTGTTTACGTTTGCTTTTTAGAAATCTTTAGAATTTATTGTTTTGGATAAATTTTTAATTTATTTTTTCAGAATTGCTCTCTAAGTTATTAGGGGAAATATGTTAGGAGTAAACAAAAATGCTAAACACCTTTTGTTTTGAATAATTATGCCAAAAATGCTCCCGAGATAAAATAAAAGAGGACAAAAAATCATGGTATTGAAGGATTTGGCACAGACAAATTCAATATTGTTTTTTACTAACATTTTTGTCATTGTGCAAATTTGTAATCTTTTGATTAAAAAGTTTCGTCTTGTAGAGCCTAATTATTGCAAACTTTAAATGCAGGACGGGAACTGAAAACCTCATAAATATTTTTAAAGTTATTTTTTCCCGCATTCAGTATTCACTGTTGCTTATTACATCAAGTTTCTTCATTGAGTATAAAAATTTTTTTTCAAACAATATATTTTTTTTATATACACAAGAAATGTGTAATTTCATATGAGTTTGGATAATTTTGACCTGCAGTTGTGTAATTTTTAGTTATGCTGGTGGCAACACTGATTAAGATGTAAATCCTTTTAAAAATTACAGTTTTTTTGTAGTATAAAAAGCTTTAAGCTTTTCAAACAGTAAAATCAAACTTTGCAAAAGCTTTTCTTTTCGAAAGCTTTAGTGACCACCACAATAAAGCAAACAACTAAAAACACCCTTTTTCCTGCATTGAAAGGTTATTGACAGTCGTAGTCATAAAAAAAGAAAATAACAAAAAACAAAACCATTAAAACATTTTTTCAAATTCTCTTTTATTTAATACATTCGCTGATTACAAAACGTCTATGTAATTTTCTTGTTGGATGTGTTTGTATATTAAGCGTGTATGTGAGACGAAATATATAGTAAAGAGTAAGAAAAAATATAAAATAAATGGTTTTTAAAGTGTTTACAAAAACTTTCTAAATAAAAAACAACAAAAGCCGACTATTTTCATTTGCCAGACTGTGAAAATTTATAAAATTGTAGTTGTATACAACACAAAACAAAGAGCTTGATTTTTGTTAAAGTTTAAAGTAAAAATTAAGTAGAAAAATCTATAAGTTAAATCTAAAGCCTACATTTACTTAGACTGTGTTAATCATAACAAATTCATACATATCAAAAGAAAAAAAAAAAAATCAACAAGGAATTGTCAGTAGTTCTTCCTTTTATTAAAAAAAAAACGTATACTTAGTCCACAAAAAATCTTGTTCAAACGTCAAATATAGTGCTGTTTATACATTTTGTAACATTGTCATTTATATAACCACATATAACCAGTTGTAAAACGGTAAATTTAGTAGACAGCAAATATACGAACAAAATAAAATATATAAACTTCGTCATAATAGTTTATATACGATAGCTGTATGGTATATAATAGTTTTTTTTTATGCTCTAAACAGCTGCGTCATCATTTTTCATATTGTAGTAAGTTAAATATTGATGTTGTAAATTTTTGTTGTAGACTACTCAATATTTTACTTTGTTCCATTTTTTAACCGGTTTTTCTTTATTTTTTAAGTTTCTATGCCAGTGTATTATATATGTTGTGAGTGCATATGTGTGTTCGAGTGCACCAAAAAATTTGTATGCAAAACTGGGATGGAACCCGAAAGAAAAAATATGGAAGTAGTTGGGTTGCATTTTTTTTATTATGTATCATTTTTAAGAAACTTGGTATTACATTGCGATTGAGTTTAAATTATGTTATCAAAAAAAAAAAATGGGCCAATGCACTATGGGGAGTTTTTTTTTTGGTATTTTCTGGCCAAAATCCTAAATGACGAATTATCGTCTTAGGCTCTCTCATCCATATCCATAAAATATTTTGGTTACACAAAAAAACACTTTTTACAACAAATAGCACCGGTAGATGGCACTGGAGTCGAGATACGCTTACATAATAGCGGTAAAATGGTTTTATGTATAAAAAATATTGCATTTGCAAGCCGACTTTTAAATTGACAGGGTTGCCATTGCAACTGTGTGTGCACTCCCTTTAGCGCTGATCCTCACAATTTTTTCCATTTAATAAAATATTTGTGTTTACTATTCGTTAGTAACATTAAATTTTGATCTCGAGCCTGATTAAATTTAAATATATAATTAAGACAGATAACTGTACGAGTAAACATTCACTAACTGTGAAAAAGCAATTTCGTATAGTAATTTTCCTTAGAGTGTGTGATATATAAGCCTGTTCAAAATCATGAGTTGTTTGTGGGTTGGGTAGTTCATAAGGAGGCTTGCGATGACCTGGTCGCTCAGCACTGATCCTCACAATATTTTCCATTTAATAAAAATTAGTGTTTACTAATCGTTAGTAACATTAAATTATGATCTCGAGCCTGATAAAATTTAAAAATATATAACATTTAAAACATATATAAAAAATATTTATTATATAAAATTATATATAGTCACATACATTTGGTGTTTTTTTAAGAGTTCGAGAACTTTTATTTAAAATAAAAATTAGAAAGACCCGGTAAGCTAGTTGGCAGCGTGCTAGCTTATTAGTGCTGGTGTTGGGTTCGATTCCCACCAGAGGTTTTGGTCTGTTTTCGCTTCAACTACCCGATAGCCCTCGTTGCTAGTGCTTGGTTAGGTCATTATGATTAATTTGTAATTATTTTTTTAATATTACAAATAAAATAAATAAATTAAAATAAAATAAAACACAAACTTACGAAAACAAAGAAAAAACCTTTTTTTCTAGTTGAATAAATACTTAATTCTCATCATAAAAACTTAATTCTCATCTTAAAAATTTATTCTCTTATATGTACCAATTTATGGGCAATAGTGGTGAAAATTTATATGCTTTATAGACTGTATATGGCGTATCTTTTTTAATAGAAATAATTTTTTATGATGGTAATATTTTATGATCAATATTATCTGAAAAATCATTAGGGAAATGTTATTTTATCATGATGGAAAAAATAAATATGCATACCAGATCATGTTATAAAATTTGATCCGTAAAATGGGTTCACCTTATTTGATCAAGTCATAAGTAATTCGTTTGATTTAGCTTCACTTTCTCAATATCTTGTTAGTTGCTAACAGGACCTTAACACATTTGTTGTTGTTGGTTATATAAAAATTTGAATTTAACTGTAAGTTAAATTTAAATGGGAGGTTACGTTCGTAAATGCAGAAAATTTTTGCATTACTGCGGCAGTTCTGCCAATTTTTGTTGCTGATGCGTGATCATCTGTTGCAGATGCTTTGCTACTGCTCAATAACTGCACAGTTTGCTTTTTAGAACGTTTTGCAAAAGATATAATTGTGTTCAACGCAATAACATTGACAACTTTTTGTTAACTTATAATAAAAATATAATTAATAGAAAGATGAAACGACTTTTTATAATTAAAAATCAATTAAAACGAAAAGGAAGACTAATTTTGCACTATTGCATCAGACACTTTAATGATGCCATAGTTGCAAAAATTTGCGCCAGCACTGTCAATTGTTTGCATAAAAAAACGTTTGACGTGAATCAGTGCTGCAAAGTGATGCTTTTTTGAACGTTTTACTTTTATTGTGCTGCAGTGATGCGCAACTACTGCATTTACGAACGTACCCGGACATTCATGTTTTTCAAACATGAATTTTTTTAATAGGCGTTTTGATTTTGTTGGCCTTTCATAGTTTCCGAGATAAAGAATCATTTATTGGGTTACTTCTCTATTAAGATAATATCAGATCACAACAATTTATATTTCTTTGAAAATAATATATAATTATGTATAACATAGGAAATTATGAATTTATTGTGTTATATATATTTGTATACAATGAAATTGTATACAAATATATATAATGATGACCCAAGTAAAAAAAAATTATCTGGCACAATATTTAATCATATCCATTTTTATATTCCTTAATACCTAAATGGTATCAGATAATATTTAACAACATTATATATACGGAACCTAGTTTACCGAAAAATCTAAATTCATGTACTTTTGCAATCTACTAACCAAGGGCTTTCATTGGAAATGACATAGTCTAAAATTTTTAAAAGGATAATAGTTATCCTTGTAACTGAACGTAAAACTTGGCTTATTTTAGTTTCTTTTACTTAGCGTTTTAAAATTAAATCTTGTCTCACACATTTCGTGGGCATATAATAATTCAAAAAGAATTATGCGCAGAAGCAAATACACCCAGAGTAAAGATCAGATGCAAATCGATTAAAACCATTAACATTTATTTGTAGGCATTTTATTTTATTTTATTTTATTTGGAATAACCTATAATCCATTATTATACCAAAAATATTAATACTATTATCCAATTTTTGATATTTCCAATCAACTTTAGGAATAAAATTCGTTAAGAAATTGCGTATAGTAGAGGCAACGATTTATTTAGTGAATGTAATAGAAAATTAGTACAATCTATCAAGTTTATTAAAAAATTTTCGATATTAGAAATTGGTAACTCCGAATACAGTTATCCTGATCAAATGTATCATTAAATTAGAGTTTGAGTTAAACCAATCGAATTGTGGATTTTATTGGTTATAGAAGCCACTAACGATTGGTATTTACAAACGAATTTTATACTATATTTTTTTTCCTAAAAAGTTATTTAAATTCAAAATTATTCATTAGACTTTATACGTGTTTACGGGCTAGTGGGTAGAGAGCTAGACTAGTACTTCTAATTTCCGAGTTCAAATCCCGGCAAAGGCAAACATTAAAAAAATATTTTTTTAATTAAAATAAAATATTGAAATGTTTAAATAAGAAAATTAAATTAAATTGTGGTAAGTGTGTGAAGTATGAATCTGGATGCCTAGGTTCGATACCGGAAAAATCAAAAAATAAAATTTTTCGTAAAATAAAATTTTGTGGAACATAATAATATTTATGTAGAATATAAATATTAAATTAGACAAATAAATATTGGCTTTCACAACTAAAAATATAATTTCATATGAAGATAGTTTTCGTAGCCGGTAGAATTCGATTTGCAAAAAATTCGCAGGCCACAATTGATACTGTTTTCTGGGTGTATAAGTAAATTTCTTGATCAAAGTGGAATATTTTTGTATGAAGTTTTCGCGAAATACGCGACTCTGAATTTAATTTTGATTCAAATTCGTAATGTACACCCAAGAATATATTAAATATAATGAGTTGCGATCGTAATAATTATATTTAATTTTTTCAACTTTTAATTAATTTAAAATTATAGAACAAGAACAACTTTGAAACTTCAATGGCGATGTTCTACCACTAAATAAAACTTTTTTCTCAAATTTCTTTGGCACACCATACCTTTTCCATAATGGCATATTTGTAGGGTTGTGGAGCTAGTAAATTCGAGCTTTTTTTGGACCACCTTAATGTACCCAGACAACTATAAACTAATTATGTCTATCAAAATTTTCTAGGTCTTGTTGTCCCGAAATGGGATAAAATAAGAGTTTCCTAAAAAATATTAATAAGAAAAAATTAAAAAAAAAAACACAAAAGAAGTTTTTTTTCTCCCTTTTTGGGATTTGAAACCGTTGACAGAGGACCACATATAATTATATCTAATTATTTCTTATATCATTTCAAAAGTACTCTAAAATCTCTCAAATTTGTTTGCATATATTGTACCATATAATTATATCTCATACCCTTTCAAAAATATTTCTTATATTGGACCATATATTAAATCATATACAGGGTGATTCAGTCACGAGCCGCCGAATTTTACCAGCGTATTCCTTGGTCCATTTCATGAAAATATGTCCATTACGACGATCCCCGAAAATGCAAGTGTGCGAAATGGCAGCGGTTTAAAAATTTTCGGATTGGTGGCCGGAGGATAGTAAGGTAAAATTGCTAACTTCTGAACTAGAGGTCGGATTTTTTTGTTTTTGGGCTTTTTGGAAAGGTATTTGGGAGACGTTTCAGAATTAGGAATCAAAAGATTAAAAAAAGTGAAATCTCCGAGATACAGAGCTTAAAAAAAAATTGGAAAAAAAGACATAAGACCGTGCACATAACATTAATTAGCTCAGCCAGATGGCAGGTAACTTATGTTTGTATTTCTCTTAAAAGATAGCCCTACCTATTACCTTTACAAAATGCACTAAAGAAAGCCCATAAATCTTATCGTTCCAAAGTTATAACCATTTGACTGAAATACATCGTAGATAGAAAATGGCCTTTATTTTGAATTTTCCCTGTATCTCGAAAACAAATTAAAATAAATTAATAAATAAACGGTTTTGGGCCGAGGAAGTCATAACGCGTTACATATAATAAAATAAAATAAAAATCGTTAGTTAATATTTTATTCAACAAGAGTAGCCTTAAATAAATGAAATAAACTGTTTACAAGAATTATAGTCTGATTTTTATATTATAAATAAAAAATATAAAATGATGTATCTTTGATAGCAAATCTACATTATGTTCAAAATCAATTTAAAGTGAATTTCGATAGATTTCGATGGAAGTCCAATAAAAATTTGGGATTCGAAAAAGATTTCCAATACAAAATTAAATCCAATATAAAGTTAGATGTCGGTAAAATCAAAACGAAATCCAAATAATTATTGGAAACTTTTGAAATATCAACACTGTAAAATATCAGTGTGGTATTAACTTTGTCGATTACAACTCTGGACGCTATCATTTTGACAACTATTCGACGTTTAATAAAAGCGAATAAACGTAAAAATTTTAAATTTATTTTAAGAAATAAAAAAGTAATAATCTAAAAGGAATACAATGTACGGTGAGATAAATATTTATAGGCAAAATAAAAATGTCTGTAGTAGACATTTAATTGTATAATTTTTTTTTTTTTTGATTTTGTAAGGTAAAATTTTAATTATTTTTAAAATTTAACTGCCCAAAATCGTCTGGAATTGCGTTTTTGGCACCTTTTTCTTTGCAGCGAAGGGCGAATAAAATCTTTTTTTTTAAAGATTCTAAATATAAGATGGTATATGGTCCTGTATAAGCCATATATAATTATATTTAGTGTTATATATAACTTTATATGATATAATATGTACCATATCTTATCATATAAATTACATTTAATTTTATAAAGATCAATATACAACTAGATGTGGTTATATCTGGAAAAAATATAAGCTTATTTAAAAAAAATATATAATATATATAAATATATAATTATACATGGTAATGCATGCATGAGATAAAGCCACATATCTAAACTTTTTTACTCAGGGAGATAAAAAAGATTAACAAATATAAAAAATAATATAAATTCATATTCTATAATATCTGCTGAAATACGAGGGCCCGTGACTAATTGAAAGAAACACAGGTTTTTCCATAAAAAAAAACTTTTATTTTTCAACATAGTCTCCTTTGAGCTTTATATACTTTGTCCAATGTTTCTCCTATTTTTTATGATTTCCAAAAATTAGGATTTGTCGATGTCATCACGGTATTTGTTTGTGAGATCGTTGGAGTTAAATCAGTGTTGCTCTTTCAGTTAAGAGGCAAGAAATTAAAAAATTTACGGACTTATTGGTTCGCCCTCGTATCTAGCTGTTTTTATTTGGATCGTAAAACGGCATCAATATATTTTGGGATTTGTAAAGTCTAACTTGGTCTGGAAAATGGCATATCAAATTAGATCCAACAATATATTTGGGGATCAAATAAGATCCAAATTTATCCAAAAATGGCAGAATAATATATATTATATTGCCTTGGCAAGCTTTTATCTCGGTCTGGCAGAGTTGTAATCGGCCGCTTAACTCAATTAACCACATCGACACTTTCGCTATTACTTTTGTAAGATATTTGTTGACTAATAATAACCGTTGACGACCAACGAGACTATATATCCTATGAATTTTTTTTATAGAAAGAGTTTTTAAAAAAATATATTTTCGACTTTACACTTCAGAAATAATGGCACGATAATCATGATTTCGTAAAAAAATTAAAATTTTCTATCAGTTTAGGTCGTCAAAGGGTTAAACGGTCACCTAATAAATTTTTAGGTATATCTGGTATAAGCACATCGTCACCTAAAATGCAAAATAACGTATCATCAAAAAAATCAATATTGGGTTTTTGATTGATTACGATTCACTACATCATATTACATATCTGTACAAAATTTTAAACCAATATTATCAGAAATAAGCAAGTTATAACCAAAATTCAAAATAACGTATCATCAATTACAAAGTTTTCTGAAACAAAATAAGGTATCATCACCCATGTTAAAAAAAAAAACAAAATATTAAAAAATTCTAATTTTATTTTTTTTTTGAACACAGCTACCATTGATTTTTTATTGTTTATGTTTTATTCAATATTATCTCAGTTTTCGTGGAATTTGTGATCAAACTTCACCTTGTTAAAGAAGTTTTAATTAAACAAAAAAGTGTAATAAAATGTGCTCTTTAATCGAAAATAGTTATAATGAAAACATAGAAGGCTCTAAAAAAATTAACAAAAGAGAAGAAAATAAAAAAAAGAATGAATGGTAAAAGATATGAAGGCTTATCAAAAGGAAACATTTACGGAAGAAAACCAAGAGTAATGAAAGCTGGGTGCACGTCAAAGTATTGCACCAAAAGTTCAACTCGACATTGTACTTTTTTCCGAAAATTTTCGAAAGAAAATAGTTGAACGTTTTTGGCAATGCCATAGGACTAAAAAGCGTATTTATGTACAAAATTCCAGACGTTTAAATTCAAAATCATATTTTTTGAATCTTAAAACAATGCGCCATCAAGTGTGTAGTAAAATGTTTTTGTGAACCCTCGGCATTCCGGAAACTATGGTAAGAAGTTGGTTAAGTTCCACTGAACTACATAGCACTCAATTGGGTCTGAAAAAAAGAAAATCTTGTAAGCTGAAAATGAAAAAAAAAGATTACCAAACCAGATTAAATTATTTAAATAAATGATTGGAAGACGTCCCGAAACTAGAATCCCATTACCGACGCCAGTATACAAATAAATTGTATTTTCAATTAGATTTTAAATCGTATGCAAATGTGAATGTATCTTATTCTCAGGACTGTGAATCGCAAAGAGAAAATGGTATCTCTCCTATATCCTTTTCTAATTTTAAGGACGTCCTAAAGACACAAAAGTATTCAATTTATAAGCCCAGAAATGATATATGTGATACCTGCATATCGTTTGAATCTAAAAATATATCGCAGGAACAACATGATAGCCACAGAAAAGAAATGGAGGGCATGAGAGAAGAAAAAATAATGATATTTAAAGTGCTAAGGCGGGATTATGCTCACTACTGTGCATGGATATGCAAGCAGTAAAGCTCATTCCGCAGTCAAAGGCAAGTGCATCCTATTATGAAATGAAACTTCAATTCCATAACTTTACCCTTTATAATGTCATCACTCATAAATCTAAAAACTATGTCTGGGATGAAACTGAAGGAAACCTTGTTGCTTCTACTTTCGCAACAAATTTAATAAAGCATATACAAAAGGAAATGTTAAATACGCCTAATATTCATCATTTTGAGAAATATTCTGAATGTAAAAATGAAAAATTGTTAAATATAGGTATTCAATCTATGTTTTTTTCTTTTTTGAGGTAATAAAGTTAAAACAGGATCCATATATTACCAAACCTATATTAAGCACGAATGTGAGCTTCTTTCACAAAGGAGTGCTAGAAATTTTGAAATTCGGAATCCTAACATTTTGCATCCCGAAACGCTAAGAACTTCCAAAAAGAAATTGCAACATCTGCAAGACTTAAAATCTTTGCTTCCAGCAGACTGTCATTATTTTTATGATATTATACCTTTTAAGTAATACATAATTCATTTTTTTTTTTTTTTTGTTTTTGTGATAATTTAATGAAGTGCTTTTTTTCTTTAAACAAATAGTAATTAGTTATTTAAAAAATAAAAAACACAAAATGTATAAAAAAAAACTTTCAACTACTATTATTATAAATAAAAATTATAATGTTTTGTTTAATTTTAATTTAAAAAATTATTCCAAAAATATATTTTTCTTTAAATTTTTATTTTTCATACAGATTTAGTATTTTAAAAACATATTTTTTTGTATAACATATAATTATTTAAACTTATGAAAGGAGATGCGACGTTATTTTGTAAAAAAATATAACAAAAATAAAAACTATATAAATCAACCATTGGTCGTCAAACAACTTTAATAAATTTTCCTTTAAACTATTAGTTATTGTAAATTAAAACAAAGAATATTTTACTAATTATCAAACTTATTTCACATTTTAAACGTTTGTTTCACATTGTATTAAAACATTATCATTTATGATACGTTATTTTGTTTCAGAAAACAACATATCAAAATAACGTAAGACACATAACTTGAAAAATTATTTCAAAAAGCATTTATTTCCATTTGAAATTGATCTGCTTTCGTATTTTAAGGCAAAGTTAGAAACACATTTTTTATATTTCAGATATTTTGAATTTCATAACGTTTTTTGCTTCTCCTGTAAATTTTTATAAAGTGATGTTACGTTATTTTGCATTTTAGGTGACGACATATATCTCATATATGCAGAGGTTTACACACAAGAAACAGTTATAATATTTTTATAAACACTTTTATAGATTTGCGGGTATTAAAAATATGCTAAAGTTAGAAATATGTAAAACAACAAAATTGAATAACTTACTTCCATTTGAGGAACGGCGTTAAAGAATATATTCTACGTCTATCCCTCGAGTTACGTATTTTTCTTCTACAAAAAGTTCGATTTCTTACAATAAACAGACAATTAATTCAATTCAGAGAAATCAAAAATTAATCTATCTTACAAAATGAGGATAAATGTACTCTAATTTTATGCTGATACTTAAATCCTTTTATACATGTGTATTTTTTATATACATACATACGTCAGATCGTGTCTTATTTTTCAATCAATATGCTACAACTTACAAAGAAATTACACAGTGGTGTTACCTGCAGTCCTAATGTAACGAAAAAAAACGGGTTTTTTTGGTGCGCAATCTTATGTTTACGGATTAAGAAGTGGGTTTAAATATTATCCAAATTTTAGTTTTTATGAATCATTTCTTATAATTTCAATAAATTTAAGACAAGTTGGTTATAAAAAAAAAATGTTCGGATCAGTATAACTTTTTTTGTAAAATACTTTTTTTTTGGTTTTAGTTAAAATTTATATAGGTACAATAATGCCTATCTCCGAGTTACACCACTATCTAACTTTTTTGTAAGTACATAAATATATGTGGTATTATCCATAAAAAACATTATTTATTGTTATAATTGCGTATTGTCTTTCAGATCTTTGGAAAAAAATAAATAAATATTTAAGAACAGAGAAAAATTTTAATACACAAAGTGTTATTAAAAACTCAGTTACTATATTAAAATAAATAATTTAGATAAAAATATCCTTCTCTCGTCCTTTTGAACCATAATCTCAGTTATCAATATTTCATTTGGCCCATTGATCCATTCATACTTTTACATAATCAGCAACATTTTTTACAGTAATGTCAATGTAATAATTTCATACACATTTATAATAAATAAAAGGAATAATAATGACCATAAAACTGTCACTAAGAGCGTATTTCTTTATGTGACGTATTAAATCCTCACTTATTAAATCTAAGCTTAAAAAAGTTGATAAATATTATAAAATATTTTTTCCGGTTTAGAAAATGTTTCATCAATCTGTGAAACATTGCATAGATATGATAAAGCATTTTCTTTGTAATCCGTTATTTATTTTCAGTGAATTTAATTGTGTATATATTTGTATTTTAGGGCTGTATTAATTTCCAATCAATTCATATTTTTTGCTAAAACTTCTATATTATTTTTTTGTTGGCTTGAACTTCTTGGCCATATTATAATCACTTTGTAAACCTCCTCAATTAGGTATTGCAGCTGTTATTATTATTGATGAGCTTTCTACTATATCTAAATGTATATCACGTGTCGCTGACATTTTCCTCTTGCTCAGCTATATTTTAAGTAAATGTGTGTGTTTTTAATGTTAGACTTTGTTTGGGATATCAGATACTTTTGGTCTTTGTTTTCGAAGAAATAATAATATATTCGTAAGTGAAAAAGATATAGGTTATTAGAATTTACATACATATTTTTTTGGTTGATAAGGCTTGAAAATCCGTCTTATATAACACTTCATAGATATGATGAAATTATTAACAAATTATCATATTTTTTTTTAAATATTCCTTAAATAAATTTTATAAAATGCTTAATAATATTTATTTATTTTGCTTGAGGAAAAATGGGGGATTAAAATTGTAGATTTACTCGAATTTTCCTTTGTTGCTAACTTAAAAAAATTAGCGAGAAAAAATTTTAAAAGGAACTTAGAATTTCTGGCTCACTCGTTCGAATGAGCATGTTAATTCGATTCAGAGCTGTCAGAGTGGCTTTTGATCGAAATGAAGAAACAATTTGGTTTTAAAAAATTAATAAAAAATAAATTAAAGCTGTATACACAGAGAAAACAGATTCGTACTGACAACCGAATTTGTAGCCAATCGGATGGTTCGGTTGTGATAACCAAATTTTTCGGTTGTGGTAACAGAAGACCAATTCAAACATGAGTGATTTGGTTGTGACAACAGTATTTCAGTTGCATCAATAACGATTCGGTAGTCACAACCAAAATATTCGGTTGCTGCAACTGAATCATTCGATTGGCAACAAAATCGGTTGTCAGCACGAATGTGTTTTCTGGGTGTATTTTTATTGATTTCGATTCTATTCTGGTTTGTAATCAGGTACATCGAAATGCACTGTATGAAATTGTTTTTGTTGTTGGTAATTTTTCATTTTGTTTAACCCTAAATTGGCACAAATTAAATTAGAAAATATCTTGGAATTTATCAACCAGATAACATTTTCCCAATTTTTTTTATTCCAAACTAGAAAATATATTATTATGAGTATCAGTAGCATTAAAAAGTTACTCCACATCACACATTATTACATTTTCCTTAAAACCTTATAAAAGGAAAAAGTTTTAAGTGTATTATTGTTTTTCCTTTTCAAAGTGACATTTTAGGGTTAAAAATGTCTATTATTTTCATTATAGTTTTGTATTGTATTATGGTATCTTATATCGTTTTTTTTTGATTTTTTTAACAATCCATAAATACCATCATATTATATCGTATTATGGGGAAAAAGTTTATCTATTAACTTTGACCCTTTTTTATGTCATTCAATATTTACTTTTCAATTTGGGCTTTATTGGACGAAAATGTTATTTCATCGTTAGTATTGTGTTTCTTTTGTACAAACAAGTTTCGCTTTATGAGAAAAAATCTGTAAACTTTTTTTACATTTTAGTTTCCCAGCAAAATCTTGGTAACAACGAAAATATTTAGATATCTCCTTACACTTTGAATTACTTCTAACCTATAGATTAACTAATAATTGTAGTACACATTACCAAAGTAACCTGTCATTACCCTTTGTATTGCATGTAAGTCGTTGGTAATGACAAACGACTTACACAAAATTTGATGCACAACAGTTAAACCTTACAAACAAAAGGTTTGCTGATAAATGCTTGTCAGCTTCAAATTTTTTTAATTTAATTTCAATATTAATTTAACATTTAATATCTATTAATAACTACTTACATGGTAGCACCATTGTAGTGAACTTAATCGTTTGTCATCATCGTCTTAAAATAGTGAGTTCTGGAACTAATGAGCACTTAAGATATCAATAACTAAATTGCATTACGTAATAATGAAAGATTTTGCTGGGTTGTTATTTTTCTTACATTTTTTCTGTTTTTATTA